>VZRX01015627.1:10706-58350 GCA_013398075.1 Notiomystis cincta | reverse complement strand
TGCTCGCAGGTCTGGTTCCAGAACCGCAGGGCCAAGGAGAAAAGGCTGAAAAAGGACGCGGGGAGGCAGCGCTGGGGGCAGTACTTCAGGAACATGAAGCGATCCCGGGGGACATCCAAGTCGGACAAGGACAGCATCCAGGAGGAGGGGCCCGACAGCGACGCCGAGGTTTCCTTCACAGGTCGGTCCCCGCAGCCCCCGCCGGGCTTTGAGAGCTCGGTCTGTGCCCTCCCCGCAAAGCTGCGGCCGTGCCCGGGCTGCTTTCACCGCCTCGGCGCCGCGGTCGGAATTTCCAGCAATAAAACCGGGGTGAAGCCAAGCGGCCGAGCCGGAGGGAGGCAGAGCCGCGGGACTCAGCGGCCCCGGCTGCAGCCGCGGCAGCGAGGGCCGGGCGGGGCCGAGGGGCGGCGGGGGAAGCTCCGCTCCTGCTCCGGCCGGGCCCGAGAGCTGCGGGAAGAGCAGGGAGAGCTCCCGGGCAGGCGCTGCGAGGTCCGAGCCGCTGCTCAGACACCGCCTTTTCAAGGCATTCCTGGAAATACAAAAACCAGAGAGAGCCCAGAACCACCGAGTGTTTCTATGGGGAAACGGGTGTGACTTTAATTTTTAAACATATTATTTAGGAATGGTTTTATTTGTGTAATTGCTTGCTAGGACTCCTCAGTCCTGCGGGAGCTGTCCCTGTGAAGCAAAAAGGAGATTGTTGCATGTTAGGTGTCTTCTGCAGCAGAGTGTCCCCGTTTTGGAGCCCAGATTTCTGGTGACAAACCCAGGGCAGAGCAGCAGCAGCAGCAGCGCCGGTCCTGCCCAGCCTCAGCCCACACTTCCCGAGCCGCAGGAGCAGGGACAGGGCCCTGGGTCCCCGGGGAGATCGGTGCCTGTGGCATTTACAGGGACCTGTTCCACATCCCAGCTCCAGCCCGGAGCTGCATCCCAAATTTTTGTATCATTTTTAGGAATGGGAGAGAAACTGAAATGCAAACCTCTGTGTATATTTACACAGATTGTGTATTTATACACACACGGGGTTTCATCTCAGCTCCTCTCCTGTGCTCCTAAAAACGATTTGATTTTCGAGTCTGTTTATACACACTGTGTATCAGCTCATTAAATATGAATATTCTATAAATAATAACTAAAATATGTCGAGCAATTATTGAGAGCTCGATGCCACAAACAGGTTTGTATCCCAGGCAACAGAGCAGCTCTCACTGTCCATAAAGCCGCTAACAAACACAAACAATTTTTTGCTGGGAACTTAAAAAATAAATGCTCATTTTTCAGGAGTGTTCTTAAGTCATACAAATACATTCTGTGTCCTTGTCATTTCATTAGCCTGTTCCTGAGCAGACAAATATCTTATTTTAATATCTCTTTTCCTAAGAAATGGGCAATTTATCTTGCATTGGTTTAGGTAGTTCCTAAAAGCAATATACAAATTCAAAATAAACCTCAAAACCAAACAGAAACAAAAGGTGGAGAGACATTGCACTCGCTTCCTCTTTAAAGAATTATTTTTAAATCACAATCTTATATTTTAATGTGTACTTTTCGTGCATATTTTTAAAATCCAAGATGTATTAGATGTTCATACTCAGAAAAAATAATAGTCCCGTGGCTGCCTACGAAGATCTCTCAGCAAGGATGGGAATAATAAGGAATTACAAGTGGAAGAGCGTGGCTGCTCAGCTCCCATCCCTTTAATCTATTTATACCCGGAGCTTGTGAGTGATCGGTGCTCTCCCAGTAAAACCAGTCCACTGCACCATTGCTCCCCCAGTAAAACCAGTGCTTTTCCCTTTCAGATGAGCCCTCCATGTCCGAGATGAGCCATTCCAATGGGATTTACAGCAACCTCAGCGAGGCCTCCCCCGCTCTGGGGAGGCCGGCCGGGACCAGCGGGAGCTTCTCCCTGGAGCACAGCGGGATCCCGGCCCAGGACCAGTACCACGACCTGCGCTCCAACAGCCCCTACGGCATCCCCCAGTCCCCAGCCTCCCTGCAAGCACTGCCAGGCCACCAGCCTTTAATCTCCAGCTTGGTTTACCCAGACAACGCCTTGGGCATCATGGGACAGAGCGGACAAGGGGTGCCCCAGTCCATGAGGGTCCTGGCCGGGAACGGACCGAGCTCCGACCTCTCCACCGGCAGCAGCGGGGGGTACCCGGATTTCCCGGCCAGCCCGGCCTCCTGGCTGGATGAGGTCGACCACGCTCAGTTTTGATACAGGGGCCACCCCTGGCAGCGGGAAAGGAAAGGACTCGGTGCTGTCAAATGCCACCTGCTCTTGGAGAGGACAGAGGGGCGAGCCGAGAGTGCCGAGCGGGGCAGGAACGCGACGCCCCGGAGGGAGCAGAGGGGATTGGGAGACGACCCCAGCAGAGGATGGTGGGCAAAGGCCCTGGCACTGCAACCACTGGCACCCGGAGTGTCCAAACCAAACTGATTCTCGTGTCTTTACCAAACACCAAGACTTGTGCTTTACAGATTTGATATGAGGTATTTTGCGTTCTGCTGTCAGTGCGTTCTCCAAAGCAAGGACTCGCTCCATCACCCATCCACACCGAAACATTTTTAAGGGAAAATAAAGTCCTCATCCACGGTGAAAGGTGTGACAATGTCTATATTTCTATAGGAGAACTGTTCATAGTGAATCACTTCAGAAACTCATGGTAGGATACGTCTCTGTTCTTCCAGCAGATTTTTTAAAATGCGGTATGTTTTGTTTTACTTTGAATTTACATTAACTTTTCTAAAATGAAATGCTCTTTAATATGCCAATCATTTATCAACCGCCCTTTTCCTTTGTAAAATGAAAATCATATGTTAATTCTGCTTCTCCCCTTTTTGATTTGTAGATTGCTAGGTTGACTCTTCCATATAAGCATTAAACCGTGAATGGATGTATTTATTACCAAGTAATTCCACATTTATCACGAGGTCAAGAGGTGAATTTTCTTGAGCCAGGGACACTGGTGGTGGATCTGGGTTGTGGATCTTATGCTTTTCCTTCAAATTTCTTTGCATCAGTTTTACTGCAAAGTGTCTCAAAAATCACCCTGATGTCTTGTTGCCAAATACCTTCTCGGGGGGTTTAGGACGAGCCATTCCCCAGGCACTGCTGGAGGGAGCACCCCCTTCCCTGGGGACACATCTCTGTTCCAGGCATTTGTGTATTTCCACAGATCTTGTGCAAGCTGATTGTGAGGAAAGGCAAGACAATGTGTATATTGTTATCTGTAAAAAATTATGGAATTAACTGTAGATTATGTGGATGTCCAGTGTCTTTTATTTATATTCTCGCTTTCTCTCTGATGATCAAATACTTCAAGATTACAAATAAATTTGTGAGCTAAACTTTAAATAGTCTTTTGCTAAATTCACATCAATCTCAGTAAATAAAAAACCTGAAACTAAAAGCTCTTAAAACTTGGTGCCGTGGTTCAGCAAAGTGTTGAATTATTCCCTTTCAATAGAGGAGCAAACCCACTGATGTGGAAATGCTTTGAAACAAAAAATTCAGGATGTGGGAGGCTGGCAGTCCTTGGGAGATCTGAACAGAATTCATCTTATTTTTGATGGGTCACTGTTATTTTTCAGCATTTGTGGCAAAGGTGGTGGGCTGATAAAGCAACAGGAAATAGAGTCTGATGTCATCTGTCTGCGAGCAGAGAGTTGTGAACGTGAAACACAGATATGGAAATATTTCAAAGAGAAATCAGGAAGAAAGGGGAAAAATCCATAAGAGGAGTTGACCAAACACATGCACATCTATATATTTATAAATATATATATTTTTACACACAAATCTCTGTGCAGACAAACACACACATCCCCACGTGCGTGGCCACGCTGCCGGGAGCACGGCGAGGGCTGTGCTGAGCGCTGTGCTTGGAGGATCTGAGGACAGACACTTCCTAACACCCCTGGGCTCTGAGGTCCCCGCTCCCCTGGCGCGTCAGGGAAGGTTTGCACCGGGACTTTCTGTTTGCTCAGCGGCAGCAGAGCCCGGGATGTGCGGGCAGAGCCGTGCCCTGGGGGCTGCCTGTGCCTGGCACAGCCCCCCTGCCCCGGGCTCCCACCTGGTGCTGGGTGGGGACACCTGGAACATCCCGGCTTTTGTCGCTCGCCTTTTCTGAAGGACACGTGGCACTGCTGGGCAGCCGAGGGGGCTGCGCTGCCCACGACCCTCAGCTCTCCCCCCTCCCTTTCCTTCCCTCTTCCCAGCTTCTGCTCCCAGGGAGCGCAAGGAGCCTGCCCAGAGCAGCTCCACGCTCGCTGCCTTAGGGAGGAATTGCTCACCCAAAGGAGAAACTCCCTCTTTTCCACTCCAAGAGCCATGGCAGGGCTGGGACAAACCCCAGGCAAAATGTGTCTCCTTCGAGTCTGAGCCCAGAGCGGGGCTCAGCAGCTTCTCCTCCCTCCTCCAAAGTGAGCAATAACAAGACAACTGTTGCTGCCAGCCTGTGGTTACATCACAAGGACATTTCCTATGGAAATTTATGGAGTGAACAGAAAAGGATGGGATTAAAAAGAAGCAGATTGCAGAACTTCACCTAGAGAGGAGAAGAGGTTTGTATTTTCAAGAATTCTGTGTCTAGAAATGCCCTCACCAAATCTGGGCAGGTGTTTTGCACCAAAATATTTTGGCAGTTTAAGTATTCATAATATTTTCATGTGAAAGACTAAAAAAACACTTTGAAATATTCTTATTTCCTAAAAATGAAGAAATAACAACAGAAAGACAGAAACACAGCCTATTTTAGGATAATTCTGTTGTTATAAACCCAGCCTAATAACTGTAAATAACCGAACCTGTGTTTTATAGATATTTTCCTCATCGTTTCCCTCCCAGAAAATAACGGGTGCTGTTGTTCCTCTCCCCTGGGAATTCCCAGGGGTTGGGCGAATTTAAGAAAGGAGGAAATGCAAATCTCCCTCCCCGCCTTTGTGCTCTGCTCTGAAAGGCAGAACGGGGCTGGGAGTCGCCGGCGCTTGTGCTGCTCTGAACACCGAGAAGTGTCCCGAGCTCAAATTCAGGGATTGCATTTCAGCCTCTCCTTTCAGCGCCGAGGCTCAAGGATTCCATTAATATAAATGCTTTCTTCCTGTTAAAAAGAAAACCAATTTGAAAGAGGCAAATAAAACTAACACTGTCCAACTGACTGACAGCTTGTAAAAGCCAGGCAGAATTAGGAAGAGGAGGTTTGCACTGCTCAGTTTGCAGGTGGCTTTACAACCTCCACTGATTTCCATCAGTTCATGACATGAGAGGCAGGAAAATTTTTGTCTTCTCAATGAGGAAAATCTACTGTGTTAATATTTTTTTCCCCCCAAACAGCATATTCACCTTTGTGCCTAAACTTGTGTTCCCCACAGAAATGTTTAGATTTTATGTCAAATAGTGGAAGGGGCTTATTTTTCTTCTTTTTCAGATTTCCCATGTGAGGCCAATGAAACCAAATCCCTCATGCCCAGGGGACACCTCCTCTCCTATCCAGTCTGATCCAGGAGAGGAGGTGACAAAAGGGGGCCAAGAGCTTGGGCAGAGAGCCTGAGGACCTCAGTGCCCCTCTGGGAGTGTGGGCCAGGTGAAACCCCTCATCCATGGGGAGCAGGGAAGGTGGACAGGGCCCGGTCATCCTCAGGTCCCCTCTGGTGGCTTCTCCCAGAAGCGTCAGAGCATCTGAGCCAAGTTCCCACTGCCCCCCGTGTCCCACCCCGCCTCCCCCTGCCCAAATCACAGTCCTCGGGAACAAGGCAGGAAAACCTCTGGATCCTCCTCCTGCAGTGCAGGCAGAGCTGCTGGGTAGGATGAAGCAGAGATCCCGGAGATTTGTTCTCAGACAATACTCCAGCCTCTTAACAGCAGCTGTCCACAGTTCAGCCACAACCAAACCCCACACAGTTTTTATCTCCCTGGTTATTCTTCCACTGGGGTCTGAGGAGTGTCCCTGGCTCTCCAGGGAGGGCAGAGCCACTGGCTGCCAGGGTCTGGCTGGGCACAAATCCTGCATCCCATTCCCACCCAGGCCCCGGCCGCTTCCAGCGCCTGCACAGAGCCTGGAGAAAGGCTCCAAGTCAGCTGGAGGCGAGTAAATCACTCCTGACAGCTACATCTCTACAGGGCAGTTAGAATTAATGTAACAATTTGGCGTTTAATGAAGCAACAACATGCTGGGCTGCAGAGAATAGCTGGGACCTGCTGCAGTCATCTTATAATCCCTGAGGGACCCAAACGGCAGCGACTCCATCAGATGCCGACTTGTCAGGCTGAGCAAACGGCCGGGTGGGGACAGCGAGGGACAGCGGAGTGGCCGGGAGCTGGCAGCCCCTCCAGCTGGGAGACAGCCAGCGTCCTGCAGCTGAGCACGGCCGAGCCTGCAGCCCACACCCCTGAGTTCCCACCCCGCAGGGATGGGCACGGCGGGAGCATCCCGGGGATCGCCGGGCGCTGCCGGGGCGGCTCCGCCCCGAGCGGAGCAGTCACAGAGATGCTGGAAAATGTTGTTTGTGGAAAGAGTGTATTATGAAGCGTGTCTAAGGGAAGTGGAGAACTAAGTGAGCACTGAGGGAGGAACTGGCAGAACAAGTTTCCTAAATAAAATCACCTTTGATCAGGTGCTCTGCGCCCAAAAGTCGGATTTCTGCACGAGGTATTCAGCAGCTTGCAGGATAAGGCCTTTTAAAAACACTCCCTGCGTGAAGGAGGGGGAGAGAGGAATGAATGCAAATGACTTTGGAGACAATCTCCCATTTCCCATGTATATACACACGCTCTCAAAGCACCACAGGCTGCAGCAGCAGCTTGCATGCTTTAAAATAAATCACGCAGAGTTGTTTTTTTTTTTAATGAAAGCAGAGCACAAAACAACATCCCCTCAGTTCCCAACCCAGCCGTGCTGGAGCTCCTCTCTGGGGCTGGCTGGTGTGTGTGTGGCCATAAACCTCCCCACGGTTTGTTGTGAAGCCTCACGGTCAGCGGCTTTAAGGGCTTGACAGGTTTATAAAGTGCTGAGTGTCCCCCAGGGAGGGCGGCACTGTTTGCAGGGAAGATGAAGCGTGCCATATCCAGCTGCTCTAACAAGGCAGCGGGAAATCTAAATTAATTCAGGAATCACTTCTGTTTTGCCCGGGGAGGATGGTGTTCTCCCTCTATGGAAACAGCCCAGTGGAATACTTAGTAACAGCATTGGTGCCAGGGCGGGCTCCCCTCTCCCCTGGTGGGGTAAATCAGGGCACAGGAGGGAAAGGAAGTGCAGGGACAGGGCCTCCCTCCCACAGACACCCACACAGGGCTGCCAGGGTTTGGGGGGGAAAGCTGATTTCCGCTTGAAATAGCTGATTTCCTCAAATGTGCCTGGAAAGAGGGATCAGCCTCATCAAGGCCCACTGGGCTCTGCAGGTGGAGTTATTTAAGGGCTCCTGGCTCCCCTTGTCCAGGTTTGTGTCCTTGCTGATTCCTAATTTCCCTCAACTACCATGGGGTCAATCTCTGTTGACCATGTGGCATCTGGGATTGAGCCTTCCCTCTGGACTGAAGATCAGTTTGTGCTGCTTGTGTTTGGGAGAGATTGTTGCAAAATCATGAGGTGTGGGGTTGATTTCACCTCAGGACACGGTGCTGGGTGTTCTGTCCTGGCATTCCTGCAAACCATGAATGAAGCAGATCAGAAGGTTGGTTCCCAACATCTGATTCTTTTCTCAAAGAAAAACAAAACAAAACAAAAAACAAACAACAACAACAACAAAACCCTCAACAAAGCTCAGATGATCTCAGCTTGCTGTATAAGGAGCCTTTATTCCAGCAAGCCTGGTTTGAGAGGCTGGATGTGTTTTGCTGGTTCCTTTTTCTGAGGCCACACTGCTCTGAGCTGTGGCTGCTTTTCCTTCTGTATGCTACAGGCTGTACTAGGATTTGCTGGGCTTTGTTTGGTTTTCTCAAACCTGATTTATGATTTGAATGGAGTTACAATATTGTCTGGAGACTGGATGCTGGAATTCCTGCTTTCCTGCTCCTGGAGGGAGCCCTGCTCTGGGCCTGCTGCTGCCTCATCTCTGGGGACAGGAGAGTCCTGACACAGAGGGAGAAGCCAAGCTGTGTCTGGGTGTGCAGAACAGGAGAGCTGATGTTTTCCCTGGGGCTGAGGAAGGGCTGAGCACTGTGGATCCCTGCACCAGAACCATCTCTGGGTGCAGAGGGAATGAAGGTCTCACACCCCAGGTGGTGTCTTGTGGGTTTGATAGAGCAAAGCAAGGCTGTGTGTGCTGGGCAGAGCCAGGGTGGCAGAAGGCAGCAGTGTTAAAGGGAAATTGCTTTGAACTGTGCTTTTTGGAAAGTGAAGTTGAACATCCTGAGCTGTCCTTGGTGCCCCATTTGTGTTGGTCAGTGCACAGCCCCTCGGGCCCCTGTCCAGCAGCACCTGCTCTGATGGCTCTGACCAGCCCAAATCAGAGCTTCAGTAAATGAGGGAGGATTTGGGCAGCAGAGCTCTGTGTTTGGGAACTGGGCTCCAGTTGTTGAGTGCATCACGTTGAATTGGCTTCATAGGCTGTGATTCTTTTATGAGAGTGTTTGAGGAGGAGCAGAGCCAGGTCCTGCCTGTTCCCTGCCACCAACAGTACTTAGCACAGCCTTTTCATTTTCATTTCCTGAACATTCCCTCCTCACTGTGGCCTGTTTCTGACAGGAGGTTGCCATGAACTTCAAAATTAATTTTCCTGGACTATCCTAATCGTTCTAGTTGAAACATCCCCTAGTTATGCCTTTATTGGGATTTGGCTCTGGGGGTTAAGGGTATTTTGATGAACCTGCTTGATGTGGCAAAATTAAAACTTATTCTGGTTTTAATTTGTACTAATCATACACTCAGAAATAAAGAATTGGTCCCCCAAGTGTTTTTCTGGACTGGAGGACCGGGCTCATTTATTTGCAGGGATTAATAAGATGCATGCTAATGGTGGGATGCTGATATTTGCATTGCCACAACACCAGGGCAGCACAACCACCCCGAGCCAGGCTGGAGCCCAGCTCCATTGAAATACAGATTTGTGCAGGTTTTCATCTCTAGATTTGCCAACAGAAAAATCATTATGTTCCCAAATAAATTCCCTTGTGCTAGTTGAAGCATCTCATTAACTTAGATGAACACTCATTGACATGCTTTGATCAGGTGGGCTATTTCTGTGCCATTTAACATGAGGGTTGTGTTCTGTGTGTGAGTTGAAGTGTTTGGAGCAAGCACAGGGATGCAGCAAGTCCTGAGCCATCCCTCAGTGAGTGTTTGCAGGAGCTCTCACCAAAACAACGCTGAAGTAGCAGCTCAGATGTTTGCAGTCTGTCCATGATGCAGCCACAGGACGTGTCCCTGTGCCCTGTCCTGGTCCCTTGCATGACCCTGGAGCCCAGGTGAGCCTGTGTCACCCCTTGGGCACAGCACTGCTGGAATATGAGCACTGGTGGCTCTGAGGGTTGACACATTACTTGTCATTAATATTAGAAGAAGCCAAGCAGGCTCGAGTTGCAGCGTGGGGAGCCTTGGGAGAGCCGTGCCCAGCAGGGCCAGGGCTGGGCTGGCTGGGCTGGAAGGGGCAGCAGGGACATCAAGGAAGGCTCTTGGAGGCTCCTGAGTCTGGCCCCACCACCCCTGGCTTGCTGTATCCCTGGGCACAGGAGTCACTCAGGAGTCATCTCCTGCTTCCACCAGGGCAGATGTTTTGTTTTCTAAAGACTCAAATGCTCAGCAGAGGATGGAGGAAGGGAAAACCAGAGTTCTCTTCATTTTTGTTAAGCTTATCCCTGTTCCTGCTGGGAATTAGTGCAGGGATGGTGCCAAACTTTAGCCTACCCTGAGGAATGGCTTGGTAGGGTCACAGGTCTCTGCAGCAGCACTTTTTGGTATTTTTTGGGTGTTGGGGACGGTGTGTGCACAGCACAGCCCAGCCTCTGCCCAGGGAGCTGCTGGGGAAGCTCCACTGCAGACTGGGAAGAAAAGCCAAGCCTTACCCAGGTATTGTTGTGCTGTCACAGCCCAGCCTGCAGCCTGCTGGTGATTAGGAGCCAAATTCATCTGGGAAAAGCAGAGCTGAAGGCTTGAGGGGTTCGAGGCAGGGAGACACTGGTGGTTAAGCCCCCCTTAGGTTTTGGGGAGCTCTGGCACCTCCCAGACTTAGCCAGCCCCACTAATGAGCCAGCTCGCTCTGGAATCACCTCTCCTCTATTAATTAAAGATGGTTGGTGTGAAGAGGAATCAAGGAAGGGCTCTTGATGCAGTTACACTTCCCACAGATGTTACTGTGTATTCATTATGGTCGGTGAAAGCCTTGTCAACATTTTTCCAGGGAAGAATGAAAATGTAAATAACTTTAAAATGATTCAATGTCACTGTGGTATGGGGAAAGGTCATGCTGCTGGAGACCATTTATCTTTTTGCCGATTTAAAGAGCTTTTTTCCTATTACATTTTTTTGAAATTAATGTTTTTAAACATTACCCAAAGTAATGTTAACAATTAGGGGTTTATGGGATTGATCGTTATGCAGGCTGGGATTTAAATTGGAAAAGATTTGTTTTGGGTAGTCGTTGCTGAGGGGTTTTAACAGACTTTTTGGTTTATGGCTTATAAAAATGTTTGTGTGATTTAATGGAAAGACAAACTGGGATCCTGAATTCCCATATAAATATGGGGGTAAAATGTTCTTTGGGAGTGAGTTTGTGATTATGGAAGCAGAGCTCATGTGCACATAAATATTAAAATGTACAAACCTAAGGTGGGCCTGGAGTGACAGGGACCTTATTTGTGGTTTAGGGTTGGAGGAAAGGCAGGTTGGAGACTTTGCTTCCCTTGTCCCTGTATAGTGAATGTCCTCACTGCTGGGAAGACATTTGGAGTCCTGTGCTCTGTAGAAAAAAAACAAAATAAAACAAACCTTTAAGACCATCAAGCCCAAGGTCCACCACTAAACCATTCCCCAAGCACTTCATGTCTGTGTTTTTGCTTGGAAGGAAGGGTGTAAAGATGCTCTTGGCACCTGTTCTGCTGAGGGCAGGGAAGGTGACAAGGTGAGCCAAGACCCCCTTGTTCTCCTGCGTTCTCCAGCCACCCTGGGGGTCATCTCTCCTGCAGTCACTGCAGGCTGTGAACACAGGTGACACCTGACAGGCCCCCAGCTCCTCTGCACAGGAAGAATTCCAGCAGCACTGCCCCTGCTTTGGGGAAGGAAGGGGGGGAAATAGCTGTGCTCTACCACAACTCTTGGCTTGCTGAGACGTAGCTGCATTTTTCACCTCCGCTGCCCCTGCTACAGCAAGTGTGAGGCAGCGGGGATGCCACAGCTGGTGCTTTGCATGTAATTTTCACCCTCTTGTTAATGACCTTGCAGGGATTAGCATGGCCTTCTCCATATGCCAGTAGATTATGTCTGTTGGCAGCTGCTGCTACTGGAGCAAAATGGGATAGTTTTCATTAGGAGTGCTTGACATTAGGTTGCCCTGGGTGTCGTCAATCCTAAACTGTCAGTGCCTGTGAATAAAGCAGTGTACAGATGTGATTTATTAGATGTGCTGCTGCTCTGCTGCAAATGTGGCATTTTCAAGTCAGCAAGGTCTGGCAGAAGTGTGAAAGGGATCTTCATGCTGTTCCCTGCTCACCCTTCCACCCGCGGGCTCTCTGGGGCTGATGAGCAGCACGGGATGGAAAATCTGCCCTGAAATGACTGAGTGACACAAGGACTTGGATAAAACCCCCCTGTGCTGCTCAGTGGAGTGTAAATACAAGGGAGTTTGTGCTTTTTGGAAGGAATCTGAATTTTTCAACAGCTTTAACTTGCAAGTGTGTTTTGAAAGAGCATTTCTATCCCACTTGAATGAGGGCTGGGGGATCAGACTGTTCCTCACTCTTGGAGCATGAGTTGGCCTTGAAATGATTTTATTTTGATGATTAAGAAAATATTCAGATATGCTACACAGACCTCTTCCCCCTACATTAAGCAGTTCAGAGGAAAGTCATGTTTCAGCATCACCTTATTCCTATAACTGAGTCAGGGCCGTATCCTGAATAATTTTTGCAGGCTGAGGGGGACACTGCTCACTCCTGGGGACACAATTTCCAGGGTGCAGGGCAGGAGGAGGGTGAGATCCTCACCCAGCTGCCAGGGAGGGATGTTACAGAGGCTTCCCTGGGAGGAACCAGGCTCTCTGTGTTCTGCAAGGTTATTAATCCTCTGTTTATCCTGTTTTAAAATAAGCAGTTTAAAGGAGGCTGTCAAGATGATAGGCCACAAATCCATGTCATTCGTTTGATTTGCAGCAGCAGAGCTAAACCCTCATGTGTCCCTCCCTGGACAGAAGGGGGGCTGTGCTCCCCAGCAGGCTGCAGGAATATCCCAGCCCACCCTGGCTGCAGGGACCCCTCCTCAGGCTGGAATGCTCATTTGGAAGGGCCAAACTCTGCTCCTGGGAGCATCCAGAGAGCTGTTCCACAGAATTCAGTGGTGTTCTGTAGGGCTGTGCCCACCTGACAGACCCATCCATCACTGATTTATTGAACAGCAGACTTGGGGAAGGCACCAGCTGCTGGGGGGGAGTCCCAGAGCTCCTCACTCTGTTTGGCTTTGTGCCCACTCAAGAACAGGTCACCAGCCCTGCTGGGCAGAACAGCTTCACTATTGCAATCTGACTACTTAAAGGCTCTTTTCTCAAGTTCAGTAACCCCCAATTCACTATTACAATCAATGGAGAATTATTTAATCAGCAATTGTTCTATTATATCTAAATAAATAGCACAGCTGGGAGATTTGGTTTAAAAGTGGTGATATAAAGTGAATTTTGCTTATTGCAATACAAAAGCTTGAGGCAGAGCTGGAGCAGCCTAAATGTCCAACAAGTCCAACAACAACAACAACAAAAACCGGATAAAAACCTCAAATTTGGATCAAGCAAATTTATTGGCACATAACAGTGGGCAAAATTCCTGCTGCCCTGGGGCTGGGGGGAGGAATTGGGCAGCTCTGTATGGGCTGGGTGCTGGGGGGGCTGTTTTGTGCCCAGATCCCCAGGGAGAGCAGGGTGGGGGCTGCAGGTGCCTGGGGAACAACTTGCTCTGAGCCCCTGAGAGATTTCCCACTCAGAAGAAGACACTGAGAGTGATGAAAGGGTGTGGGCAGGGGATGATGAATGAGAGAGGAGGAAAAAAAGGAATCAAGAATAGAGAATGTGAAAAGAAGAGCTTGAACTCTGACTGTGGCAGTGTTACACCCCAGATGGGTTTGGCTTCTGTGTTCAGCAGCAGGAATAAAACATCTCCCTGGACAATTAAATGCAGGATCACACAGCTACTCCTCTCTCTGGAAAAATAATGCAGGTTAGTTAACAGTGGTAGTTCTAGAGTACTCTAGGAGGTAATTAGAACACTCTCTCATATGTAAACTAAGCTCCAATCCCAAATAAACACAGGGAAAAAACAATAATCATGGCTGTTCTCTTGCCACACGTTACAGCAGCAGGTATTTGCAATACAAATTTTAATAGGAAAGTTTCATTGGTTTATTTCCTCCATTTTCATTCTGTTCTCATTACAGGGAAGCTCCCTCCAAAGTTTAGCTAATTATTTAGATTACTGGTGTTTTCAGCAAGGTTTACATTCCCTTGACATCACAAGCCTAAATTAGAAAGAATTGACACGAAAGCAGCTTTAACACATGGGTTGTCAGCACCTATCAAATATGATGTGATTTTGGCCTAATACAAGTTCTGATGATCAGCACCACACAAGGTCAGCCTGGAGGAGGCAGCATCCTTGCTCCAGCATTTGGGAATGATGGTCCAAAACATTTCCTTTCCCAGAATCTGGCACATGACATTCCTATGCTGCAATTTCAGAGGCACACAGTCCCTGCAGCTGGGTTTATCAGGAGTGAAAACTACTTGGGAGGGGAGAAATAGCAGCTCCCAAATCCTTGAAAACTCTCCCTGGGGCATGGCCAGGTTAAAGCCAATCCTGAGGTGTCCTGAGAGCAGGAAGACCTGGCTTGTGTGGTCTCACAGAGAGGGATACTTTGGTTAGCTGGTGCAGAGCTCCCAGTTTCAGGGACTGAAATAACCAGTCCTGGTTTCAGGGACTAAAATAACTGTGATAACTCTGGATTAAGGTTACTCACTCCTTGGCCTGTGACCACCCCCAGTAGATTGTCACAAGCAGAACCAGAGGGTTAAAGCTGCTTTCCAAACCACACAGGGACCACTGAGTTACCAGGATGCTGCTGATTCTTGACTAGATTTTTTTTAATGAAGTGTAAGTCTGTAACCAGAAGACACTAAAAAGCAATTGCATTAAATCAAGAACTACATTTGACTTTATGGATTGTTTATGGGATCTTTCTTTTATTAATTCTTTATCCTTTAATATTATAAAGGATTTGTGTCTACAATAAATAATGTAAAGTTACATTACATCCTCTTTGGCTTAAAATTTTAATATTCCTATTGCCCATGTCCATAAAGAAATTGTGTTTGTTTGAGGTCATTGCATATGTATAGCTGCAGCCATAACCCTAATGGAATTACTATTCAAGCAGAGCTGAGATTAGTATGAACGCCAAGAAACTACCCGGCTGTCAGGGGAAAAGGTAAAAGTTCAGAGTTCAGCTTGCATCCAAATTATTTATCTCCCTAATAACTTAATAGATTGAATATATTACTTGTCAGTGACCTTGATGTACAACAATAAAGACCTCTTGGTAGTGTCAGAAAATATATGAGACTATAATAAGTAGTACTTATGTAGTGGAATAAAAACATATTCTTTATGATAATGAAGTCTCTTCCCCCAAGGACACTGCAAGGACATGAAACCATGTAAATATAAACACCAGCTTGTGTTTGATTATAGCCAGACAGAGGCTTCTCTCCCAAAATCAGCACCAAGGGATGCTGGTGGAGGGAGCTGCATCCTGCAGGTGCCCCAGTGGTGCCACCAGTCCCTCCACACATGGCAAGGGATGTTTTGTGCCCTTTGCTGCTTGCCCAGAGTTACATCCTCCACCCCATCTCACAGCTGCTTTCTGCAGAGAAGAGTCTCTGGCTTTTTCAGACTTCCTGCCACTTCTAATTATTTCCCCTCTGTATCTCCCAAGCATTTAAAGGAATAATTTAAATTAGAGTTTAGGATCAAAGGTAATACTGCAAATAGGCCCGTTGTAAACATGCCTAAAAATAGGGAGGTAATTTCCCTGAGTGCCGTGGCGTCTGGAGCAGTGCAACACAGTGTCTCTATTTCTCTCTGTTTCCATGTCTATTTTTCAAGGCTTCACACTCTCTAAAGGGGAAAACAATAAGCCCTCGAAGGATATTGTTCTTTAATAAGGCTTATGATTATGGATTTTTTTTCTTCCTCAGCCAGCAGAGATTCACCATTAATATACTCAAATGGAATGAGTCTCTTCTCTTTAATAGGTCATTTTAATCATATATTTAAAGTTTCACTTGGAGATAGAGGGGGAGAGGGGACACAGGATGAAAAGGAACTTATTTGATCATTTGATGCTTTTCAATTAATCCTCCCGGTGTTTCCAGCTGTGGTGTCCGTGCCAGGCTGAGCAGTGGTTGTGCAGCTGGTTCTGATCCATGTCAGGAGCAGTCCCTCACCTCCTGGGATACCTGGGTGTGGACTGTGTGGGACCTTGAAGTGGTTCCATGTCCAACAGAACACCACAGAAAACAACTCTGCATCCTGTCTCTGCTGCAAATCCTCCTTTCTTCCTCCACCAGCTGCATGCTGGGCTGAGCCTCCCCAAAATTACAGGACCCAGCCCTGCAGGGCTGCCCCTACTCCCAGAAATCCCACTGGAGCTGGCACCTCTGCAGCCAGGATCCTACTCCCGCAGCAGCCTCACGGTTCAGATTGTATTTATGGCCACTTAATCTGTGCTAGCAGCCAGGATCAAATACATCTCCAGGTATTGATCAGCTTTAGGCTGATAGAAGTTCAAGCTCACGAGGTCTCGGTCTTTGACCCTCAAATAGGATATGAATCTCAATCCAATAGACTGATATTCACACGCAGTCGCTGCCCAGGGTTGCAGGCTGCAAGGGAAAAATCAATGAAGAGTGCTAATGATTCACAATTTATAGAGCAGCTGCCATTTTAATATTAGAATAAATGTTATATTGCAAAGGGATGGGAACATAGGTGGTGGCATGGAAAATATTTCTTTGGAGCCTTTTCTGTGAGGAAATGATGTGCACAGGATTTTATGAAGTATAATTTATTGGCCTCATTTAGACTTATAATTTAAAACTCCTTATGAAAAAGGTATTTAACTAGAGTGGATTGGGTAAGGAAACAGCAAGGGCAGAGCTGGCTGGCTTAGAGTGCTCCAAGCATGTGCTGGGGGAAAAAGGAACCAATATCCTAATACATGAGATTGGATGTAAGAATTCCCCTTCTGCTTAAACATCCCTGCAGCATCTGGCAGCAAAGAGGCCCTGTTCTCTGTCCTGGCTCTTGAGAGCACACTTTTAAATGAAAATATATGTATTGAACATGCTGATGGGGTGTATGGAGCACATTAAGATGAAATAATGGATCATGTCAGAGTGGAATGGCAGGGAAGAAATTCTGCTGAATTGGAGTGTGAGGGTTTGTTGGAGACTGTGGGCAAAGAGAAGGGGCAGGTTGGAAGGCAGATTTCAAACCATGGGAACACAGGAGCTCTCTGTCCAGGTCACACAGGGTTTGTTGTATTCTCAAATAATTTGGGGTGGGTTTTTGCAATGGATTAATTTCCTTTGAGATTTCTTTACAGTAGCTCATGGGGGCAGGAAATTGCCAGACTGGCAGAAAGGCTGGAATGACAGGGATGTCAGGAAAAATGGAAGGTACTGTGCCCTCCTGCCTTTTCCTGGGGATGGGATCTGGGAGAGAACAAGAGGGATGAAATGAAATGTCCTTGGCTGCTTCAGTTCCCAGGGTGACCCAACAGCTGTAAGTGCAGTAAGTCTTCACCTGTAAGTCCAGTTCATAGGACACTATTTCAGTGTTAAATAATGTCTTTCACGGCACGGATGCAAATGGTGAAAGGATTTTCAGCACAAAGAACCCAGGCTTTTTAGAACAGACAAGGAAAGATGGAAATCCTACATCAAACCCACAATTTATGGCATCTGTTTTGGCCATCTCTGTATTTATTTTTTTATAGAAGTGAAAAGAACTTAAATAATTCATCTGCCTGAGAGCTCATAACTCTCTGGCCTGTGTAGAATATCTTTCATATATCTCCTAACCTGGAGCCTATTGACAAACTGTATGAAAAATAACAGCCCTTTCACTTGCAAAAGCAAAATCCAATTTATTGATTGTGATAGTCTAAATAATGGCATTTCTATGGACCAAAAGGTATTGCCCAAACAGGTTAGAGTTTACTTAACTCAGAGCATGAAGCTTTTCCTTCCTTGGTTGTGACCAAACTATTGAACTTTTAATGAAATTAAACACAAGATCTCTGGGAGTGGGGGTGAGGGGAGGAACAGACCCAGGGCATGAACACATTTTTATAGTTTGACAAGACACAGCAAAGGCTTATCCACACAGCTGCTGGAGTAACCATCAGGGCTTCTGGATTGTCCCAAGGGCTCCCAGTTTTGCTGACAGACAGTCTTAAAGTTTGCACCCAGGTCTCATCCTAGAACCATCTGCAGTTCAGAGTGGGCTTGTTCCAAGGTCTTAAATTTGCACTAAGTTTTGCTTTCTCCCCACCTTGACAGATTTCTGCTTTCCTTTGGGTTTTTTTTTCCTCATTCTCTGTTAGATTCTTTCTAATTAGGCAGCAAAGCGTTTGTTACAGCCTCATAAAATACTGAGAACCTTTCCCCATCAATTCTGCCTGTTGGAAAATGTTGTTCTCCAATTCCAGTCTTGCATACATTCTGTTATTTAATTCATAAATGTTGAAATAGGGGCCTAAGAGATCCCAACTGTGTCTTTTTACATAATGAAATTACAAGGAGTAATACGTTACTACCATCCATAAACTTATTGTGCACTTTACATAAAATTCAGATGGGGTGGCTCTGCATGCATGCAGATTTGATATTTTCAACTTTATTAAAGAAATGACTAGAGTGCTGGAAAGGCTGCTGTGCTGTATGGTCAATTCAGATCCTGGGGGCCATAAATCTGAGGGGCTGTGATTTGTTGTTCTTTGCTCACAATAAATTAAGGCTTTCTTGATGGAAAGGTTGGCTCCATTTGTCGCAGTTTAGGTCACAGTGTTTGGACAAAGATGTGCCGGGAAGGGAGTCTGTGCTGGGTCCAACGAGGCAGAGAGAATATCTTTATTTTATCCAGCTACTGGAGCTGGAACCCAGCACTGATTCTGCAGCACAGGTTTTCAGGTCAGGATAACCAAGTGAGAAGATATTTGGCTGAGGGCTGACTGCATTTCAAATGCTTTTGATGTGTTCCTTGAAGGTTTTCTTTCCCTGAATGAAACAGTGCTTTAACCAACAGAGTGAAAGCCAGGGCTGGCTGCAGGTGGGATTTGGGTGGCCCATCCAGAATCTGTGTCCTCATTTCCTGGCCAGAAAGAGGACACTGGAGCAGTTCTCAGGAAAACAGAAAAAAGCAAGGCAGCACCATGTCCTGGATAAAGCCAGCCCTGGGTAGTGCACGTGACCTGGTATGGCAGAGACACGTGGGCATTGTACAACTAAAATAATGTAATTTTCTCTCCATCTCTAGCAATAAATGTCCCAAATTGCTGCTTAATGGTGTCTCTGCTGGGTAAGGAATAGGATGATACACAGGGTCTGCAGGAGCAGAGAGTATTACTGCTTCAACCATGAAATCATAATATCATTTTAAAATCAATCATTTCAAAGTGCTTAAGTCTGTCATGTCTAGCATGAAGGATGATTTAGTTGATAGTTATAATTTTCCATTAAGACAAAATAATCACTATTCCTAGGTTTACTTTTCCTTGTGGAGATTTAAACCTTCTTTTAGCCAGGAAGGCAAAGTGTTCTTGCCATTGAACAAGACAAAGGGCTGTGGGTTAGAAACAGTCTCAAAGCAACACTGAGATAACCAGGTACCCTGAAAACAGCCCAGAGTAACGAGCCTTCCCTGCCACAAGCTGGCTCATTGTACGTTCCTTTCCTAGCACCAAATTTGGTAATTAATGAAGGAGATGAGCTGCAAAAATGCAAGGGAATGGTGCAATTTAAAGGGGGGGAAAAGAACCCCAAGGAGTAACTTCTTTTTTTCCCCATCTGGGAGAAGATTAACACTGGGAGAGCTGGTACTGGGATAAATACAACATTCCCATCTTATTGTCTCAAAACCAATCAAACATAAGAAAATCCAGAATAACCCTTGATAAATTGGCACTTAACCTTTTTCCTGGAGATGCCTTTGTTGGAAACAGAATTATTCCAATATCTGTACACCTGTGTGAGGTCTTAGAGCTGCTTAAGGATTCAGTAAACAGCTCAGAGATATTGGCATTAATTTTGCCACTCTAAAATATAAGGAGTTTAGCATTTTCTCTCATATTATTGTAACACAAGATGGGTAGGTATGGCACACTCCCAATCTGCTCTGAATAATGTTGGATGAGGAAAATAAATTTTGTTCCAGTGAGGAATATATTTCAAGTTTAATAATAAAGTGCCGAGGTCAGCCTGGAATTCCCTCTCCCAGAGAGGCAGTGCTGGCAATTGGATGTTAATCTGTGTTAGATCCCACATCTGCTCCTTATCAGCATCTGAACTTTAATTCAGGAGAAGTTCAGCCTTGACCCTTTGGGGCAGTGCCTGGCTGCTCTGGGCATCCTGGGCCTGCTCAGGGTGTGTGCAGGGGAGTGATCCCTGCTGAGGTTTCCAAGGTTTTCCTGGTGCCATCAGTGCCAAAAATTCCCTGTCTCAAGTCTGTGGGAAGCTGAGCAGTGCCCAGCTATGGTTGTGAGATGCTGTCTGTGACAAACCTGCTCTTCATTTTCGTGCTGGATGAATGCTTTACCCATTAATTGCCAGGTAGTAATTGCCTGGCAGGTGCTGGCTGAAGGGGGCAAACTTGCTGTGAACACCACAGCAAGAATAGGGGGATTAAAACACAAAATCAGAGAAAAATGGGAAATCTGAGCTGGTACCTGTGAAATGCACATGAACTTGTGTCCCCAGCACGCAGGGGAAGCTGCTGTGACCTCTGCAGTCTGCACATTCCTCCAGTGCTGACACAAAGCACCTGCCAAACACCAGCCTGAACTTGAGGGGAATTGCTTTTGCTGAACAGCGATTATAATTCCATTCTGTATATCCAGATTTTGACAAGTAAATCTCATATTTTAAACACAGGATTAAAAATTTTTATTACTACAGTGGGGATTAAGTAGTAAAGCCTCAGAATGTAAGTCTGCAAAGTAGAAACAGGAAAATAAAGTGAAATCTATTGTTCAAAATAACTTGGGCTTAACCCTCTGTCCCCTGGTGCAGATCCAGATTGCCATCAGCCCTGTAATAATTATGCACAGCTCTCCTGTAATGTTTCACAGGACAGGTAGGGGGTATGGAATTTCTTCCTGTTGTTTTCCAAATCCCTCCATTTCCAGTCTTGGCTGCACCTCCGTGCTCAGAAATACCAGTGGCATTGAACAGCATCTGAGTGAGAAACTCAAGCCAGCCCAGTTCATTTGCTGCTTTGGCTTGGCTGATTAAGAAGTAGCTCGTTTCCTTTCCTCCTTGCTTGTTTTTAGAGGAAAGTCTCTTTATTAAGTCTCATTGTAAAAATGCAGTAAATAAAACAACTTCTTGGCTTTCAAGCCTTTGGGTGAAACCCTGACCCACAGGAGCCAGCAGAAGTCTGTCCCTTGTCCTCAGTGAACTTGGGATTTTACCTAAAATGCTTCATTTTGAACCTGTTTCCAGAAGGATGACCTTGGAATAAAGCAGAAGGTAGGGAGCTGGAAAACGTGGATTCTGTTTCCTCAAAAACCTCCCTTTCCTCAAATGATGGATAATATTTCTGTACCTGCCAGGTGGAAGTTTAATCCATCTGTGGCTAGCAGGTGATTTGAAATCCTTGGCTGGAGTTTGTTACAGAAGAGGAAATAATAATTTTTCCAGGATGCAGAAGCGTAGAGGCTGCTACATTCACACCTTCAGCTTCAGAAGGTGAACTCACAAAAGGCACTGATGTCAGATTTGTTTTCCACAAATATTCCCATCCAGAACCAAACACACTCTAAGAGAACAGTGAACTTCACTACAGGGCAAACTGTAGCTGAAACCAGTACCAGTAGTAGCCATCCAATGGAAGAAACATTCAATTTCTGGATGAATAAAAACACTGTTCACATTTCCCTATGTCTGTTCTTTCACTGAGTTCACACAGTTGCTAAATTGCATTTTCCACAGCAGTGCTGGGGATCAGCAGTTGCTGGGCTCAGGATCGCTGCAGAATTTTGAATTTGATGCTGTGGTATGTTTTTCAAAATTATCAAACCAACAGCTCCTGTTATGCCCAGGATTCAGCTTCTTTTACCAATATTGCTTTTCTGAACAACTAATGAACTTCTAGTATCCAATTAGCTGTTTCTCTGGATACAGCTTAGGAATCAAATAAAAATCACAGGCAAAATCTGAATTCTGATGAGTCTGAAATCTTTACTTTTGGTTCTTCCAGACAGGGAGAATTCTGACAATTTTTAAATGACTTTCCACAAGATGATTTCCATGTCTTCAGCAAGAACATATGAGCTTTGTACTTGTTTTTAGAATTAAAAGTGAAATGGTTGATAAACATAAGCCTTCAGATGTTCCCCCTGCTTTGCTAAGGGGGTAAATCTATCTAATCACAAGTTAATTACCAGTTATTTTCACACTACCCAAACGTCCTTAAAAAGCAAATCAATGTGTAATAAATGATTTATGTGTGTCCAATAATTAAAACACGAATGCTCAGCACTCACCAGCTTTTACCACACTGGAATTGTGAGAAGTTGCTATTTCATTCTAGCAGTATCAGGTTTTATTTTACTTCCTGATTCTTGCACAAGGACATGAAATCATTGAGTGTACAATTATTTAAGCCCTCTCCATGCTAGAAGGTACAACTCTGTGTTCATTTATTATGCCAACCACTGTTATTTTGCTTCCTGGCACTCTCAGCTACATTCCTGTTTCTCCAGGTAAGAAACAGGCAGAGGTTTGGCTAAACTGGATTTAAAGAGAGCTGCAGGCAGGAGTGGAGGTCATTCTGGGGCCAGAGAAATTTCAAGTTTTCCTTTCCATGTAATTTTAGCTGCCTTTTGATATGGTTCTTAATTAACTAGTAAACCTGTCTTTTCATTTCCAATGAAAGGTATTGATGGTGCATTCTGACTCTGCTTCTAATCTATTTTCCCTTTGCCATAATCACTACAAAGATACCACAAAGCTACAGGTGACATTAAAAAGATCTTTTCTTCATCCCATACAATTGATTTGCTGCTCTATCTCCCTTCCATTATATAACCAGTGTAACAAAATAGTCTAGGAGGCTGCCTTGTTGGGAAGGTGGATTGAGGATTTTGGTAGTGCTGGTCATCTTTGCTTGAAGCAGAGCTGGAGACAAGTCCTGGAGTTGGGAAAAACTCTGCCTGCCCTCAGGGAAGGGCTGCCTTGCAGTGTCAGAGCCCGTTGTGAGGGCAGGGTGTGCTACAGTTCATGTGATCATTTTCAGAACTTCCACTACTTTGAGGAGCTCTGCAGCTCCAGGGAGAGGGGTTCCACACGTGTGCACCCGTGGTTGTGGGAATGCAGTGCTCACTCTGCTCTGTCAGACTATTCACTCATCCCTTCTGGAATCCTGCATTCATTTCAGGCACTGAAACTCATTGCCAGTTTGTGCCAGCTTCCCAGGAGAAGGTGGCACTGGTGTGAGCAGGAGGAGAAGGTGTGAGGCCTAAAGTAATTCAATAGGAAGGATTTTGCTTGGTTTGCAATTTAGTTTACCAGACGTAGCAGTCATAACCTAGAGACTGAAATGCAGAGGTGGTTGTGGATACTGTTGTTGGAACTGAAGCTCAGGTTAGTTGGAATTAAAAAATTATAGGAAAAACTCCCAATTAAGACATCTTCAGGGGATGCCTGGGTCATTCTTACTGTGGGAAAACAGCCACACTTACAGAGCCCTTCAGAAACCTCAAATACAAGGTGGGGCTGAATCGAGCTGTTCAACAGGTTGACTCCATAGTGCTTCTCTTGTCAACTCTAAAGTTCTTTGTGATAAATAATAGATAAATACTGGAGGATAATGTTGCTCTGCTGTCGTGAATTGCACAGAGCTTTTATCATATAATACAGACGGTGTCGTGGGGCTATTGGGTAAAAGCTGTGGGATTTGGCACAACAGAAGGAAAGAACAAAAGATGACAGAAAAGGCAAATGAAGGTTACAGTTTTTGTTAATTAACTTCCTTCCTGGCCTTTACTTTCACTCCTGCCAGCAATCCCATTCCTGCTTTGTCCATAAAGCCCCGTAGTCACAGGTGACTGATCCTGGGGGAGTTTGTGTTACATTTAAGATAAACATAATGCTGCAGGTAAGCCAGAGGTAATGAGTTTGGAACCACTCCCAGAGCAGCTGGGTAAGGGAAGACTGAGAGAATTGGGATTGTTCAGCCTGGAGAAGGCTTGGGGTGAAGTAATTGTGACTTTCCAGTATGGGAAAGGAGCCTACAAGAAAGATGGAGATTATTTTATTTTTGTCTGGAGTGATGGGACAAAGGGGAATAGATTTAAACTGAGAGTAGGCTTAGATATTAAGAANGATTTAAACTGAGAGTAGGATTAGATATTAAGAAGAAATTTTCTGTAAGTGTGGCACAAGTTTCGCAGAGAATTTGTGGATGCCCCATCCCTGGAAGCGTCCAAGACCAGACTGGAAGGAGAGGATGAGCTGTATGTAACGTCCTTCCAACCCAAACCATTCGCTGACTCTGTGATCACCACCACGCTCACCACTCTCCCGTGTCCCCGGGTGCCGTATCCATGTTATTTTTAACATTTCAGGAATGTTATTCCACAGGCGGGAGCAGCGAGTGGCGNGATTGTTCAGCCTGGAGAAGGCTTGGGGTGAAGTAATTGTGACTTTCCAGTATGGGAAAGGAGCCTACAAGAAAGATGGAGATTATTTTATTTTTGTCTGGAGTGATGGGACAAAGGGGAATAGATTTAAACTGAGAGTAGGCTTAGATATTAAGAAGAAATTTTCTGTAAGTGTGGCACAAGTTTCGCAGAGAATTTGTGGATGCCCCATCCCTGGAAGCGTCCAAGACCAGGCTGGAAGGAGGGGATGAGCTGTATGTAACGTCCTTCCAACCCAAACCATTCGCTGACTCTGTGATCACCACCACGCTCACCACTCTCCCGTGTCCCCGGGTGCCGTATCCATGTTATTTTTAACATTTCAGGAATGTTATTCCACAGGCGGGAGCAGCGAGTGGCGCGAAGGCGCCGCCGCCCCCCCCCCTCCCTCAGGGCTTCGCGCCAACCGTCCCGCAGCCTCTGGCGCCCCCTATCGGCCCGCGCCGCGCTCCCCTCACGGATCGATCCCGCTCCATTACCCGGGGCCAAACCTCGGGGTTTTAGAGCAGGTTCACCAAATTGTCAATTAAGTGCAAATCAATCCCCGGCCATTTATCACGGTGTTAATCCGCCCGCGCGCTGCGAGGCGAGAAATCGATCTGCTCGTGTCACCGGGGAGCAATCGCGGCGCGCTGGCAGCCCGGCAGCTGCCGGATCAGGGCAAGCGCGGAAATTTATAATCCTGGAGAAAAATTGCGGCTTGCCAAGAGGCACATTAGGAACTTGGGGAAGTTGAGTGTGGGCAGGGGGAAGGCTGTGACAAAGAGGCTGTGTAGGGAGACCCGGCTCCAGAGGGGTCCTGCCGGGAGACTTGGGCCTGAGGAGCCGCTGATTTATCAAGGACATAAATAAAGATTATTGTTAACTCGGATCGATGTCTTAATACATGCGGGCTTGAGGCTCCGGGGGAATGGCTCCTTCACCCTGCAGGGTGAGTGCAAATATCCTGCAGTGTTTGGCTCCGGTCCTGGGAATTCCAAAGGGGAGCAACAAAATCCCTCCTCCCAAATAAGAAGCGACAGAACCAGAGGAAACGGCCTCAGGTTGTGCCAGGGGAGGTTTAGGATATTAAAAAAAAGTTCTCCATGGAAAGGGTTGTGAAGCATGGGCACAGCGTGCACAGGGAAGCAGAGGAGTCATTGTCCCTGGAAGTGTCACCAGCCTGGCCTTGGGCACTGCCAGGGATCCAGGAGCAGCCACAGCTTCTCTGGGCACCCTGTGCCAGGTCATCCCACCCTACCAGGGAAGAATTTCTTCCTAATATCTGATCCAAACCTGTTCTCTTTCAGCTTGAAGCCTTCTCTGGTCATTACATGCTCTTATAAAAACATCTTCTTTGTAGGCTTTCTTCAGGCACATTTGGACTTGGTAATCTTGGAGATCTTTTCCATCCTTAACAATTCCATGATTCTATGCAAATCCCAGCTGTTTTTTAAAGTGCTCCCAGAAAATACCTCACTCATATTTGAGAGGAAATAAAACATCTCGATTATTCTTAAGTGGAGCTCCCAGGATTGCTGCAAAGGGTGTCAAAATGCATTCCCTGGAGATCTGCCAAAGGTTGGCATGGGCAGAGCCTGTTCTGGAAGAGCCCACCGAGAGAAGTGACTATTGGGGAGCTCATTTCTTGAGCTTTCTTTAGGGTCTTACTGAATGCAAAGCTTGAAATCATAAGCGCAAGCCAAGAGCTGGGGAATTAAAATGGTGAAGTGATTATTAGCTTAAAGAGGTGAACAGTTATTTCCTCTGGAAAAGAAGGGCTTTTCTGGACAAAAGCCTGTAACTCCAGGAATGAGGCTCCCTGGGCTGACTCTGCCACAGGATTTTGGGGTGGTGATTTCTCATTTCATAACTAAGGCTGAAAAAACTTCCTCTGGCTGCTTTTGGGTGCTGTCATCACTTCTCACTGGGAGTGTGGAGTGACAAAACTGTGCTCTCATCAGCTGTGGGTTCCTTTGGTGTGATACTGGGAATAAAAGAGCAACTCAGCTCGTAAAGGGAAATTAAAGCAGACAAGAAAAATTGTAGTGAACCCCTGAGGTTTTCATTCCTTTAGTCTGAGTGAAAAATCTGCCCTTTTATTTTCTTCATGGCTGTGTGAAGGTCAAGAAGTTTGGTTCAAGACTTGGATAAATAACTAAAACCCAAAACTCTGGTTTAAAATTTTATATCGTTTTTCACTGCTATGTTTCAATATGAACCAAACTGAAAACTTCCATTATGTATCAGTTTATTCCCTGCCAGGATCATAATTGGGTAGGCACAGTTTTCTTGCAGAAAGGAAATCTATGTCCAATTAGGATTTGTACTTTTTGGCAATGCCAGCAATCTGGTTATAGATTTTTTTTAAAAATTCTACTGATTATATTATTGAACTGTTTAGAAACTCCCATATTTCAGCTCGAGAGAAAGATATTTCCTGGCTTCTTCTGACATTCAGGTGCTCTTTAGTGCTGTGTAGTTATTTGGGTTAATGGGAGAAAGGCAGAGCCCTGTGGATCTTCTCACCCTCAGCAACTTCATTAGAACACAAAAAAAATAATATTGAAAAGGAATCAACCCCTGCTAGTATGTGTGAGTTACATTTTTATTGTAAAATCTGCTAAAATATCAGTCAGAATCAGGTTGGTTGGTCTTGGTTCCCAGATTAAGGAATTAAAGATCGACTAAACTCTTCTCAAGTATTTAAGAAACGAACCATCTGTATAAGAATCTAGGACAGATTACACTTAACCTTATTCTGAAGCAAGAGATTAAGATGAGAACAGCTACTGTAATTAAGATGCTGCAGATGCTGTTCACTAAATATGCAGCAAAGGAGATCCTGGATGCTTGTGCTGCAAGAGAGTGAAAAATAACACAGGATCTCTTCTGAAAGAGCCTCAGTATTTTGTGAAAATGTCTCGCTCCAATAATTCTTGACTGAACCTGTTAAATTTTCTCAGGCAGTGCTGTGCTGGTGATTCACTGCTGGGCTCTCTTCCCAGGGGCTGTGGGGATGTTCCCCACCCAGTCTTTAAAACCTCGCCAGGTGTCTGTTGGAAGGTTGTTCTCTTGCCCCACCACAGCAAAAGCTTCTGAAAAAGGGTTTTATTCCTTTTGTGGGAGGCCAAAGGAAATGGGCAGGCTGCGCCATCCCAGATTTACCATTTTTTGGGGGATTCCCAGCTACAACAGGTCCTTATCTCACCTTTTTCTGGGCAAAATTTACAATTTATAATAGGGACAGTGACTCAGGAGGTCTTGGAACTAAGATGGGAAGAGGTTTGGTGCTTTTTGAGTTTCTTTTCAGTTTTTTTCTTAGTTTTCAGTTTTTAAAGGTTATCCTGAAACCTTTCTTGGAAGTAAAGTAAATAATCAAGTGACAGTATGAAATACTGTGTGCCCTGTGTAGAATCTGTTTACCTTCTGTTTTCCTGGATGAAAGGATTCCTTGCTGATGCCTGCAAGAAGCCCAGGCTCCCCCAACTGCACAGCTATTTCCAAATCAGGGATTTTTCATGGATACCCACACAAGCTTTTTCCTGTGTGACCTTTGTATCTGGTAGCTAATGAAAGAATTTTGGCTACTCTAACTCTTGGGCAGAAGCTGAAATACCAGAGCATCAATCTAAGTGGCCCTGAGAAAAGCACAAGCTGGGATCTGGGAATCCCAGGCCTGGAAGTGAGCAGATCATTCCCGAGTGCTCCTGTGTAAATCGTGCCGTAACTCATCAGTCTGGTGCTTAATGAAGTGTTTATTATACAGCAAGCTTCCAAATCATGCCAGCCAGAGACAAGTAAATCCTGAGCAGCCTTCCAGCAACTGGGGACTCCCAAACAAGCCAGGGAAGTAGAAATAAAACCAGGATGTTTTATAAAAACTTCTTTACCAGCAGAGATCTAACCATTAGCAGTAAGAATTTTCTTTCACTGTCCATATGGCAGATTTTTATTGAAAAATAGAAATGACACCGAGGTGCTCCCTGAAGGAACTGAAGTTATTTGGCCATCCTGCCTGTGCTTTGTGAACCTTTGCTATTCCAAAAGCCTCACCTGAAAGTGAGGGGGAACATCCACAGAATATTATCTGCCCTTAATAGAAAGCAACACATTTGAAAGTGCTCCAGAAATGAGTTGTGCATTATTTAAAAAGGGAAGAGTATTGCTGCCTTCCTTGGGTCTCACTCTTCTTGCCTATCAGATAATTTTTTTTTCCCCTGGGATGGCAAGGAGTTGCTTAAAATGAAAAATTGATCCCGATGAACAGCTGAAAACTGGTTTGCATAAGTCACAGTTATTATTCAGATATTACAATGCAAGGCAGTGAGACCCATGAATACTCGCATGGAAGCATTTAAATATAAAAGCTTAGTACTTCCAACCCCAAACAATCCCTGCAGCCTGCCAACAAACGAGAATCTTACTGGAATACACATAAATCATCTTGTTTCTGACAAATCCTGAAGAAGCAGGAGGAGGGGGAACAGAATCCCTTGCTAATTCCCCCAAGCTGCTGTTTATTGAAATTAGGCAGCAAGGATAAACTATAGCTGGATCAATAATTATCTGTCTAATATAATCAAGTGCCTCCTATGAGAGTCTGTCGTTAAGCACAACTTCCTGCCAGAGCCTGGGACAATGTTTCATGCAAAGAGCTGTCGGGGCGGTTCAGATGACGGGAATGCCAACGAGGATGTGTCCCGCCGGATCGCCGCGGTCCAGGAGAGAGGAGCTCCCCGCAGCTTCGTGCTGCAGCTTCCGCCGCGGGCGCTCGTTGTTTGCCCCGTGCCAGCACAAACAGGTGAAGTCTGCTGAGCTCACAGGCTGCAAATCCCCTTGATCCTGCGGCAGGTTTGGCAGTGAAGCGAGGCACGAGTGGGTGACCCCTTCATGTAACACAAAATGCACATTTTTAAATGTGTTTTTTGGTGTTACGACCGTTCCTGCTCCAAGTCTGGATTCTCCTGCCACCACCTGACTTGCATGTTGTTGGAGGGGTAGATTTGAGGACTTGCTTCCCACGAGTGACTGGGTGCTCTGATGGGGACCAGCTCCATCCGCAGAGGAACAGGGAGGGCAGCTGTGAATCCTGGAGCACAGCACCAGCTTTTCTACTGAAACAAATTAACGGGGAGTTGGAAATAAACAGGGAATACTTCCTGTAGGAGGAAAATGAAGGGCAGAATCCATTTTGCCATATTCCACCCACAAAGCTCTGTCACTTGAAACAACTCTCTTTACTCTTCAGATAATGGTTGCTAAGACTGCAGAAATTCCTGTGATTAGATACCTGTACAGACAGAGCTAATTGCAACTCTGTGATGAGGACGAAAGCAGAAGAGCATTCTGGTAATTTTCTCCTTCTCTAAACTGCTTTTAACATTCATCAAGAGGTTCCTTGCATTTTTCTGATTTTTAGGCTTCCTACTTGAAGTTTCACATCTGAGCATTATTTTGACAGACAACCCACTTACACTGTGAATTAGGCATTTACAAGTGACTTTCTTCTGTTTCCACAGTTCAGCTGCAGAATATTAAAGGCTTGTAGGTGTTACTGATAGTCATATATTGCAGCAATAATGTGTCCTACTGCGATGAACGTCGCTGCAGAATTCATCAGATCCATGAAAAATAGTTCCACGTGCACGAGTGTGGAAGTTCACTGCAGTGCTTGTGCCTGGCCTGTGTTGGCAATAGCCATAGATCACTCTGTGACACTGCTGAATGCTTCCCCACATCCATATGAAAATGCCTCTCTGAAATGGAATTCACAATTTTGGGCCCTCCCCAACACCCCCACAGGTACATATGTTCCCAGAGAAACTTAATGTATGTTCTTGTGATAGGCACGGTCTTATCTTTATATCTTCTTTTAAGAGACTCCTTCCTGCCTCTTCTCAGCTTGGATTGGAGTGTGGTGCAGGGTGGGAAATATCCAGAAGTTTGGGGTTATTATAGGGATTCTTATTTTGAAAATGTGTTTTTCTTATAAATGAAAAATAATTACATAATTATCATAAAATAAAAAGAAATACACGGGCAAGTGCTCGGTGTTATCTGCAGATGTAGCCACTCACTAGGTCCAGTCAGAACTATGTAATTAAAAGCTTTTATGAGTAATAACAGCAGCCACAAAGGGTCTCTCCTGTTGGAAAGGCCACTTTTAATGCAGATGTGCTTTCCCCAGAGAGCTTGCAGCACACATTTGGACTAAAAGCAATAAGCAAATATATCTCTGTAACACATCCTGTTTGGTATTTGTGTTTCACCTGGCAAAATAAAACCTGCTATTCAGAAAAGAGCTCCTTAAAATCTGTCAAGAATAGGAGAGTTTAATACCTGAGCAGATAAAATCAGCTCCCAGCCTGTGAAATCTGCTTGCTCAGAAAGTGCCCACCGGGTGAGCGTGAGAAACATTTACTGTTTTGATGCTCCATGGCTACTTTCTGATCTAATTTTACACTTAGGTGAGCAAGTTGAGCTGCTTTGAATTTAGCCAAGTAATTGAAATCATTTTTTGTGGCCCCTTCTCTTCAGTACAGGTGTTGGGCAAATCTGGATCCAGATCTGTGAGGGACAGGACAGACACAGCCGTGGCCTGAATGAATCCATAGGGGGAGGTGTGGATGTCACCTGTGCTTTTTCACACTTTTCTTCATCATTTAGCTTTACTTAACAGAAGCTCTAGCAATAAAAGGCTAATCAACTTTTGATGGGCACCTATGATTAAAAATTAATTCAAATCTTCATTATTCCAAAGAGAGAAAAATGAACTTGGATCTCTCAGAGGAAGCAGGAATTTGCCTGTAGAGAAACCATGGAAATAGCCTCAAAACTGTTTGTAGTACTTAGACCTGGTGATTTGTGGTTCTGCTGCTCTGAGAGCTCTTACACTTCAAGTGTTTTATACAGCCAGAGGTCAATCCTGGCTGACTTAGAAGACTATAAGTCAGCAGCAATAATATGTAACCTGAGAAAGATTTGACCTCTGGACTGTATTTAGGGATTTTCAGCCATACCTCAAAGTAGGAACGTGCAAATAAAAAGATACATTAAATTTAAGCCCGCCAGCCTTTCACTACTGGACCTTTATCCTGGCTTATACTGGAAACCCTTTGCAAACAGAACTCCTGTGAAGCAATAAAGTGGCTGGGCTCAGTAGGAATATGTGTAAAGTCAAACATGCACATGTATATTTAGAAGGCTGAAGCCCTCCCCAAACATCCTGCTCGGTGAATAGTTGAAGCATGAATAAAAGATCTCCATTTGGCTCAGTGGTCTCTCCAGGCTGGGTTCATTTCCACTTACAGATTATTACTCACCAAATGTATAGTCTATGGAAATCTAACTAATTTGTTGTTGTTTTCTGGTAGCTGCATCCCGCTGAGTTATTGATTGTCTGGACTCAAGGTATGCGTGTTATTGTAATAGGCTCCTGAGCTGTTAGCACACCATTGATTCAATATTTCTCTGGAGCAAAAGCCTACTGCCAAGGAATTTCCAGGCACTGAGAGGCTGTAACTATTCCTATAAATTTTATTCTTAATGCTTTGAACTCAGACAAAACTCTTCTAGTTGTTGCCAAAACATTTCTCGTTATTAGCAGTAGAAGCGGGAAGCTGAATAAAAAATGGGAGCAAAAGAAACTCCCCTTCTGAAGGGAAGCTTCTTTACTGACCCAGCCCTATGTTCTCCCTCTTTCCAGCCCCTAAATTAGGGAGGCAGGACACTCTAGTGAGGGGCAGATGAAGTAAATAAGGTTATGGAATTCTCTTCTTGCCTGCCTGGTGCTATCAGTGCTCCCAAAAATGTGCCTCCCATGTCTCAGGATCACACAGAGAGGTTTTCTCACCGAGCAAGGACTGAGTAAGGAGTCTGAGCAAGCCTCGTGAATTCTATTCCTAATTGTTAGTGAGGTACACAGGCAATCCAGAGACATTCAGAAAAGGAGCGTTTTTGTCACATTTGGTTGCAGGACTCTGCAGGATCATGGGCATGGATTCTCTAACTTATTTCAGACACACTCATGCCCAACTCTGTGCTTGGCTTTGCTGTTTTTGGTAGGCAGAGCGCTGTTTGCAGGGGGTGTAACATCTCCCATGGAATAAGTGACACTGGGTGGGGTGAGGGCTTTATAACCATAAGTAAGGATCAGCTCGTATTTGTCCATGGCTAATCCCTCGCCTGTTTCATCACTGATTCTCCCAGCTGAGCAACAAAGCCTGCAAGGAACCAACTAAAAAAAAAAAAAGCTGCATGAAACTAAAGGAAATCAAAAGCAAATTATTTTCCAGATTATAGCCCTCCAGAGCTGCTGAGATATTGCCCATTTTTCACAGCAGACAAAAACATTTTCCTGGGGATCAATTTAGCTTCCAGAAGTCGGCTCCTTTCAACCCATAATCCATCATATTTCCGCATCTGCAATCTCTCTGTGTCTGAGTGCTTTAAGTTTCCTATGAATTATTTTATAAAGAGTATAAAGAGGCCTTTTTTCCTGCTGAAATGAGGGAGTTGCCTTTCTGCCCTATCAGGTCAGATACCATTAGACTGTTGTACAAGGGGGCCCTGCCATCCATACCTCCATATTGGCAACTACCTTAGTAGGCTCATCTGTCAAAGAGATCCAGTAATCAATCACTGCAGTGATCAATATGCAGCTTATGCATTCATCATTCCTTTGAGGAGACTATTAGGATGAAGTTGTCAGTGAAACAGGAACAAAGGGAGAAATATACTGAGGTGGCTGAGGGGTGGGAATGTGTGTTGGGGCAAGAAAGAAGAGCTTAAAAGGAGGAAATACAGCTCGAGTGAAAGAGAGAGAGAATTTTGCACCTTGAGGGAAGGAGAAGTTTGTGACAGATTTATCTGAATGCCCAGGAACGTGGTGCAGAAGGTGACTCATCTTTCAAGAGGCAGAGTGGTGTAAAAATTTCCAGATCTCTTGATTGGTGTGTCACTATGATTTGTGGGCTGCTCTGCCAAGGTAAAACAGGCACCACGAGGAGCTGGGCACAAGCAAGGCAAGGAGGAAGAGGCAGGAAAGCCTGTGAATGAATCCATGAGAAGCACCTTGAGGCAGGGAGAGGACTATTTATTTATTGCTCAGAACTCATGCCTTTATTCCATTTAATCTGAGCCCAGGAATTATTGCAAACACTGATGATCATTTCTGCCTTGAAAAACACACCAGGGTCCCTCCAGGTCTCAGCAGCACAGACACTTGGAGGTGTTTCTGATGAGCATAAGCTCCTTTCCTGGGGGACTCTGGCCACAGACCCCCCAAAGCTCACACTGAATCTGCCTCAGAGACAGGACTACATTTCCATGTCCCCTTTTCCAAAGGGAAGGGAGTCAGGCTGGTTCCCAGTCCTCACACCAGGTCCATTGGAGTCAGGGGAAAGGGTTAATACAGTTGGACCTTGGGACTTTTCAGGCTCACTTATGATTATTCCCTTATCTGATGCAGAGCCATTATTTAGTCACTGTAATAATTTACATTAATTGGATGTAATGCATAACAAATTTATGAGACTGGGGCTAGGCTCAGCTTTTGCATGAAACTCATCTTTGTGATGTGCTGACCAAGCACAACGGGCTGGGATCTGCCGGTCAGAGGAGAAGTGGTGCTGGCCCACACTGCCCAGGGACGGGAGAGAATGAGCTCAGCTCCACTTGGGTGCTGCTAAAAACCCTTCAGCTGGCATTGCTGTGGGGCTCTTCCAACCATTATCTGTTGTGGGTAGGTCTCTCCAGCAAACAGCTCCCACAATTTGCAGAGAGGGATACAATTGTGTTTGCCATGGATTGTCTCTGGTCTGGCTCCAAACTGAACTGAGAGAGGAAGAAACCTGAATGTTTCTTCAGCTGAGTGTCTGAGCCAAGCCCTGGGTCTGTCAGCCAGAAAACTGGAGGCAAGTGGTGACTGGGAGGCTCTGACCACAGGTCAGCGAGGACTCGGAAACAAAGAGGAAAGGGAAAAGCCTGAGATGTGATCCCTGGTGCTAATTAGCTTGACCCCAGGGATTGTGTCTTAAAGTAACACAGGTGACCTCTGACCGTGAGGTTCTTCAACTGTGATCCAGCAAAAGTTGCAGGAATGAATTTTGCTTTGCCTGCAGCCCCAGGGTTTTTTTCTCTTAACTGATTCATAAGAAACCTGGAAAAACATAGAATCCTTCCCCTAACCTTCACATTTGTACTTTATAAGACGTAGTTTCCTTCTCATAGCTGATGACCAACCATAAAAACTTTGGCCACCTCTATCCTCTGAAGTCCAGCATGTGCCAAGGGCCAAGCCCTGCTGGTTGGCTCCATTTTGGTGCTTTCTTCCCGTAGTAAATCCACTCTTTTCCTTCCTGGGGTCTCCCTGCTGACCCCAGGCTTGAGTCACCGGGGCTGGCTCTGCAGTCAGCTCTTTCTGGAAGTGCTGTAGCTGTCAGTGCTGTACTCACACACTTTTACCTTCTCTGTTCTGCTCCATGATGGTCCAACCAGTGCCCAAGAGTCTGAAGTCCTTCTCTCTTGACAGTCTCTCCCAGGGTGCAATGTATCTTAGTCATTTGTCCTAATAATTTATTACAGAATTAAGTGTATTGCTTAGGAAGCATGCCAGTAATGCTCTGCCAGTATATGTACAACACTTTGTTAATTAAAAGTATTAGGCGATATAGACTCTATTGTTGTGAATTAATCAGTTTAATTACGAAGAGGATCAAGTATCATAGTTAAAATAATAGCTTTTGTCATGCAGCAAGGTGAACGCCTTGCATTTGGCAAATATTTTTTTGTCTAAGTAGTAAATCATTGCCCACGTTCATGTTTCCTTTCCTCACCACATTGTGTGGTCACCAAGCTGCTGCCAAGGTGGAGTGACAGGGAATGAAATCCACTTCTTTCCTGTCTTTAGCTCTTCCGGAGCTGGGAAGGGCAAGTGCCACGGGCAGCCGGAGCTCTCCCTCCTCCCGCAGCCTGCCCAGAGCCGCAGGTATTCATGCGGAGGGCTGGAGCCCGTGTGACAATCTCACAGGGCTGCCGGAGGTATTGAAACCCATTTCCCTTATTTATTTGGGGGATTACTCTTTTCTCTCGGGCAGGAGTGGAGCGCAGGGGGGTTGAAGGAGGTTTAATCCCCGAGACAAGAGGAAGCCTTGGAAAAGGTTAATTGCTGGGCTTTGCGTGTTGTGTCGTGTGGCTGCTCAGGTTACAGCAGCGATGCCATCTGCTCAGCACCCCGCCCTGCATAATTCACCAGCCTCGCTTGTCGCTGTTGGGATGAGCGTTCGGATGAGCGCTCCTGGGCTATTCATGAGGAAGTTACCTTTGGGCAGGGCTCAGGTAACCGGTTACCCGACACCCCAGACTGACTTCTGCTCTCTTGTCCTTTTGCCCTTATTGTTCCCGTCCCCAGGTTGTGGGAGTCAAGGGCCAGTGGAGAGGAGCTGGCAGGGTGGTCTGTCCCCAGCCACTCCTCCAAAGGCTGAGGTCACTGTCCTGTCCCCAGACTTCTCCAAAGGCACAGGGCCCTGTCACAGCCAGTGCTGCTCCCCACCTGGCCCTGCTCAAGCATCACCTCTTTGTGAGTCACTCTTTTGGACTGGCACAGCAGGTTTGATGCTATTCCCTGTCCAAGCCATCTCCTTTCCCTGTCTGTTTGGACACCTCCACTCTCCAAGGACATGTGCAATGCAAGGACACTTCATGTTCCCTTTCCCTTTAAAAGCTCAACCCGTTTGGAAGTTCCTTCTGGCTTCTCCAACAGCCAAAGCTCATGCAGGGTTTCACCTGCCACCAGAGCTGTGCTGTAGGGCTCCAGGCTGCCCAGTGTGCCACTCTACAGGTGACACTTCAGCAGCACAGTGTGACTGGGATGTTTTCCTACCTCTCCATGCCCAGGCCTTATGTGGGGTAAGCCATTTCCACAGGGTTTTTAACTTGATATGGAGTTGGTCTCCTCTGCCAGAGCACCCTTCTCATCTCTGCTGTGTAACCTGAGTTCAACAGCTCCCTCCCCATGAATATTTAACTGAGCATCTTAGCAGATGAGCTGCAGCTAACATGTGGCAAACAGATTTCCAGTACAAAAGGACCTGCTAAAATGATGATGCGTAAAAGAAACCCTGGAAGGAAAGGGAAGGTTCACGTTCTGGAAAGGGAAGCATGGTTGAGCACAGTGAACTTCAAGCAGCTGCTCCAGTGAGCTGAGGAAGAGGAGAAAGGAACACCAGGGGCTCTGACAGAGCAGAGGTGAGGGACAGAGACAAAAACCAGCTCAGGCAGATAGACTGGAGCTCTTCTGGTTGGCCTAAACCCTTATCTATGAGAGCTTGGAGTAGTTTAGCTGACATTGCAGCCTTCAGCAGCCCTCTGATGAGAGACTCCTGGGCTAAAAGCAGTAGATGCACAATTAATGCATGAATTTGTATAGTCTTTTTTAGGTCCTTCATAGGGATAACACATACAGATCCTCCAGCAGTGAGTTCCATCATCCTGTAATGCTCTGGGGGAAAAAAATAATCAGCCTGATGATTTTACAGTGCTCCACTTAATTCTTCCACAGAAAGGAAATTATGTTTTACTCTTTTCCTTGGATATTGTCTTGATTATTTGCAGACAACTACTGGGTACAGTTTCTCAATAGACTCTACCCAGGTAAATCTGTGGTTCTGGGGTTCATTAACCACAAAATAGAGGATTAATTTCAGATCCAATGAGATTAATTTGACAATTTCCCTTCACCAATGAGGTGAAAAACAGCAGTACTGTCAATAGCAAAAGGTCTTTCTGCTCTATTGAACAGCCTCAATATTAACAGTAATCTCTGCTGCTCTCTTCAGCCAAAAAAGAGATGCTCTGACCCCCACCCCCCAAGGACTCATTAATGATAAAGGGCCCAGATTACCAAATTAAACGGAATTACTTTGACCCAAGCAAGGGCAACAGGTTAATTTTTGCATAAACCATGACTGTGTTCGTGCCTGAATTGCTCTCCAGGCCCGTGCCTGGGTGTGGGGCTCAGGGACACGGAGAGGTGAAGGTCTCTGGGAGTCTGTGCTGCTGAAATATTGGCTCTTTCACTGGTTTCCCTCCTGAGAGGGATGAGCAGGATTTACAAGGCAGGGCTGATTTGAACTGAAGCAGCCATTTGCACAGAATAATTTCCTTTTCAAGCCCTAAATTCAGACTTTATGGCTTCCCCTGCTCCTTTTGGTCTGCTGTGTGTCCTTTCTCTGAGCCCACTTGTCATTCACAAGCTCAAAGCAGAGGCTGCCCTGCCAGGGCCTCCTTGTTCCTTCCCAGTTGTTTGGGATCCCCAGACAAGGGATCCTACAGGGATAACTGGGATTCCTCTGTGTTGCAGAGTCCGGGGTGCTGCTGGAGGTGGCCCAAGGCAAGTGGGGTTCAGGCTGCTCCATGAGCAACCTCTGGCTTTGTGCTAAACTCTGAATTTGTTGGTGTTAGTCAGGTTAATGTACTATTACTTTGCATATTAATAATCTCTTATTACATTTGTTCTTAAGAGTGGTATCATGTTGAGGCAATGAGGATTAATGGCCCCTCGGTAATATTTACATATTTACATTATTAAAAAGCAATACATCTTTTAGACAGCCCTGGGCATGGTGTAGAATTGCAGATGCTGTTCTGAGCCTTCACCCCATGATACCTGTCCTGCTCAGAGCTGCCCTTCCCAACTGTTCAGCAGGTTTAGCCAGGGTGAGGAGACTTGGGCACCCTCTGGGCAGAGCCTTGGATCTGGACACCCTCCTGCTATCCCACCCACCCTCCTGGCCAACCCCTCCTGCTCCATGGGCCCAGTGACCTCAGCTCCCACAAAGGGTGCTCAAAGCACCCCTTTGTCAGGGGCTGGGAGATGCTGGGGGCTGCAGCAGGATGTTGGTTCCCTCCCTGGTGTGTCTAAGGACAATGGACAAGGGAGCAAAAGTTTCTCCCCCACCACGTTGCATCCCCAGGGAAAAGCTCTGCGACTCAGCTGGAGGCTCCCAATCACCTCTACAGTCCTAAACTTAATTAAAGCTGCCAGCTTCTAATTAAACTACTTAATTAAGTGCCACATTGTCAGTAGGTAAAGATGGAACAGACTTAATTATTTAACACAATGACATAGAAGAAAAAAAACCACTTTAAAAGCGTGACATCTCCTAGGTGGGCAGGAGCCACCCTGCCCTGCCATGTGCCACTCCACAGTGCCAAGGGCCCAGCCAGTGTTCCCAGCAGCAGCCTGGCGTGAGAAAGGCCTTTTAGAGCTGTTTTGAGTTTCTCCAGAAAGGAGACATCTAAAATTTCCAATGACATCACCAGCCCTGCCCGGGACACTCCAAGTGGGGTCAGCACCCATCTTCTCTGGGCTCTCCTGAATCATCCCCAAATGTGGATCATTAACCCCCAGACCACAGAGGGGTCATCCTGACCCCGCTGAATCGATGAGCAGAGCCCAGCAGCCTCCCCCAGGTCAGGTCTTTGCCCTCACACGCTGGCAGATGCTGCTGGGTGGGTGCTCTCCCTGCCCCAGGGCCCCACAGAGCAGCCCTTGGCTTCACCCACCACCCACTTCATCTCACTTCCATCTTCCTTTTAAAACTTTGGCTGAAGGCTCCTGTCTGCAGCGTGATGTAACCTGAGTGACTCCCAGGCTGGCACTCTGTGGGTGAGATTAATGGCACTGTCTTGTCAATAAATCCATAAAGACCCCAAACCCAGTGATGAACGTGCAGAAGGTAAAGGCAATGGTTAATGTCTTCCAAATAGGCCCCAGAGCCTTTGAGTGCAGGCAAAGAGGAAAGCACTGGTGACCCTTGTTAATCTTTCCACTGGCTCCAGCAACTATTGGCACCTTTCGCTGGCCAGAAATTTGCAAGTCTTTGGGGAGCAATGATTTCACAGTCGGGGTCTCTTTGAGAGAGAAAAAAATTCCCTTTGCTCCTAAAATGGGACCATTCTTCCAAATGAAAATTGACATTTTGGTTTGAACTTCATGACCTCCAGTAATCACACTAATGGCCTTAGCTGGCTGGCTGGGAGGGAGCTGGCTGTGGCCAGGACTGATGGGACCTGTATGGATCGTTGGAAATGGGCTGGGATTTGAGGATGGCAGAGGCTGCTAACGCTGGGCTCTAACTGGCCAAGGCACTGCAGGGGGTTTCTGACCTGCTCTGGGGACTTTGAACTGCATCAGGGTTGATCTTGGGTATTGACAGAGTGGTCACTGAGTTCTCTGAGCCATCCATCCATCCGTGCTGAGCTGTCAAAGCTAAGGACACCCACGGAGCTGGCAGAGGGCACTTCACGTGCCCTGCACAGCTCCCAGCCTTTCCCAGACACTGCCCCTGTGACTGAGGACCACCAGCACTGGAGAGGGGCTCCCTGCCAGCCCCTCAGCCCCAGGCTCTGAGTCCAGCTGTGCACACTTGGCCAGGAACAGCACCAGGATCCTGGGGCAGCAGGGGTGGCCCTGGGCAGGGCAGAGCTGGAGCCAGGTTTCCCTTTGCCCCCTCTGCAGACACACAGTGAGCAAGGGTTCCCCCTCTCCCCTTTCTTCCTCAGATGAAAATCCCCATTTCACACTTGTTATCCACCTGCACTATGGTAGCCAGGGTCAGGAATTGGCTGTAACTAAGAATGCAAGAGGGTATTTTTATTTTATTTTTTAATACCTCATTTAGTAGGTTAATATTCCATGTTATTTTAGGCTGTTTGTTCTATACATCTGCCACCCAAGCCTGTACAGATGTTTTAGGATTCTTTAATCCTGACAAAGGACTTAGCATTAAGGAAAAATGGGTTACATAAAGATCCTTATCTCCTTAAGAAATAAAGCATGTTTTGGGCATATTGTGTACAAAACAAGACTAAAATAGAGACAGAACATTCTGGGGCCACTTACCAGATGTCCAGGTTGGAAGATGTGGGTCTGGCTTCCCTGCAGCTTTCCTGCCTGGCTCCTGAACCAGAGTTACAGCCTGGGCTGGGCTCTGCTGAGGGAAGAGGGAGATGTTTCTGAGGGAGGCAAAAGTGCCAGCTCGGTGTGGAACTGGGAATTATTGAGCTCATGTAACTTCCCACAAGCAGCAGCCTCCTGGATTAGATGGCAGGAGTTTTGCTTGGGAGAGGACTTTTCCCAGGACACCAGCTCAGGCTGATGCTCTGCCCATGGCAGGAAAGGTGATCCCAAGTTAACACCTCTCCCAGCCAGAGCTGCTGGAGTTTCCAGGCTCATGTACAGCATTTCACCCCTAACATTGACACAGTTCTCACATTTTTGTGACTCTGGTGATTGATCCAGCCCATGTAAATTACAAAAAGGAGACACAATCCTCTAGGGTCTGAAGCAGAATATCAAAAGAGCATGGGCTCATGCTGCCTTAATTAAAACTTCGTTTAATTAAAAACCTTGAGAGCTTTATTAGACTCAGTAATTGATTTAATTTTCTTGTGGAATTCTATTACAAAACACTTCCAGCAGGTTGGCTTTGGGACCCTGGCCCCAGCAGCATCCTCCTCCCTGAGCAGCACCTCTGCCCTGTCCGAGGGACAGACCCCAAGCTCCTTGGCCCGGAGGTCCCGGAGCCTCAGAGGACGTTCCTGCCCAGTGTGGGGAGCAGGGCTGGTCCTGCCTGGAACAGGCAGCACCTCCAAGCCCTCCCTTGTCTGAGAAGTCTCTCCCTGTCCCTCAGCTGGCAGGGCAGCCAAAGTGAACTGAGCTGGGGAGCAGCTGCTCCAGTGTGAGATCTGTGCTCTCAAACACGCTCTGAGCTCTCCGAGGGGACACACAAACCCCTCTGCCTTCTCCCTAGGGCTGAGCCTGCTTTGGCACTCCCAATTCACCATGGTTTTGCAAACAGACCATGTGCAGGGGGAGGGCAGGAAGACCTGATCCCCATCAGGACAGGTTTTGCAGCAATTCCCAAAGGTGAGGGTGCCCCACTCCTCGCTGTGCCACCCAGACCGGCTGGCACTTGGCCTTCCCGAATTCCCTTTTAGCTCCCAGCTCTCTGCTTCCCTTGCTGCCTCAAAGCAGCACGGGTGGCTCCGTGCTAGGAATCAGCTGCCACATTTCCCCCAGCCCAGGCTGCATCTCTGTGCCAGGAAGCATTGGCAGGGGGGAGAGCTCTGGGAATTGCCCCAGTGCCTCCTCCCCAGCCAGCTGGCAGTGGATACACTGGAGAGATGATGGGTGTTAAAGCCTTTCTGGTCAGGATATAGGGAATCAAACAGTAAAATAAGAATAATAAAAACAACCTTGCCACCACACAATGATTGTCTGATCTATATCTATTTCATAACATCCAGAATTAATAGGATACAGGAGTTAAAGCAACCATGGCAACTGAATGCAGAAAGGGCTGTCCTTGTAAATAAATGAATTCATAAATAACTCACAAGTGCTGATATAAAAAGTCATGGGAATCTAATGCAATGCTAATGCAATTCAAGCCTTCCCTTTTTTCCATGCAGAATTAGAATATTGGGTGCTCCTGGCTTTGCTCCATGCTACAAGTGTCATTCTTAAGATAATAGAACTTGCTAATTGTACCAGGAGCCAGGCTGTGATTGATGAGGGCTTTGGGTTTTTGTCTCCTTCATGTTCTTCTGAGCAAAATGTTGCACCAGTAAGTTACAGGCTGGAAGTGAATTACAGAAAGTTAGGGAGCAAGGAGCAGGATTCATCCTGGCAGAGACACTCCAAATATGTCTGTTTGGTGACCCACTCTTATTCCTGTGCTGCCTGTGGTGATAAAATATATATTATATTGCTGATGGAGGGGCAACTTTTCCATGGGCATCCACATTTCCCCACATAAGGAGAGGGGCAGTGCTGTGATCTACACCAAAATCAGCTTTATTTCCTTGCAATGATTTCCCCCAGTTTCAAAATCGTTGCTGATAAATGCTGATATATTTGAGGACAATTTTGTGTTAGAAACACTTTGTTCCTTTTCTTTGATAATTTTTATTGATATGGATTTTGCTACTGTTTGATGATGGAAAGTCATTTTCTCCTTTGCACTCCACAGTCTAAACATAATCAATGTCAAAAAGACTCTGAAAAGCTCTTGAGCACCAGAAGTTTCTCTCAAACTCTCAGCAAAGCATTCTTCCAAATTGCAGCCAAACCTCTTGGATCCCCAGTGCCGATCGCCCTGGGAACACAGGGACAAAACTCCACTTAGCAAAAGAGACAAAGGGTGCAGTTTGCCCCTCAGAAAGGTGAGAGTTTGGTTTATCCCCAAAAAACGGATGTGAGAAGGCTCAGGGGCCGGCAGTGCCAGAGGATGCACTGATGTTCCTTCCCGCAGGCACCGCTCCCATCCCGCAGCTTTGATGCATCAGGCGGGACGGGACAGGGCACGACACGAGGGGGACACTCCTGCTTCACACCGAGAGAGCCTCGGGGAAGAGGTTTCGCCGTGAATTCGAAGCTTCCGACGTTTCGGAGTCGGTTTTCCCCCTCCCCGCCGCTCCCCGCGCGCGGCGCGGCCGCCGCAGCATCCCTGGGGCAGGAGCACCGCCACGCGGGATGCGGCCGCAGGCACAGCCCGGCCCGGCGACCCTCGGGGGCTGCCCACGCCCCGATGGGAGGTGCTCTCCGGGGACTTTGGGGTGCGACGTTGCTCCACTGCTCCTCCCGATTGGTTTTTAAAAATAATAGTTTAAAAAGAGCTCTTATAGTAATGCACGTTAAATTGGATTATCATAGGTGTATTTAGAGCACCTCATGTTTTGGATTCCTGGCCCTCTCTTGCTGACAAACCCCTTTGCCAAGAGGAGCTTTGTCTCTGCTCTCTGCTGTCACTCAAGCCTGGCATGGCCCAGCACTGTGGGTGACACAAGAGGAGGTGGCTGTGACTCAAATGACCCCAGAGCAGACAGATCTCATCCACTGGATGGATCCTGATGGATGCAATGAGTTGAAGAGGACCCACCTGCACATGATATGATTGAGATATAGTATTAATGAAGGGAAAAACAGGGACCTGAGATTCCCAGAGAAAAGCTGTTGCTTTGACCTGAAATATCACCCTTAGAAAAGCTCTTTGCAGAGCCAGGGGATTTGGGATGCTTCCCAATCCTGCCCACCAAAGCTCAGCACCACGAGGCAGGGATGGATTGGGTTTTACTGCCTCCTGCTTAAATTAGACCCAGCCTACAAAGGAACAGAAGGCAATAATGACACTTCTCCTCGAGAGTTTTCTGCATAATAGGCACTTTCTGACATCAGCCAGATCGGGACTCGCCAACATGATGCAGCAACAAGCTTTGGCAGGAATTCTGTCCCTGGCAAAGCATCCAATTCTATTTTCATTTGTTTTAGAGACAGTTACTCACTCACCATATGTGTGCAGCTGGCTCGAGCTCCAGCCCCCGCAGGTCAGCAGGAATCTTTCCATGACTCCAGCATCTTTAAAATAACGACCTTCCTGTTTTCAGAGGAGGAGGGAACAGCCAGGCCAGTGAGGCTCTGACTTTTGGGGCAGTTCAGTGTCCCTGCTATGGGACAACACACATTTTTTATGTACATCAACCTTTTGTGGGTTCACTGGGATCCCACCCACACTGGCACGGGACTTTCTCTCTCTGTCCTGATTCCTGCAGCAGGGAGGGAGCAGTTTTCCAGGGCAGAGGGGAGGCAGGCAGCCCCCAGCCCCCCGAGCATCCCCTGGCTTGTTTTTAGAGCAGCACAGGCTGCCAGCAGCAGATTATTATGCCCAAAAGCAGCCTGAGGTGTCACGTAGATGGAATACATCAAACATTACTGTCTCACCGAGCCTCACACCAATCATTTATTTCTTTAGAAACTGCAGACTGCTCTAGTTTTATATTTCGCAAGTCACCTGTAAAATATATACCCATAAAACCCTTCCAGGAGGAGGATTCCTGCAGGGCTACGGCAGCCTGGCCTCGCTGAGCTCCACAAGCCGACCATCTGCGCTGGCACTCGGCGAGGAGCCGGCACTGCTGCTCCCAGCCTCGCAGGGCATCCAGGGCAGGGTTTGCTGCTCTGCACATCCCTCACTCCCTCAGCACCCAAAGCTGCCAAACCCCAAAGAACACCCCAAAATGAAGCTGCTGCTCTGCAGCCCTGCGGAGATGGGGGAGCTGAGGGCTCGGAGTGCTGCTCTGGGGCTGCACCCGAGGGTCACAGGGCTGCAGAACTGGGAATGAGTTCCACTTTCTGCCACATATCTCTTCATCTGATTAGTCTGATAGGCTGCATTTTTATTTACCACATGCTGATCTCCTCAAACTGGTTAAAGCTGACATTTCCAGCCACAAGATGAGATCTGGAAAGAAGTAAAAAGGAAAAATTATTTCACAAGCTTTTGCACTTCAGATTTGCAGGGGGGATCGATTACACTTAAAATTGAAGGGCCAGACTCAATCCTAAATCTCCTTTAAGGAAAAGGAAAGAATTCATTCCTTAATTTGTTGTATTTCTTGCTCAGCAAAACCCAAGGGAGTTAAGGATGCCTCTGGTTTTGAATGGTGCTTTTGGATATGACTGGAAGACAGCAGTGAATGCTTGAAAAATACCATGTTAACACTTTATTATCTTTGAGTCCTGAAGAATTATGGGTGTCTGTATGGCTATGGAATTGCTGGGGAAGTAATTGTTTCTGGGTCACCCAAGGAAACTTGTTAGCTATTTTTCTGGATGTACTTTTCAGCACACAGATTTTATTTACTGAGTTCTACTGGGGACCAAATGGTGCTGGGTGCCAGACATTTATAAAGCACAATCCCCATTTCAAATAAAAAGTGACCCAAATGGTCAGTTAGGCTGTGGAAAGTATATTTTGCAGAGATAGAGAGAAAGAGAGAGGAGGAGAGTCTTGCAATGAGTTCATTCTCCCAGCAGCTACGTGGACGTTGTTATTTTTTGTAAAACAGGTGTGGAAAGGTTAAAGACCAAAAATGGGTGTGATTTTTCTGAGGTTCAGGTATTTTATAGGGTTGAATACACCTTACAGCCTCCTTCACACGAACCTGTAAATGAGAACCTCTCCATAAAACCTTGCTTACACCTGCAAAAGTGTAATTTTAGCTCTCCACAAGTAATAGTATTGAAAGCTTTCCTAGGCAGGGGTCAGGCCCATTTTATTGTAAGTGCAGATCCATTCAAAGTGCAAAAGGACTGAGCTAAAGGACACCTCGATATTACAGGGCTGTTACTCCAGCTCCAGCAGCAGGGCTGGGGGGAAAGACCTTCCCAGGGAAAGATCACACTCCCAAAATGACTCAGAAATGTCTGTGTAGGTTTGACTCCTTCTCTCATCTCGGGCTGAAATGAGATTGACTCCGTGGGCTAACCCTGGAGCCATCCATCCACACAAGGGCTGCCCAGGACGGGCAAAACCCCCCCTCCAAATGGGGAGAAAAAGATGTTTCCATCATAAAATGATTGTGGCCACTCAGCTGTGAGGTTTCTGCCCTCAGCTTCGAAGGCATTTCTCACATTCCTGCCTCAGCACACCACCTTAGCCCTTCACGTGCGGCACCGCAGCAATTCATCATCACCCAGCCTCCAAATTATTCTAGTGTTGATTAAATTAGTAAATGCAATCACAATCTGAAGCAAGTTAATTGAGAGAATTTATTTGGCCCTGACAGTTTTATGCATGTTTGATTAAGTATTATAAGGTTTGTTTTTGATTTTGCATAATTTAACTTTAAATCCTGCACTGGGTGGGGGAGGGAGCACCAGCTATTAATGACCAAAATAAACCCTTTTAAGACGCATATATTTATGATTTATTTCTAAAGGCAATATCTTCCAGATTTTTTTTGTTCTCTTGCCAAAGTGACAAATATGTTTAAAGCAATATTTTGAGCCGTCCCCTTCTGGCTATAAATCTCGAGAAATGTGTACAATTCATTAAAAGTTTTGAAAGAAGTACAAGTTAGCATTTATATTGCAACAAGTGACATATAAATGTGTGTGTTTGTCTTCAGAGGGGGCCATAAAATATCTGAGCCCTCTCCGGCTGCGCTGACAGGGACTAATGGCCCACTCTCGGGGCTGATGATGAGTTTCACCACAAATCTTCAATGCTGTCAGCACAAAACTGTTCAATCAACAGGAATATGAGTTGTGTCTTTAGTAAAATTAGCACGGGGAAGAAACACAGCGCGGCGGGCTGTGGGCGGGCTCGGCTCCGAGCCCTCCCTCGGGCGCTCGTCGCTTTGAATGTCAAAGCTTCCAGCCCTGCCTGGCCCCGGGGCAGGTGGGCGTTTATGGAGAAATTTCAGCTGCAGACAGGTCAAAATGGGCCAGGCGGGAAATGGAACTGTCCTGTTCTTTGTCACAGAATCACGGAGTGGGCTGGGTTGGGTTGGGTTGGGTTNGGTTGAGTTGGGTTGGGTTGGGCTGGGTTGGGTTGGGTTGGGTTGGGGAGGACCTAAAAACTCATCTCATTCCAGGGGCAGGGACACCTTCCACTGGACCTGGCCAGCCTGGAGGCCACCCTGCCTAAAACTCGGAAGGGGTCAGCCTTGGCACTGGTGCACACACGTGTTTTTGTGGTGGGGGCACTCCCTGGAACCCCTGGAAAGACCCTTCCCACCCTGCAGGACACCCAGAGCCCCTTTGCCACACTCGCCTTCAGCAGCGTCCCCGTGAGCCCCCAAAACGGAGCTGGAAGCACCAAGTGCCTTCACAATTCTGCTGCTCGGGCTGAATTCCCATCTCTGGCTTTATGGCTGCCAGAGAACGGCAGAGGGAAGGAAATGGAGTGTGGGTGGCTCTGCTGCTGATCCAGGCCACCAAACTGATGTTCCCGGTTCCAGGCTGGGGGGATTTATCAGCCCTGCACATCCCCTTCTCCCTCCCACCAGGAGGAATGTAGGGCATGTGGAGACGCCAATTTCCCTGGAGAAGTCGTTTCCTTATCCAGAATTCCCTCTTGTGTTTGAGGATCAAGCTGCTCTGCAGGGCAGGGCAGGGCAGGGGAGGCACCAGAACGCTCAGGGAGCTTTGGCCTGTGCAGAGCAGCAGCTCCCAGAGGTGACAAATGGCCCAATTTATTATTATTTAACGTTTTCCCACCGTGGCACTGCCCAGACAGCAAGTGGGGCAGGGAGCCAAGGCCACACTTAGGTATTCTTGCCGAAATGAAGAAGAAATCCTAATTCAATCTAAGGGAAAGCAGCAGGAAGGAAGTGACTTATTTTCCTTCGCTTTATGTCGCTCTTAATTTGTCTCCACCTGGTTTTCAGGAACTTTTTGGGTCTTCCGGGCATTCTCTGGATGACCCTTGGCTGTCGGTCCGGTGATTCTGGGCACGGTACCCGGTGTGACCCTCGGTGTGACCCCCTGTCTGATCCCCTTCGTGTGACCCCTGGTGTGACTCCCGGTGTGATTCCCTGGTGTTCCCTCGGTGTGACCCCCTTGCTGTGACCCTCCCCGGGGTCATTCCCCGGTGTGACCCCTCGGTGTGACCACCCCCGGGGTCATTCCCCGGTGTGACCCCCGGTGTGACCAGGCCCGGCCGCCCCTCGCCCCCGTTGCCCTGGCAACGCGTCCCCGC
>VZRX01015621.1:11310-25630 GCA_013398075.1 Notiomystis cincta | reverse complement strand
GCCCTCACTCTGAGTGCCAGCACTGACCCAAGGCCTCATGGTGCCCACACCTGCCAGCCCACATGGGCACGCAGGCACAGAGGCACAGAGCTGCCTGCACATCTGGCCTCATGGATACTCCCACAGATCCAGTGATCCCCACTCCCACAGAGGGGAGCTTGCCTCTCTGGAGTCAGGGGTGGCAGAGCTGGGCTGCAGGGAGAGCAGGTGTTCGGTGCTGTCGAGCAGCAATTCGCGGGCTGCCCGGCGTCGTGCTTCCCCAGCCAGGCTGAATCACCACCAGGATGCAGCAATCTCTCCCTGGTGTCATCTGCTGGCAGTGGGAAGGTGTCAGAGTGTATTATTAAGCCATCACAGGGCACTCCTGAAGGGAGAGGCTGGCGAGACAGGGAAAGCTCTGGATCTGCTCCTCAGTCTTGTAGACAAAATAGGGGGCTATGGAGAGTTGGATCCCTGCAAACTCCCTCTGTCTGTCATCAAGCAACAAATTGCACAGGTTTGGAGATTATGTGCTCTCAAGTGCAAAGCCAATTGCCCACAGAAATATTTCCATCCTGGGAAACCCACATCCCCTTCACTGTCACTTGTCTGAATGCTTTGGGGCTGGAGTCGTGCTGCTCCCTCTCCCCTCTGCACTTTGACCTTCAGGACTCCCTAAGTGCTAAAGCCACAATACGTGGTGAAAAAAAAAGCCCAGGTCAGGAGTGAGTGAGTTCCCATTAGGTTCACAACCATGATTTTGAGTGCTCTCAGTGAACATTTTTAGTAGGATTTCTGTGGGCTTTAAAAGTGTTTATCAAAATATTCTGCACGTATGCTGTGATGTGGCTTGTAATTAAAATGGGGTATAATGGCAAAGATTTCTGTTCTACACAGGTTTTACAAGGCTTCCAAGTGTCAAGAGGAATACAGGCTGCCTTTGCTGTGCTGGTACTAATTGCAGCCCCCTGACAGGAATGTAAATGCAGTTTCTTAGCACATTCTTATCACAGCATGTGTGGGATTTACATATATAACTCCTATTAATGCTAATGGCAGCTTATATACATAATTCTTTTTGCATAGGGCTAACACTATATTTTTATCTTAACCTGATGCAACTGGAATCAGACATCTTATGTAAGTAGAAAGATCTGTATTTTCTTACCAGAAGCTTTCTTAACATTTTGTTTCAATTAAAATGGATAGAGGAAATGCAAGTGAAGAAAGCAATGCAGGACCTTGTATTGTGATATTGGCATTGAAAGTTCATATAATTCATATAAAAAGTATTATGTTATCTTCAATGATCCTTTTTCCTTCACAGTTTCTTTTAGTGACTTTTAAAATAAATTTCATTACATCAAAAATCAGGATTGGGGTTTCCTGATTAACTTGTTAATTTACAATCAATCTGCCTTTAATGCTTAGATGTATTTAAATGTTTATTTGGAGTAATACTACTTAGAAAATGCAGTATCTTTTTTATTTAGAGCTGCAGTCAGTTCATCATTATAAATCCCTGAAAAAAGAGTCATTATAAATCCCTGAAAAAAGGTGCTTCTGCAGCCAGGAACCTCCTGAAAGGATAGCATGGCTGGTATCTTCAACTGCTTTCCCTAGTTAGCAAAGTACCTCAAATTCCTAATAGTAATACCTGATGATTTTTGTCTCTTCTTCTTCTTTCTAAAGCTTTTTTTTTTTTTTTTTATTTTTTTTCTGGATGGGAAAGCACATCTTTTTCTTTCTGATATGATGACCCNCTCTTCTTCTTCTTTCTAAAGCTTTTTTTTTTTTTTTAAATTTGTTTCTGGATGGGAAATGACATCTTCTTCTTTCTGATATGATGACACCCTGCTGTGGCTACAATCAGCTTGTCACCTCAAAACTGAATTACAGTAATGCCTACTTTCAAGGTAGACTTTGAGGCACACTGTAATCTGATAGGAATCCTCAGAAGTCCATTGTGATAAGAATTTACATCATCTGAAGCTGCCCTAGTCCTCTTGCCCATTTGTTTTTGTATGTTTGTTTATTCTGCATGAGAAAACAAGAGCATCCCCCATTGTACCAAGCTGAAAACAGGTATTTTTAAACAGGACTGTATTTAGATTGTAGACAGGACCCTGAAGTTCTCCTCCAACTCCCTGTTACACAGTGGCAGTTGTCACCAGATAAGACAGTTGAAAGTCTGCCCCATCAATTTAAAAGAAGCTACAGGAAACATGATAGGCTGTCCATGGTGGGAACCCTTTTCTAAAGAATTTGTTATTTTTTGATCTAATTAAAGATAGGGGATACATCAGCTGTTTTAAAGGTTGTCTCTGCTTTCACAGGATTTTAATCTTACCTTATTTTTCCTTAGTTTTGGCTAAGGCTGGATATTTTATTGTTCAGCTGCAGAGTTATTGTTTAAGGATCTTTGTGTGTACACCAGAAGACCGGTCTGATGAGCACAACTTATATACTGAAGCAAATGTCAAAACCATAGAGACAGAGATAATAGAAGATTAAGATTTTGATGGCTCATTTATAATGTTGAGAAAGGGTTCAGTATCAGTGTACCACTGTGGAGAATGCACCGTGCTGCTGTAGAGTAAATCCTTTACAATGAAAGAATAAAGGTTTTATATTTGTGTTTCACTGACTGAAAGAGAAATGGATCCATTCCTTTTAACCTGAGAAATTTAAACTTTTGTATAGAATGTGAAAACTGTAAATGTTACTCAGAGATTTAGTAGCAAGAAGTGATATATAAACTTGCATTGCTGCACAGAAATAATGTTCTGTAAACATAAATCTTGAATATAAAAAACTGAGAGACAGTGAAAGCAAACTTTACAGTGGTAACTATTTGTTATCACAAAAAAATATTCTGAGTAGGCGGGGCTGGCAGTGTAGACTTGTAAAAACAGTCATACTGACTTTCTCTTTGCATTTGGAAGGATTGAAAAGACCTGCTGCTTATTTAATTAATAATTTCCAAAGGAGCTTCATTAAGGTAGTTTCTCTATGGAACAGTTACTGTATCTCAGCGTGATTATAAGCAAACATTCAAACTGTATACTATTAGGAATAAATATATTATCTAGATTTGAATCCCATATGGAGATGAGAACCTTTTGCTTCTGTACATTTTGGAACCTCAAAATACCATTAAAAATGGAAGGAGCCCAATCACAGCGATTAAAACACCAGCCCCTAATTAAAATACTGTACCTAGCTGACTCATCTTTGTGCTGGTGGTGTAAACCTGACCTTGAAGAGTGATGGAGGAAAAATCAAGTGGGAAGGCATATGTTAGCCAGAAAGAACAAGGCAACTAGCTAGCTGAATATTGTTTAATGAAAACTTTTCTTAAGTCTTTTCAGGGAAGACCTATAATTTGCATAGAACCTACACATCACACTTCTGAGAGCATTCAGAAGGCTAATTTAACATCATAGACTCATTTATAAGAAAAATACATTTTTTCTTTTAAAGAATCATCTCAAGGTTTGTTTAAACATGAGTGCTCCTCACACTAGATGTTACAATAAATTTCATAAATGTCTTGTTTTTCTGGTCTAGTTAGTGAAAGCAAAAAAAGTTGGCAAATTTCATATTTTTACTAAGAGTGGGAAAGATTTCAAGGAGTGAATGTACTCTTAATTGGACATTTCAACCCCTGTATTACATGTGTAGCTTCAGACTTTGTGTTCGGGTCTGAATGCCACTATGTTCACAGAAGTAGGATTTGGAGAATGCAGTTACATGTGGCAAATAACAAAGCAGATGAATAAAACATATTGTCATTTTGGTTTGGAAAAAAGAAGAAAAAAGTGCTAACTGAAGCAATTCAGCAGTTGTAATTTGCTTGCCCTCATTCACCTCTCATTGATTTCAATTGCCAATAACTATAATTAACAAAAACAATCAGTCTGATTGTCATTAGGATTTTAGGTCAGATCTGTTGTTTTATTAATTTCACAGCCTGCAAGCTCCTATTTTAAACCAGTTCCCTACGTTTATTGGCACACGAGCTGCCTTCCCCAAAGTAACAATTTTCGCTATTTGTGAACATCTGTGAGATGTTCAGAAGATGAAAGATCTTCTGATGCTTCTCACAGATGTCTTCCCACATACAATATTGCCAAAAAATCGCTTTCCTGCAGTAGCCTGTTCTGCATTCCACATCTACACAATTTATAAATTGTGCAATGGAGAGGAGCAGTATCATTCTGGAGTAGAAAGGGAGAGAGGAAAAACGAGATGAGCCCTAAGGAGGCAATTCTGCATTTGCTGTGATGACAGAAACTGCTGTGAGGTGGTAATTATATTACTTAGGAAGCAGTCTTGAATCAGAAATTCTATTATTTTTTTTTTCTAAACAAATTCAGCTTCTCCTAAGACCATGGAAAAAAGAAAGAGGCAAATTTTTGTCCCCATCTATCTGATGCCTGTATATTTTATTCAGTCACTTTTATATTTCCATTGATAGAACTTGCTTGATTCCATCCTATTTCACATTATAGGACATTATGGGTTCGAGAGATTGTCTTGCTTTGAGACAATTTAAAGGACAACACTGTTTTGCCTCCCTTTATAGGTTCAATCAATCCCTTTCCACCAATAAGAATGATTAAGAGTAAATGTAAATGAAAAAGTAACAGTTTGCTAACAATCAGAACAGCAACATTCAAGAAATAACAGCAAATAACCACCAGANTATATATATATATATATATATAAATAACCTCACTTCTCCAATGCTTGCAGCTTATGGATAATAAGAATTAGCTCCTTATGTCCTTATGGGACCACATGTCTCAAATGTGCTGTGTTTTAAGGGAATTTCCCTACATTTTGTCTCAGTTTTATCTGTGGTTCCTCAGAGTTAATAATTTGGTGGGTTGACCAGGAAGCCTACAGAGGGTGGAAGAAAGGACAGGTAGCCTGGAAGAAAACAGAGAAGTTGTCCAGGGTTCAGGCTGTNGACTTCCCAGAACAAAGAAAGACCCAAAATACTGGGGACACCTCCCTCCACCCAACATGATGCTATGCAGCTGAGCACATGGTTTGAAGGACAAAGAGAAAATGGTGTCAGAGATACATTTTACTTCTACTTACTTTAATATTTTTCATTCTTCACTTCATGATTTCAATTCTGCTTACGTTTTNCCTGATAGAATTAAATCTGGCCAGACATATCAAGGACAATAAGAAAAACTTCTACAGGTTCTTTGGTGGTAAAAGGAAGACTAAAAAAGGTGGGTTCTCTCCAGAAGGAAAATGGAGATCTGAACATGGAAGAGGCTGGGGTACTCAACAAGTCTTTTGCCTTGGTCTTCACCACCAAGTGTTGCAGCTGCACAATCCATGTCAGAGAAGGCAAAGTCAGGGGCTCTGGGAGTAGATCAGGTTTGAGACCATCTAAAGCACCTGAAGGTACACAGCTCCATGGAACTAGGTGGGATGCATCTGTGTGCCCTGAGGGTGGAGGAAATGGCTAAGTCACTGTCCATCATATTTCAGAAGTTGTGAGTCCAGTAAAGTTCCCCTTGTTTGGAAAAGTGGAAAAATAATCCCCATTTTTAAAAAGGGAGATCTGAGGATCTACAGTCTCACCTCAGTGCCTGGCAGGATCATGGAGCAGATCCCCCTGGAAACTGTGCTAAGGTACATGGAAGATAAGGAGATGATTCACTAAAGAAAAATTGTGCCTGACAGATTCAGTGGCTTTATGTGATGGGGTTACATCAGTGGTGGGTAAGGAAAGAATAACTGATGTCATCTACTTGGACTTGTGACACCGTCCCACATGACATCCTTGTCTCTAAATTGGATGGATCACTCAGTGGACAAGGAATTTGCTAGATATTCATTCTCAAAGCTTTACAGTCAATACCTCAATGTCCAAGTGGACACCAGTGATGAGTGGCCTTCCTCAGGGGTCAGAGTTGGGATGGGAGCTGTTTAATGCCTTTGTCAGTGACACAGACAGAGGGACTGAGTGCACCCTCAGCAAGTCTGCTGGTGACACCAAGCTACAAGGAGCAGCCAACACACTGGAGGGAAGGGATGTTATCCAGAGGCCCCTGGACAGGCTTGAGAGGTGGGTCTGTGTGAACATCATGAAGTTCAACAGAGCCAAGTGCAAGGTCCTGCACCTGGGTCGGGGCAATCCCAAGCACAAACACAGACTGGGTGGAAGTTGGATAGAGAGCAGTCCTGATGAGGATTCAGGAGTGATGGTTGATAAGACACTCAGCATGACCCACAGTGTGCCCTCACAGCCCAGGCAGCCAACCATGTCCTGGGCTGAATCAAAGGGAGTGTGACCTGCAGATCAAAGGAGGTGACTCTACCCCTCTACTCTGTTCTTGTGAGACCCCACCCAGAGTACTGCATCCATTTCTGGGGCCCCAGCATGAGAAGGTTATGGACCTGCTGGAGCAAGTCCAGAGGAGGGCCATGAAGTTGATCAGAGGGCTGGAGCATCTCTCCTGTGAAAGACAGGCTGAGAGAGCTGGAGTTGTTCCTCCTGGAGAAGAGAAGGCTTCTTGGGAGACCTAATAGCACTTCCCAGTACTTAAGGAGGGGCTACAAGAAAGCTGGACAGGAAGTTTTTACGAGGGCATGTAGGACAAAGGGGCAGATTTATATTAGGTATTAGGAAGAAATTCTTGACTATGAGAGTGGTGAAGCCCTGGAACACGGGGCCCAGAGAAGTGGATACTCCATTCCTGCAAGTGTTCAAAGTCAGGCTGAATCAGGCTTTGAGCAGCATTGTCTAGTGGAAAGTGTAGCTGCCCATGGCAGAGGGGTTGGAACTAGAAGACCTTTAAGGCCACTTCCAACCCAACCCCTTTCATGATTCTATGTTTGTCTTTTGAAAGGCTAAAAGGTAGCTTCTTAGTTCTTCCAGTAATACTCTGAACTGTATTTCTCTTTCATAGTCCTTCTTATTCCCTAGATTCATCTATCTAGCCCTTTATATTTCTTGATTTCTGAACCGATTAATTTTCTCAATTATTTTAGAGTAATTCTGAGGCTCAAAACCATTGCTTCTTTAGTCATAATCCAGTTTAGAGAGGTATTAAAGCATAATTACAGCATATGTTAATAGTGTCTTGTCATACTTTCCTCAGTTTTGCCTTAGGGTCCTTGAGATCTAATTATTTTGTGCCCTCTTACCTCTAGATTTCTCTCAGAACTGCTGTTTTGGTATTGCAAAGGTTTTTGTGGTTCATGCTTCTTCACCACACCTCTTGCAGTCTGTTATTTACATTTCTTTAGGGTGAATTTAGTTTAGGTACTTTATTTTAATGCAATGTGGACACTTTCCTTTTAGGTTAGATTGTATGACTTGTTGAAGTTAAGACTTCATTTGTTAGAGCATCTCAGTAGTTAATTTCCTCAGCATTGGCAGCAGCTAAGAAGAGGTGGGGGAATGAAACATAGGGATGAGAGAAAAAGCTGTCCAAAAAGAAGAGGCAGAGAAGTACTCAAAAGAACTTGCAGATCTAATTAAAAGATTTTTTTTCAGCAACACTTTGAGTATGATATACTCCTCAAAATTTAATATTCCCATGGATAAGACATGGTGAAATTTTTTCCTCAGTTAGCCCAGCACCCAGATTTTATTAAGCCAGCCTTTTGTCTCTTCATAGATTTTTTGTCTTTCTCTTAGCTAGAACAACCTACATGGCACTGAAGAAAGAGGAATGCCTTTAATGAAGGTGTCAGTTCACTGCCATCTACACCTCTGTCTCTGCATCTATGAGACATTCTCTGGAACAGAAAATGATCCTTGTTTTGTGTCATTTTCAGTGAGTAGTGGTGTCTCTCTTTGTTACTTGAAGTTCTATGTCACATGATTTGCTTGGCATGTCTGAAACATTTACATTCTGAAATCCATAAATTTATGTAATACACTTTTAAGGAAGGCAGATGCATCATAATTGCAATATTCAAACCAATTTCCTATTTATTATTCCACTGCAAAGGGGGTTTAACTCTCCTCTTTCCATGTCTATTAGTAAGCAAAATACTTTTGGAAAAATGACAAAACCTTCAGTGTTTACTGGGCCTAAGCATATTATTCCTGCCTCCCCCACAAGCTATGTCATTCCAATGAACTGTGTACACACTGTTTGGCAAAAACAATTGTAGCACTTGTTTTGAATAAATGTGTAATTGTTAAAATGAGGATATTCCCATTGAAATCCTGATAGTGAGAGTGAACGCTTTTTACTTCCTTCAATGTTTTGTAGGAATTTTCTTTAACTTCATACATATGTCATAGGTTTCTTCCTGTTGTCTTCAGTACCTCCATGTAGTTGGGGTGGTCAACACTTCATTTCACCTGTTTCTCATGGAAAACTTTATATTACCAACCACCTGCCTCTGTGCTCTGAGAGGCTGCATTTTGGAGGCTGTTGGTGGTATTCCTGTATCATGCACTCTTGGTCACTGTTAGGTAACTTCAGACTCCCCAGTTCCAGTGACTTCAGAATTTTAGTGCCTTTGGTCTCTGTTGACCTTGGTGGGAGTTGAAGACACTCAGACAGTCACAAGACTGGAGGCAGACTGAGTTGGCAGTCTGTACAGTATTCTCTCTGCCATCTGATTTGTGCATTTAAAGGCCAGGAGCCTGAATGCTTTGATATTTAAAGTGAATGAACTGTTTTGCAGAACATATATTAGTTTCTTTTAAGTGTTTATGCTGTAAGAAAAGTTTTGAATTAATTTTCAGTTGCTTTTCTGATTCATGATGATTCGAAGAATCTGTCTCTGTAGGATGCAGAGTCTGACAGAAGTGGATGTTGTACTGAAATCTTAGACACCAGCATAGGACAGCTTTAGCAGGCAGTCTGAGAAGGTCTGTTTTGCCTGGTGTTTGGTAGAAACAACATATTAGCATCCAGGATGAAGAAAGAGAAAGCAAAAACAGAATATGAAGGAAACAAAGAAAGATTTTTCTTTTCTCCTCAAGGGATTGGCCTTTGAGAAGTTCTGTTAACTAGTGGATGCCCTGGCACTGAAGGAAAAATTATCATCCCTGTGGAGGAATGCTGTGGGCCAGGTGATTGTGGATGTAAGTAAAACACTGTGATGCAGTAATGGAGAGCATATAAGTTGATTTAGAGGAAACATTCTCTGTTAATGTGGTGGAAGTAGAATGAAGTGATAGCATTCCACCCTTTAATTATCCTGTTAAACAATCAAGCAATGTTTTAGATCTCCTTCCTGCAGTGATATGCTCTTGATTTCAAGTCCCTGTAAAATACTGGTTTTCTGCTACATACTTGATTCTAGGCATTAAACCAAGCAAAATGTAACTTTAAAAATTTTAAGAAATTTTAAGGGAAAGAATAATTTCCAAGTAACAATCTATGGTTTGAAGGATTATGAACTTTATGATCTATACAGAGATATTTCATATAGTTGATGATATACCTATTAAAGTTTCTCATATAAGGGAAATACAATTTTCTGAGGGCCTCACCTGGGTGAAGGTGTCTTGTACTTATATACCTCCTGCATAATGATTTAAATATGTTTGGAAGATGTTAATTCCACACAAGGTCAGTGATTGAGTTACACTTTGTGCAGAAAAATTTGATACTGCATGTATTTACCACATTCTCCTTATGAATTGTGCAGACTTCTGGGCAGATGATGTCCTTTGCTGTCATAATGCAATTAAGCCTAGATTTCTCACTGGTGAGTTGGTAATACAAGGACTCACATGACTTTGCTCCATTATGCAGCTTCAATTTCCTGCTTATGTGAGGGAAACAATTATCTTAGAGAGTAATGTTTACTGTTATTTCAGAAGATTGGGGCATAGTGCCTGATGAACATATGTGCAGCAAGTCACAACCATATTGCCCTTCCTAATTGTTAAAGTAGGGGATGAAGAGATGGGAGAAATTTTCCCGGGGCCAAATATCATGACCAATTGGAAGCTGTTGGAGTAGAATAAGCATATTTCTGTGCATCTGACACAACACATCTTGTCTTTGCAGATCTATTTAAAAATAACCCTCTTTTTTTTTTTTTCCTTTTCTTTTATACATGGCCGTAAAAACCCACATTCGTCTCAATGCTTCGGCTATTATGGAATTTTGCAGTGAGACCCATTCAGTCAGTCACTTTCCAGTGTGAAACCAAGAAAATGGAAGTGTTGTTGCCTCTGTAAAGTGCACAGTCTACACACCAACTGGTAAGCTCACAGAGAGGCTTGCAGTGTTGTAGTGATACAGTGTTGTAGTGTTTTTTATGCAGCACTCAATCTTCGTAAGCCTGCATGTCACCGGTACTATATAGGCAGGAGCTTGTGTGCTGCGATAATGACAGTCATGAAATGCAGCCCTGTAAAAGAGACATGTAAGAGGAAATGACAGAATAGAAATGGGAGAGGTTCCTAGTGGTAGGAATGAGTCTTTTCTTTATTCTTTGTAAAAATTCGAGCTAAAATAAAGAGGGTTTTCTATTACCTGCTTATTTTTTTACTGCACCGAGGTTGGTTAACATAGATTTCTTTCTGTCTCACTGAGGCTGGTAGCACCAGCAGCACTGGTTCTGCAGTCTCTTTTACACTTCAATACAGAAGCAGGAAAACAAACTTTTGAGTTTTTCTCTTAGTGGCCATCTGAAATTTGCTTATGCACAATAGATACATTGAGGTTTAATACTAAAAGGAATACATCATAAAACAGTTCAGTGGTGCTGTTCTCAGCTTGTATGCTAATGGGATTTTGCTGACTTTATGATGAAGGTAGCAGTGTGCTGATTTTCTCAAAACAGGAGAACAGCCACACAGAAATCTTTCCTAATCAGAGAAAGCATGAAAAATGCCTTGCTCATCAAAATCCTTTTTTTCCCCTGAATAATGTAAATTGAGGTCTTATTCAAAATTTGGGCAGGCTAGAAAGAAAGAAAGAAATCCTTTGAGATATCTCTCCCCATGTTTCTTCCCTCTGTGTTGCTTACTAGGTAAAAGTGGCCTGAGAATCCTGCCTTATTTCCTCAATGTTCAGTAAGATAGCCTATTTGTTGTATCTCTGTGATAGCCCTTTTTGCCATTGTACAGTAACATAAAATTTGTTCATTCGTTTTCTAAATCCATATGGCAGTCTCAAACCACCCAAAGCTTCCCCCCTCCTCCCCCCTGCTTCTCCCACTATTCAGCCTCTACATGCCTTTTTGTACAGTGGAAGCTTCCTTTTTTGAGACCTGAATAAGCAGAGCACTTAATCTGTTTTAGGTTTAAGCATGAAAATTATTCCTTTGACTGGAGTCAGTGAGTCATCCATGGGACGGCTCACTCACTTGTGTTTAAGCTGTGACTGAGTAGACTTGGTGGAAAGTGGTCAGATGAAACCACCCAATAGACCCATTGAGAAATTTTTACAAGGACTGAGATTTATTGACACAGATAATATTCATGACTATACAGGAATAGGAAGAAGGCAAGCTCTAAGGTATATTAAATAGATTAGAAAGAATGGATTGTCCTGATAAGTGCCAGATCAGTATCTTTTGGCTTCTCACAGAGATGCTCAAAGGAGTTTCTGGGCTTTGCTTCCCCAGGAGTGACATTGTTTGGACTCTAAAAATTATTAACACTTAATTAGGTATGTAGAAGAAGTTATCAGCTGAAGGACTTCTAATTTTTCTCTCTGTGGATGGTCAGAAGTCTAGCCAGATCAGAAGACTGTATTTACTTTTCCAACAGTGTCAGCAGGAAATGAGAAAGATCATTCTCACAGCATCAGTGGATGCAACAAGATTCCTTGTGTTTGGATTCCTGTTATAGCTGCTCCCTTGTATTTTGCAGAACTGCTTTGTTCTCTGGGAGCATGACTTTCTGTGTTGTTCAGACTGGAAAGGGGTAGCATTTCTGTCCATGGTACAAGGTTGCCTTTCCAGGTCCCTCATTAAAATCCTTTTGAAATGGAGGTTTGGGAATTTGAGACAAGTTTATCCCACCTATCAAGCAAAATCATTTCTGTACCCATGCCAGAAAATCTTTCTGTTGAGATACCATATTTTCCTTTGCCATTTGTCTATCTGGTCTACAAGTTGAAATGGAAAGAAAGGCAGAATCACAAAACCACTATCGGGGAAAAAGAACAAAAATCTCCACTTACAGTAGTATCTGAAGGACTGAAATGGATTTCTCCCAGCATCCCAAACTGGCTGATTAGATATCTCTAATCAGCACAAGCTGGGCCAGTGTGGAGGGCTGACCTTGGCTGGCTCAGCTGGAGCTGGCTTGACTCATCTGTGTCCAGCATGGGCAGCCCCTGCCCCTCTTCACAGGAGCAGCCCTGCAGCCTCCCTGCCTGGGCCCTGGCAACTGGTACAACACTGTCTGTGAGGAGGGAGTCTCCTAAAGACATTGAGAGATGTCTTTCAACCAGCCAAATGGGCAAATCACTTTTAGTCAGGAAAAGAATGGGTCCTCTCTATTATCTCCTAATTTTATTTTTGTTTTTAAATCAAATCAAAGTAATTCTGAATATCTCTGCCTCACTCAATAAGCTTAAGTTTGTATATTTTGTCTTTCTCATCACCTAGATCTCTCCTTCACTATTCCACAGAGATGCATTTCTTCATGCCAGAGCTACAGGATGGGGCAGGAAGTGGAAATGTGTTTGCTCTATGGATGGCCTTTCTTCCTGGCACTTTCCTAGAGAGAGAAAGCCCTTAAGTCCTCAACAGAGCTAAAAATCATCAATGTAGCTGATAAAGGGTGAATGTGTTTGCTTCTGTCTCATCCTTACCCCTCTTACTGGTGCTCTGATGTTTTGCTGCCTGAGCAGCAGTGGCCAGATTCAGCAATGCCATCTGCAAACCTGGCCCCAAAGCCAACACTTGAAAATACACAGTGTGACACTTTGTGCTTCAGGTTTTAACACGTGGGAGGTGGGAAGGAGATAGGGAAGAGATATTGCAAAAGGTCAGGTAAAACCTCACAGGAATTTGTGTGGATGTGTTGAAACTTTGTATGAGTCAATTTTAAATCTATGCATGAAGAACTTCCATGTGTCCTTTACCTGTGCTCCTCGAGGACCTTTGGATAAACAGGCGTAATGATCTTCTTGCATAAGTGAGTGGTCTTTAGTAATTTGTCTCTTTTGTTTTCAGAGCTCTTCAAACTTTAAGTTTCTCTTGTCTTTTATAGCAAGAGAGGCATAAAAGAAAAAGAAAAGCTGTCTTCATCAAAAATTATTTGGATCCCTGTGAGGAAAATCCCATTTTTTAGTGTCTGACAATTCTACATGTCCTTCTTACTAAATCACTACCCTGAAACACTGAAGGGTGTTCCACACTCCTGCCCATTGTGTTGTTCAGTGTCTTATGAAGATTTTGGAGCTGGAGGGTGGTTTGTTAATAATAGTCCTGTGAGGAGGGAGGACTGTGGAAGCAAAGAATGCAAGAGCAGAGAGCAACCCTCATTAGGATGCCACGAGAAGGGTGTCAGCCTACTGAAATCCCAGCTGTGCTCCAAGCTCCACACTTCTCATGAGGCAGAGAGCAAGCTGGGGTGTGTGTCCAGTGGCACTGCTGTGGAGAAGGTGGAGGCAATAGCACTGCTGTGCCTCAGAGGCCACTGGAGCCCCCAGCTCCTGTGAGCCCCTTTCCTGCTGATGACCTCGGTGCCAAAGCCTCCTTCAGACAGAAAGGGCATATCTCAGTAAACTGGCTACTGTACAAACGTGTAATCAGCACAAACATGTTGTCCTTGCATTTGCACAGAAATTAAATAGGGAATCCTGGTGCTGGATCTCCTCTGTGTGTCTGTAATCCTGCTCTCCCACTGGCTTATCTCCATCCATTTAAAAATATATATAAAGCCATAGAAAAAGGCTTATAGATAACCTAGAAGGGAAGCAGAAAGGCTGTGCATCATCATTATATTAAGAGTCAAAACTCTACAGTCTGCACAGGTAAAATCTTGTTCCTCTCTGCCAAAATGATACGTATTTTCTGGATCTGAAAACTGGTGGAGAGACCTCCTGTTGGCTGCTGGACCTTACAAACATTTGGTCGAGCATCTCCTTGTAGATGGACCCCTACTGTACAGTCCATGGCATGATCCAGGAGGAACTCCAGCTCAGTGGAAAACTGGAGGGAGAGGAGCATGAAGAGGAGTTGCATTTCATTTAAAGGCACTCCCTTTTTAGCAAATATGAATATAAATAATCAACAGATAAAGTTAATATGCTAACTTTTGGGCAGAGTTGGAGGCCACCTGCTTGAAACTCTCAGATATGTTGTCAAACTCTTTTTTATTTGTAGAACCTTAGAAAATTTCTAGTGGAGTGCATACCATTTTCGTGGTTTT
>VZRX01015621.1:0-11258 GCA_013398075.1 Notiomystis cincta | reverse complement strand
TTTTTTGTGGGGTGTCTACCATTTTCTTGGTTTTTTTTTTTTTTTTTTTTTTTTTTTTTAATGTAATTGTGTAAAATATAGAATACTATTTTTTTCATCATTCTTTACAGTAAAGTAGTAAACAGCTCTATAGTGAGCAGTAGACTTCAAGTTGAAAGTCATTGAACTAGACTTTGTATATTTCAAAAAAAGACTTGTCCTTTCTACTTTTACTAAGTTAATGTAGTTTTTTTAAAAGTTGGTGTAAATATGTCTTTGTAACCTTACCTGTAAGCTGAAGGTGTTTGAAGGGCATATTCTGGCTGTGGCAAAATCTCACTGGCTAATGGGAGCGTTGCCTGGACTTCAGGTGTGCAGTCAGGGGCTTAAAAGTGTACCTGATGTGAGTCTGTCTTTGGTCATTGTGAACCAGCTAACTGGGAAGCAGCTTTTGTCTGCTTCCTGCCTGTTTGCTTGGAAGGCATCCTTTTGTATTATCAGTTTGTCTCTTGGGCAGTTCTGGTTCTTGATTATTGGAAGATTTTCTTGCCTAGAAAGAAAACTTGAGTAGATTACTGTGAACAACACAAAACTTGCTTTTCTCTTGGTCAGGCTCCTGTTAGAGCTGTAAATAGAAGTGTTCTTAGAGTTCCAAACTCACATCTTGCCAAGGGGATAATAAATTACATTAATGAAATTACAAAAATCAAAGATAATTTTCATTAATGTCTGTTCCCCACAACTGCCTGTAGTTCTTAAAAGACACATTCCAGACAATGAAGTGAATTAGTCTAAAAGCAAGTAACTCTACAGTGTATGAAAGCCCCAGTATTCAGGCTTACTATGTATGCTATTCTCAGCCAGTTCATCATTCTTACCTATCCTGTTATCTTGCAGAAAAATTGGAAGACTCCTATAGATGGACTGTGGTTAAGAATATCTGAATGAAAATTTTGTGATGCAAGAGAATGAAATTTAAATGATGTGATGGAAGAGTTGCTTAGATACTACAGTGATGATAGTGGCACAAGACCTTATATAGAAGTAAAAATGAAGCAGAAATAGAAATAGAAATGGTTTTCTAGCAGTCATTCTGCTATTCAGAATTCCTACCAGGGTGAATATGAGTTTTGCATACCAGTCAGCAATAAAATAGTACCTTATAATTTTAGAATCTATATAATGGAAAATGAAAGAGAAATTAGCATTGGCTTGTGTAAAACTGTCAAAGCTGGAGAGATCTGGGAAAATGCCTGACAATTCCTTGTTTTGTTTGAATGGCTCTGAACAAATAAGAACAATTAAATTTCAGAACAAGGTGACTGGTTTTGGATTGCAGGCATTTCTTTATTCAGGGTCAAAAAGCAGATGGGGGAAGTAGCTTGATTATCTTCAGCATTTTCCACTCTCCCTGGGTTGTTAGATACATCTTCTAACTGGTCAGTATGGTCTTAAAGAAACAGCCAAAGTAAAGTGAATGGTTGTGTGAATGGTTGAAGAGGCTGCAGCATTATAAAATGTATTCTTACTCAATATCCTTGCTCTGGCTTTCACTTCTCAGGCCCCAGCAGCTGCTCCTCACTACAGCGTTTCTGGGCCAGGCAAAACAACTCCTTTCCATGCCTAGTGGTTATTTGCTTTAAATAAAGGCTTTGCAGACCTTGATAGAGACAGGGAACTGAAAAGCAACACTCAAGTCCTTGAATTCAGTCTTTTGTTGGCATGCTCTCTTTTGTCTTCATTATTATCATTACTATTGCAGCAATGGCCATTGTTAAAATTCTTCTGCAGCAGAGTAGTCCCTTGGAGCCTCAGCTCTGGGTGACAGAGCACCTGGTACCAGGCTCAAAACAAAGAAGTCAGCGTGACTCAAGTGGCAGACAACCTCTGGTAATTCTTCTGTATCAATCACATATCTTGCATCGACACATCTTGAAATCTCACATTAAAGCATTGCTTGAAACAAAAACGTTGTTATATTTGTCATTCTTAACGTGTACGAAACAGACTCTTTTTGCCTCTCTTTAGGAACTGCAGTTCTTTGTGTTTTACAGCTGTTAAAGTGACATTTCCCATTCCATACGAGTTGATCTCTTCCTTGGTTACATACGACTTTGCAATAAAAATTTACTATTCTAACTTTTGCTGATACAGTAAAGGCCTCAAGGCTGTGAAAGATGCCAGATAGTAAATAATCAAGCCCTGCTCCTTTTCAGTCCTGTTCATCAGATTAAATGCTCAATTCATTTGAAAATTTGGACATAATAATGATTGTGTACTTCTTTTGTTTGGAAACACAAACAAAAAAAGAAAGGAGAATAGAACTAGGGCTATAAAGGAGAACGAGAACAAATGTCATTCTGGTCTTTTGCCTGGTAACTGGAATAATTGTGACTGTTGGTCTGATCTTTACTACGATCTTGATGATTCTTCACTGGTAGCTGAAGAGCATACAATGTGATTTATGTCTTATTTGATCAAAATATGCTTTTACTGTTCACTTAAGGTGAACTATTTAACTTTCTCTGTAGTTTAACATTTGTCTGGCCACTAGAGAAAACAAGAAGAAACTTTTAGGCATTGGGAAGAACTACTTTGCAAAGCTGCTGCAGTGATGGTGGATGGGAAGAGAATGACTCAGAGCAATTTATATAAATCTACTTAAAAATATGGGTTTGTTTAATTATTTTTTCCATTTCAGAGCTGTTGTAAAACTACTTGAAAATCAAAATCTGAGCAAGACAATCAAGAAGATGGCCAACAAAAGATCACTGTGTAATATGGAAAAAATAGTCTCCTTCTCAGGAGGAAAACTTTGAAGATGATGGAGTCCTCACCTGAAGCTACAGTGTAGTCACCATTTGCATTTGTCATCATACAAGAAGTAACAGAGCACAAAGTACACAAGTCTTTCCAGGACCTGCAAAATGAACAGAATTAGGAAAAATAAAAAGAAATTACATAGAAACATGATATAAAGAAGATTTAAATATGTTTGAAATACTGGTTTTAAGAAGTAATTTTTACAGTTCATTCACTCTCTTGGACTATTGGGCTTTCAGTGAAATGGATAAAAGTGCTTTTATTTTAAGGTAGACATCATTCCTCAGGTAGTTTAGAAATGTGACCACCACTGAACTGGAGAACCAAAGCCAGATTTTAGTAAGGATATTAAAAGTGATATATTTAATCTATCTTAATTTTGTGAAAATGTTAATCCAGACTAGATATATAAACATATAGTCTAAACATATAGTCTAGGCAAAGACTATGCATGCTCCCTATCTCCTTGATGGTCTTCAGGCACAACATCTATTATGAAATCACTATAATTCATCTTCTTCTTGACACATGGAAGGATGTGTAATGCTAGGGAAGATCATTGAAAGTTGCTTCATATGTTTCATTAATTTGATAATTAAGTTGAAAAACCTGCACATTTGCACACATAACCTTTTCTGCCACCAAAGAGACTAAAGTATGTGAATAGAAGAAAAAATCCACAGGAAGAGAGCAAGAATTCATTTAACTCTGTAATAACCATCAGTGGACAAAGCCAGGATGCCTAGAAAGACTACAAAAACAAGACCAGGCTGTATGTTTTCCACATGTATTCCTCCAGATTCTAGGCATTTGCAGGCTTTCTAAACCAGGTGCAATTTCTAAGCAGCAGCAGCAGCAGCAGCAGCAGCAGCAGCAGCAATGTTGACTGGATTTCTCTTCCATGGTTTTGTCCAGTGTGCCCTTGGGCCTGTGTAAGCTTTGGCCACCTTAAACACCCAAAGCACGGAGATCCACAGCCCAGCCACATCTTTTGTCCCAGCTGAACCAAGCCCCTGCTTGCTCCTCTGGCCATACCTGCCTTGTTAAAAAGGCAGTGAGATGTCAATGCACACTCCTGTCTCCCTGAAAGGGACCACTAGCATGTTCCCTGCTTATTTTCTTATTTTCTTATTTTCTTATTTTCTTATTTTCTTATTTTCTTATTTTCTTATTTTCTTATTTTCTTATTTTCTTATTTTCTTATTTTCTTATTTTCTTATTTTCTTATTTTCTTATTTTCTTATTTTCTTATTTTCTTATTTTCTTATTTTCTTCCTGGACTGAAAAATGCAAGACCACATAGTGATTCTTCATCCTGAAACCTTACCATACCTCTGACCATCCTCCTCTAGCCCTCCTCCATTACATCACTATTTTGTTTATGAAGGTGCTTTGTGTAAATAAACATTGTTTGATGCGAACTAAAAAAGCTGAGTTGGTGACATGTTGAAAAATGTACTATGGACTGATTAAAATGTTTAATAGATTTTATGATTAAAATTTTCCCTCGAGCCCAGTAGAAGCTCTGAAAAGAGGCCAAATCTGAGCACTCCAGGGTAGAGGGTGTTCTCGGTAAAGAAAATTGCAACAAAATTGCAAAAACATAGATTGGAGGTAGTAACTTATCCTCTCAAAAAATTCCCCTTCTCTTCAGATCCTCTGTTGCTGCAGATGTTCTAACTACACCATCTGCACATCCTTAAAAAAGCATTATCATATTTTTCGGAGATACATCATTTTGTTTGTGGTTTAATGAAAAGATCATTTACATTTTTGCAAATAAAAAATCATATTCAAAAGTGACGTGCACTTAATTCTACAAAAATATCTTTTTTAAAAAAAGGAAGTTATATTTTTGGTAACACTATTATTAGCTATGCCATTTTATATCATTTGCTGGACAAACTTAAAAGCCTTGCAACATTAAGAAGAAAATGCATACAGGAGGAAAAAGCAGACAATAATAGTTCTGCAGTTTGAAAAACTAGTTTATACATTCAAGATGAGTTTTTGATCCCATGCAATCAGAGAAAGTATATTGTGGTGAATCTGGGACTAAATTTTGAATGCTGGTCTTAAAAATATACACCTAAATCAGGTCTCACTACTTGGGAAAAGATTTCCACTGAATATGTCATGAATATCAAACCTTGCTATCAGTTCTGCAATTGACTTTTGAACTCCTCTTTTTACATTGTAATTAGGGTGTAGCACAGCCAAGGGAGAAAGGGATTTGCTTCCTTATTGAAGCAAATATATAGTATTATACAACCATTTTTTATTTTAATAACATTTGCAAAGGACCTCCAGTCTTATTTGGGTTGATATTTTGAGGATTTTAAATGTCCATGGTCTGCTAGCAAATCTGGCAAAAAGTAACAGACACATTAGCAGAGTAGCTCAAGAAATGAAATTCAAAACCTGCTGAACTAATCCATACCCTTGAGTGTGGGGACCTCAGAGTAGATCAAGGAGGTTTTGTTCTTTATTGACTGTGGGTATCTTCAGGAGTCCACAAGAGTTTTTGGCCAATGCAGATCAGGCAGCCTCCCCAGTATGCTCTGTAAAGTGTGATCTGTACAGAAATCCCAGTGCTTTGGGAGCTCATGGGGAAAATCGATTTACCCTCATTCAAATGCCCTCATCCACCACCCCTTGGAGGGCCAGCAAGCTCAGATCCTCTGCCAGGAGACCTTTTCACCTGTTTTTGCTCTTCAGAGGATACCTAGTTCCTCCTCCCACTATCAGATCCAGGATACAGGGGCCAGACTGAGGGTGAAAATCTCATCACGATTAAATTTAAGCTTGCACTCACATTCCTTCCTGAACCATGATGTCCTCATACATATGTTTAAGTGATTTCCTGAATCAGGAGCAAAACAACTGTGTCATCCCTTGGTTTCATTTGCTTTACAGTTGTCTAATACTGCAGCATAATCTTGTGGGTTTTGTTGTAATTTAGAAGTATTTTAACCATTTACCCACCATCCTTTCATCTTCCCTTTCTTATTCCTATTAAAGAAAAATCATCTTGGAATGCATGTCTTGTCTGTGTATGACCTACCATCTGTCTTGGGAGATTTAGGATGCATTTATATAGTTATTTAAGTCTAGATGCATGTGCAGTTCGATTTATGTCTGGTCTAATAGTATATATTATAGAAATTAAATTTTTTTCTTTGACAGCTTTACTGTCTCTTTTTGGAAATGAAACTTTTATGGTGAATTTCAGAGATTTTAATATTTTTTGGTAACTTTGTTTAGTCAAACAGACTTTACAAAATAATCTGTACTTATGTTTCTTCTTTGTTGCTATGCATAGAGGAGAGAGATTGATAGAAAAATATGGTAATTTTTTAACCTGATGTTTTATAAAGTAAAATAAAGAATTGCTAGTTGAAAACCTGATTCAGTGCTCCATGACCACTGGCAAAATTTCAGCATTGTGCAGCTATTATTATAGGGAGAAATAAGAGAAGAATTTGATTTATGATTTTATGAATCAGAAAGGTACAGCTAACTGTTAAGCCAAATGTACAGAATTTTGTATGGGTTTTGGAAATAGATCTCTGCATTTTCCAGTTGTTTTTCTGTAAAGTATGGAGATAGATTTTTCAGGAGCTGGGCATTCAGCTCCTACTTCATTATAAGAATCTTGTTATAGTAGGCCAATGTTGTTCACTTATAATTTACTAAATTTTTTACTTATATTTACTATATAGAAAACCCTTTCACTTAGAAGTGGGTCAGAGCACTTAGACTGGAAAATTCATTATGGTGCATTTTCAGAACACTGCTACTTTTGCAGGAATTTGTGTGTTTGTGGGCCATGAAGAGTCAGCTAGGGAAAAAGCTTTCATGTCTGAAGCAATTAAACCCCAGATCCAGCATGTCTATATATGGATAACTGGCTATTTAAAATTACTTAACCTTGCAATCTTTTGCACTCTATACTCGTGTTCTTTTAATCAGAAAGTTGCTGGGTGAAATGGGAAGACTTGAGCTAATTAAATCTTCATTTGGGACTCTAAGCCCTTTCCCAAAGAAATTATTTTGTAGTATATGTTCCTACAAAGTCTTCTGGCACTTTGTACTGATCCTTATTGAAGGTATCGTATGTTGTCTCAACATTAGAATTAAATAATAATAATAAGTTGTCATGCACATGAAACTGTTACTATTTTGAGACAAAAATGAGTTGAATAATACCTAGAATAATGGCCAATTGCTAATTAAGATCCCTTGATAATTGCAATGACCCAAACTTTTGCTACTTTTAACTGCCAAATTTTAGCATTTAAAGCAAAATTTTTCCATAATGAATATGGGGTCTTCAAGATATTTTCTTTCTGAGGACACTGAAAGTGTAGTCAAATTTCGGGTTTTTTTTGAGGACCCACTCAGTGGAAAAACAGATTCTAGTCCCATCTTGACCATTTCTCTTGCATTCCTAGTTTCTGATTCCATCCCTGTTTCCCCCCATCCCAGCATACTTTCCCATCATCACAGCTCTACTTTCATGCTGGTAAGGCTAAGATGGAACAGGAAAGAAATGACACTGTGACTTGGAGATAATGGAAGAGAAGAAGGAAAGAGCAAGAAGATTAGAACAGGCTGGGTGGGTATTTTGAGAGGAACTGGTGAGAGTAGGGTGGGATGTGGGAGAACTGGGAAGGGAGCAGAGACTGAGAGTACTAAAGAAGGGGTTATGGAAGAAAGGCTGAAAAGAACAAAGAAATTAAGCAGCATCTTGAGCTTAGTGAGACAAAGAGACTATGCTTAGAAACCTAATGGGAGGGAGGAGGAGGAGGAGATACTGTGAAAAGAGAGATGTCTGTGAGCAGGATCTTCACTAAGGGGAAGAACTGACAGGATACAAAGTCAGACAGGAATTGTGAGTAACATGGGGCAGGAGACTGGGATTGTGACACCTTGAGAGTCAGAGAGAGAGATCAAGCAGGGAACCAAACATGCTGAACATGAAGATGGAGATAATAAAGGCAGGATGAAGACACTGAAAATGAGGAAACGAACTTGGATGCTGGGATAAGAGGGTCGAGGGACTGGAGTGATGAAGAACAAAGCTGTAGAGAAAACACAGAGCTGAAGGGATAAGACAACAGAAACTGGGGTGAGAAACCTAAAGAATGGAGGCTGGAAGTCACTGGCAAGAGTAGGCTGAAAGAATGAGCACAAGAGATGTAAGACTATGGCAAGCACAGTTTTTGAAGGAACAAGAAAGCAGAGGTCAGAACAGAGAATTTGTTTAGAGGTACCTGTGAATACTCTTCTTGAATACTCTTCTATCATGAATCTGGATTAGGAACATTTTTTCTGAGCTTCTTCTCTGTTGCTAGCAAGCATCTAGAAAAACTCTCAGCAAACTGTGTCTGTTGGCTCCTGCATACACAGTTAGCTTGGAGGGTGAATCTCTCACTGCATCAGCTCAAGTACCCAGAGCCCCATTCTGCAGCTGAAAGTCCCAACCTTGTGTATGTTTTTTGTTGTTATGAGTATGGTGCCACTTGGAAGAATACCTGAATTGTTGGTATGGAGTTTAAGAAATCACAGAAAACTTGAAAGGAATTGCAAGTTTGAGTTAAGAAATGTGTGTATGTGGGCTGTACAGCACTGGCCCAGCCACTGTCTCTGGGGTGCACGTGAAGACAGAGTGCAGGCTTGTCCCATCACCACACTCACACAGAAAGAAGTAGAGGACCAGTCAAAGCTGTCAGGATAAGCAGTGCTGGTTGGACAAACCTGGGAAATCCAAAAAGTTTAGCATTATAAAGGCAAAAGACTGCAAGACTTCTCCCCTTTTCCTGCATTAAGTTTGGCCATAGACTGAGGTGGGGCTAGGACTTCATCCAAACAACTGAAAAAGGAGAGAGGCCACCAAAGACTTTAATGAGGCAGCATGATGAGAGAAAAAACATATAAACTGGCAGACTAGTGCATGTATGTTCTTCATTGTAAAAGATCCTGAAAAGACAGGGTTTTTACATGTTTTTCAGTTTTAAAGCCTTCAGATGTTTATCTTTGTTGATAAATGAACAAAAGTAAATTCCTTGTCTCATAAAAAGTTCATCAGCTGAATGGTGTATACTTTCAAAATGCCATCAGTCTTCCTGGTCCAAGTGGTATTCACACCAGGTTCTTAGCCAGTGGAAGCAAAAATGCCAAAATCCTTTGAATAGCTTAGGGGCAAGTCATGCATAATTGAATCTCTTCTTTTTATGGTTAAAGCACTGAGCTGCCCCTGTGCTGCACCTGCTAATCTGAGGGGGAGACATTTATAATTTTCTAAGAAAGTTCTAAAGACCTTTAAGTTTGCATGTTCACAGAGAACACATCCAAAAGGACCCACCAGACCTTCTGGTCCAATTTTATGTCTGTGAGATGCTCTTCCCTGTCTGTCTGTTGCTGTTGTGCTGTGGCTGGTAATTCAGCTGAAGTCTCTGTTTAACAATACCTGCCAGAAAAGCACCCAGACCTGCTCTGGGGTCATTGAAAGACTGGAAATTTCCTTGGGAATTTGTTCCATAGATTTATTGCTATCTGTGCTGTACCAGAATTTCTCCTCTTTCAAAATATGAATACATCTGCCTTCCTCTTTCAGCCACTGGTTTCTGTTTCTGCTAAAGTCAGCAGTTTTTCAGTACTTCATATTTTTTTCTTTATGGAAAATTTTTTCTCCACCATCACAATAATCAATCATTTTTTGGTCTTCTTTTATGACTAAGCTTCTTAAAGGTTCTCTCAAAATCCTTTGTCTCATGTTTGAGTATTTTTTCTGACTCTTTTTGACAACTTCTAATTTTTCAGCATTATCTGTTCAACTAAGAAATATATATGCCCTGTGACACTGATGTCTGTGTCCACCTGCTTGCTATGCCTCCATCCTAAATCCTTTGCAGAGGCACATCTTTGTTAAGCACAGTTTGTCACTCAGTAGATACAAACTGCATTCCTTGTTCCTGAACCAACTTCTCATTCGACTCTGGTAAATCACCCAGGGGTAGGAGTTGTTCCTATGTGTTCCTAATCCTTTCATATGTTTTTCCCACCTTCATTTATTACTTCATGCACCTTCATCCCCTCCACCCATCTTGTCTTCACCAGGAGCACAACAGAGAAGAGCTGAAGATTTGTTGACCTGATGTACAAAGGTGCTAGTAAGAATACAACCCTGAATCCTGTTCCATTTGCAAGGCATACCTGTTGTCTGCATTTTACATTAGACAGCAGTCTGTGCTCTTATTTTATCATAAAATAAGAGCACAGATTGCTGTTTCACCATGCAAAGCCCCTTAGCACTGAGACTACATAATGGAAGGTCCCTGATTCCCTTCATGCCATACCCTGGGAATCTCTCAGGTTTCTACACAAATTATTAGAACTTGAGAGGAAAGGGTGGAGTGTGGGATGCAGGGAGAAATCCTGCATGTTAATCACTAACCTGGTAGCTGAGGTACTTTTCTGAGAGACATATATTTCTTTTCTCCAGCTGAGAAAATGGATCTGGCCTTTGGTCACTGTGCAGGTGAGCACAATAGGAGGTTAATTTATAAAAGACAATCCATTAAATTGCATGCAAAAGTTGTTTTGGGTGCTTTGTCATCACCTCTTCTCCTTGCTGGAGACCTCTCTTACTCCCTTGCCCCCTAACTCATCCAAAATATCTCACAATGCACACACCTGGGGGAGTTCTCCTCTGCCTCTGCCTGGGGCTAGTACAGATTCTTCATACTGTATTTTGTTCTAAAGAGTGTGAAATTTATATTCAACATCTTAAATAAGGAAAAACCCAACTTCTTCTACAAAGTTTGAGCTCCGTCTCTCCCTGTTCCTCTCTCGTCCCCTTTTTCCCTCAAGGACAAATAAAATGAATAAATGCCCATGACTGTTTTCTCCTCAGTTTTTCCTTGTTTTTCCTTCTCTTTTTGCTCAAGCATTTTTAACTGGAGAGGGGACAGAGTGGCAAAAGAAAGCTCAGAGACATCTAAAGTTAAAAAATGACAAACTTAGTGTCTCATTTTCACAGGTTTTCTTGATGATAATTTTCATAAAGCATGTCACAGCAGGCATCACTTACAGCAGCACTATGTCACCAACTTTGGAAGGTTTTATTTATAACTTTTAATCCTTGTGATAAAACTTCTTTGCAAATCCTGGAAAGGACTTCCACTTCCTTCAGTGATGTCTTAAAATTTCAGCTTGTGAGCACAGAAAGAAACATATCTATCTGTCTCTGGCAGATTGATCCACAGTGTTGCTTGAAATGCAAACTGTGTTGCTAGACTTTTCCAAGATAAATGAAAAAATATTAAATAGGAAGTAGAACTGAAGGATCACAACACAGTATAGAATCCTTCCTTTCAAATGTCACTTGTAAATACAAGTGTAATTCCCCTAACCTTGCTGGCTACAAAGAATATTTCCTTCCTTCCTTCCTT
>VZRX01015620.1:307935-364594 GCA_013398075.1 Notiomystis cincta | reverse complement strand
CCTGTCCAAACCGGGACAAATGGTGACAGCTGCATAGGAGAGTGTGTAGGTTTTAATGTATTTGCACAAAGCTTAGTGATTGTTAAAAGTCTGATTTTTATCACACTGTTTTATGACTTAACACTGGAATAAAATTGTTTTCCTCTTGGCAAACTTTTAGTGGTGTGTATGTTGGCTTGTCTTATTTCAAAGCTTTATCTATTTTGTCCAAATCTTTACCTGTTTTCTATAAACCAGTTACTTCTATCTGCACTGAGTAGCTTAATGTTTTCATGCTGTGATGCTGCTGTGCCTTCTCCCCTTCAATAATGCTTTGAGTAAGGACTGTAACAGTTTACATTTTCCAGGTACTGCTGTTTGTCTTTCACCACCAGCAAACCAAATCTTTCCACGTCCTCTGTCCATCCTTGTTTTCTTCCCTAGGGAAACAAAATCACTTAAATAGAGCTGTCCATATCTGGGGGGTGAATAGGGCTGGGCAAGGACTGAGGGGAAGGACTTAGTCAAGGGTTGTTTCAATTGTTCCTTGACACTGCTTACTGGGATTGTTCCTTAATTTTAGTCCCAGGAACGTGGTTTACACAATGAATTCAGCTCGGAGATGTCAATTTGTGTCACTCACTCACGAGCTGCTTTGTTTCTCTGCTGTTGTTGACCATGTGTAGGATGTGCTGAGGCACAGTGCCCACGCTGTGCCCCAGTGCTCCCTAGTCCATGGAAAAATCCAAAAATAGTTCCCAAGTCCTTGTTTCTCCCTCTCAATGCTGTTTCCCAGCATAGTCTTGAAGACCAGACTTGGCAGTTCCTGAAGATTTGGGCAGAGTGTTTGTGCAATGCTCCCTCATGGGGGGGCTGTGTCTGCTCTGGGACATGCTCAAGGTAAAGCTGACCTGGAGCAGCTCTCACCTGTGTCCACAGGCTTTGAGGAGCTAACAGGGATTGTGGATATATCCCAGGGCTGTGTATTCAGCCTGTGTTTGAAGCACTGCTGCTTATTTTAACCCCCTACCAAACTGTGCCCACAGACTGCCATTCTTAAATGTTGTACTGAGTGGTGATTCCTGCTCTTTCCAAGGTGCAGAGCTTTGGGAATGGGGAAGGAACAACTCTCTGGCCAGAAAGATTATCCCTTTTTTCAATAGGAACATGTGCCAGAGCAGCATGAGGGATCACTGCAGTTCACAGCTTCAGCACTGGGTAACTGGGAGCAAACCTTACAATGTACTCACTTGTTGGGCTAATGCATTTCTTTGGGCAACCAACCAAGAATGCGGCTGTTTTCAGCAGTGTTCAGGGATCTCCACGAGTCTCCCGAGTTTGCTGGGACAGCAAAGGCACAGAGGGAGCCAGGAAGCAGAGCAGGAGAGGGAAAACAGCTCCTTGGAGCACTGAGGGCTGCCCAGGAGCTGGGAGGTGCAGGGCAAGGTGTGCAGAACTAGGGGTGCAGATTTCACAGGGCAGAAGGAGGAACTCAAAACTCCAGTGTGAACAACTGTTTTTTATTGTCCACCTTCTAAAACAAAGGACAGCAACATGCAGAGTGAGCAGGACCCACAAACTCAGTTATTTTTACATTTTAGTATATTTTTTTTTCCAGCTTCCTTGTTTCTGAAATCCTCCTAGCAGGCTGCAGTGGTTTCTCCACCGTGGATTTTCTGGGCTGCCCCTCTGCTTACAATTAAGTCCCACAAAGACTTACAGGGTTGTTCTTAAAGAAAATTATCAAGATCCCCCCCCTAAAATCTTACTGAGGTGTCATCATTCTTGAGATTTGAGTAGATTTCATGTAGGTTTAGGGTAATAGTAAGTTTTTGTAATAAAAATCCTTCCAAGAAGCTCCCTGTTCCTTTCCTACCGGCACCTGGTATCTTTTTCCCCGTGCTGCTTAACTGAGCACTGACTGGGGAAGCAAAGGACCCCAAAGACCCCCCTTACACACCTCTCTTGCTCAGATTTAAGCAGAGCACTGAGGTACTGTGGCTGTCATGGTGCTGCCAGGAGATGATGGCTGTGAGCCTAAGCACAGCACAGCCATACAGTGTGAACCCACTTCCCAGTGCTCACCATGGGCTGCTTCTAAAAGCTTGAGGAGCACTGCCGAGGTGTTTCTGGGGAAGGGAAATCCTCTAAACTGGCCAGGGAGAAGACAGCCACACACAGGGCCTTGGCTTCGAGTGCCAGGTGCTCCCTGCAGCACTGAGGGAGGTGAGGCAGGCGGAGGAGAGGGGCTCTGTGCTGGGGTTTGGTCCTGTCCACATGGCATCAGCTCGAGGAGCAGCCTCCCATGAACATCTTGCTCCTTTCCTCCAGTGTGCTTCCCTGCAGCTGGGAAAAGCAGCAGCTATTCTGTGAGAAGTCTCTTTTTCTCCCTCCCCCTCAACGAAGGCTCCAGCAGCTGAGCTCCAAGCATGAGCTTGGGCAGGACATACAGGCTTAGAAGGGCTTTAGGAGATCCCTGGCCTCTGGCTGAAGCAAGACTCCCCCCTCTCAAAGTGTGGTGGCAGAGGCAAACCAGCTTCCAAGTGTGGTGCAGGGGTTGAATACTTCTGAGCACACCCCTGCTGTCCATTAACACATCCTCTATAGCTACGAGCACTCACACGACACAATCCCATCAATGTTTCAGAGGCTGTAAGCAGACCTGCCAACAGAATGTCACCATTCCTTGACCCTGGGTAAGCGCCGGCCACCTCTGCTCCCTCTGGCCCGTGTCAGGCACCTAGGTGAAATACTTGGAGGCCGCTCTGGAAATCCTCTCTTCAGCCGCGCTGGTGGCAAAGGACACCTCCTCGTCCTCCTCGTCCAGCTGGAGGCTGCCTGAGGAGAGCCGCACGCGGGCCGCGGGCGAGCGCAGCACGCGGCCGTACAGCGAGCACAGGTCCGCGGCCAGGAGCTCCGAGTCAGAGTCGCTGGACTCGGTGCTGCTGCCCAGGTAGCGCTCGGTGGAGCGCCGCGGCCCCGGAGCCAGCCCCGGCTGGGCTGGGACGGGCCAAAAAACCCCCCCTTTGCGGCTGCTCAGCGCAGGGCACGGCCCCAGGGGCCTGAACTCGGAGCCGTAGGGGAAGCGGATGGTTTTCATGTCCGACTGGCTCCAAGACCGCTTGGGAGGCTGCTCCTGAAGGCCGTAATCGAAGGAGCGAGCCAGCGACCTGTTCTCCCCGGCCACGGCCGTGCCTGCAGCCTCACGCTGGGACTGCCCAGCCTGGGTCCCGCTCGGGCTCTGCCGGGGGGGTTTTGCTGCCGCGGGGCCGCTTGCAGCGGCCGCTCCTGCCGTGTCCTCGCCGGGGGCCGGCGCAGGGCGGGGGGACTGCGGCGCCCTGTCCAGATAGAAGAGCGCAGGCGGGGCCGGGGCCACCGTGGGCGGGGGCCAGGGCACGTCCATGTACACGAGCGGCCGGGCGCTCACCTCCCGCATGTTGCCCACAGAGGTGCTTTTACTGTTCCCGGCGAACTGGTGGTGGGGCCGAAAGGACGTCAAGGGATTCCTGGCTCCGAAGAGGTCGATGGGCTCCCACGCCCGCTCCATCTCCAGCTCGGCGTAGAGCAGGGGGAAGGCAGATGAGCTTTTGGAGTGGGGCAGGAAGGTGGGGGATGCTTCGGGCTTGGAGCGCTCCAGCTCAGCCGCAAACGTCACCTCCATGGTGGAGCTCCGGCGCCGGCTGTCCAGGCTGGGCTCGGAGCCGTGCACGCCGTTGGCGTGGTAGGAGCCCCGGCTGCCGTAGGCGAGGCGCAGCTCCTCCACCTGGGCAGGGCACAGGGCGGGTGGGGGCCAGGGGGAAGGAGCACCCAGAGCTCAGGGTCTGGCTTGGCCTCCAGCTGAGCTCCTCCAGCTGGGGCAGCCACGCCAAGACCTCGGCACGGAGCTGTTGCTGACGCCGTGGGGACTCACCTGCTTCGATACGTCCGTCAGCAGGTCCGGGGAGGAGCGGCACTGCCTCTCGTCGTAGCGGGAGGTGTAGTGTTTCCTGCAGGACACGAGCACGGGAAGGTGTATGGCCAGGAGGGTCCCTCCCCTCTCCCCAGCCCCTCAGGTGCTGCCCCCCCTCCATGCCCCGGTACCTCTCGAAGGGCAGGCTCTTCATCTTAGCCTTCCTCCCGTGCTCCAGCAGCTGCCGCTGAGTCCTCCCACTGCAGCATGGAGGGAGAAATGTGAGCAGCACCATCAGCCCCAGCCCTGGGCAGGGGGATGCAGCTGGACCGAGGCAGGGCTCTCTCCAGAAGGAGCTGTTGTCACCCCCTCGGATTCAGACAGGGCTGACATAAAAGGGAGGCTCAGAGCCATCCCCAGGCCCTTCCCAGCCCCAGCACTTCGGTTTTCCCCTGGGAATTTACCTGTAGCGGAAGCTGGACCCTTTGCTGCACAGAAGGGCTTTGGGCTTTGACTTGGGCTCTTCAGAGAGCCTGAAGAAGGCATGGTACTCCACACACGTCTTCCAGAAGGCCTTGCAGGTGTCCCTGCTCAGCATGGTGAACTCCAGTGTGTCCTTGCACAGTGCCTGTGCCAGAGACAGGACAGGGTGTCAGGGGCACGGGACAAACTCTGCCACTTGCCCTCCTGAACCCCCGAGGGTCATATGGGCTTTCAGTGGCTCCAGGCAGTGCACTGTCACCTTGCTGGGGACACAGGAGTAGCACATGTCACACTCAGGGAGAAGGAGCATCACCCATGAGCAGCAGGAATGGGTTTTACCCAAAACTGGGGACTTTGTGTGGCTGACTTTCCATCCCCAGCTGCCTGCTCCTGAGCCCAGCATGCCTGTGGCGTGGTACTTACAGAGATGTTTGCATGGAGCTTGATGAGAAAATGCTTCCTCTTGAAACTCAGTTTGCGAATTTTGGACCAGTTGAAGGTGTTGATCTTTGTATTGCCCTGCAAGGACAAACACAGCAATTACAGCTGGATGGGGCAATCTCTAAATACAGAAATGCAGTGGGCCAAGGCCTGAGCTCACAGGATACTGCATGAGTCTCCAATGCAGCTCTTGGAGCTGCTGGGGTCTGGGGAAAGGGTGCTGGGGTTTGGTGTTGGACTCTCCATCAGCTGATTCTACAAGTAGAAATTGAGGTTCAGGGCTTAACTCTGCCTGCTGAAGTTCTTTGCAAGAGCTCAGGATCCCCAGACAAATCTCAGAGAGGTCAAGGTCAAGGTAGTCCCATCTGTGCCAGCTCAAATACCATGTGAGTTAAGGCAGAATCAGCACCCCAAAGGAATAAGAATCTCCTCTCCTTTGCTGGGAAGTGTAGCAGTGCTCAGCTCACCTCCACACCTTTAGACCTGGTTTAAGCAGGCTGCAAGCACACTTTACCCCATTATAATTTTGCACAAGGTTAGCTGCAGCCACAAAACACTGGTGCCGTGAGAGAACCAGGAAAAACTGTGTTGCTCCACTCTGTGGCACCAGGACCCTCTCAGCTTTCTGGGAGAGCCCAGATTTCAATGGCCTCACAGATGCTCTAATCATGCGTGAGGGGTGTTTATGGCTCTGAATAAATAACCAGGTCTGGCAGCACTAATTACCAACAGCAGACCCACAGCTAGGTTTTATGTTTGGTTTGGTTTTTTTTTGCTGTGACAAGATGTTCCCAGGTTGAAATCAGCTGGTGTGGGAGCGAGCGCTGCCTCATGCTGGCTGCGAGGAAGTCTGTATTTACCGTGCAGCTCGGCCGTGATTACAGCGTTATGTAATTGCACAGACGTGGGGGGCTATTTTCGCTGCAAGATTACACGGTGAACACATGTGGCAGAGCCGGGGAACCGGTGCTGCTCGCACGGGCACCGCGCTCCCGGGACAAGGGCCAGCAGAGGCGGGGCAGGCTCAGGGGCAAGCAGCGGCTGCTGGGGGGACGGTGGGGCTGAGCCCCAGAGCATCCCCTTCTGCCCCGAGGTCTGTGGGACCGTCTGGTAGGATTTGGGAGGGTTCGGAGCACCCAAAGGGGAGAAGGGTCGCCGCCGGCCGGGTGCTGGCAGGCGCCCCTGAGCGCCGGGCTCACCCGCAGCACCAGCACCCCCATGTGTGTCACGGCCAGGTTGATCTGGGTCCCCTCGCCGTCGCTGGCGGGGTGCAGGCGGATCCCGTACATCTCCAGCTTCCTGGCCACGTCCAGCAGCTGAACGTCCGACTCGGCCGGCGTCTTCCCTCTGGAGACACAAAGGCGCAGGGAGCGACAGGACTGAGAAGGCAGATGCTGAAATGGGCTGAAAAAACGCCATTCTGTACGTGCACTTGCTGGCGTCACGCCCACCCCTCTGGCAGCCCTGCCTGCTGATGGGAACATGCTGTCCGTCCATCGGGGGGCTGTGGGTGGCCGTGCTGGAGCAGCCCGTACCTGTGTCTCCGGTGGTAGTGCATGATCTTGTTGTCCAGGTACTCCTGGTTGGGCAGGTACCTGTGTGTGGCCAGGTGCTGCTGGTCTGTCTCCTCGTGGAAGTCGCCCAGCTCGGCTTTGGGACACGGGGAGAGCATGGATTAGACGGAGGGCTCAGCGCGGTGGGAGCCCCGGGCTGCAGAGCCGGAGCCCGTGGCCAGGGCAGCGGCGCGGCCCCGGCAGGAACCCGCTGGCCCTTACACTGCAGCAGGTGCGAGACGAGGAGCGCCGCGCTCTTGTCACTGCAGGGCAGCCGCCCCTGTGCCAGGTCCTTCTTGATCTGGAGGGTGAAGAGGTACCTGTGGAGGGGGACAGGAGCACGCCCTGGGGCAGCTGGGCGCCGTGCTGAGCCGTGAGGGTCACGCCTGTCCCCGTGTGTGAACCCACGGGATGCACAGGGGCACGGGAGGAGCAGGCAGCCCCTGCAGCTGGGCACCAGCATCACCAGCACGTCCCTGTCACTGAAATGCTCATTAGTAGATTCCAGAATTAACATTCCTTTCTATTTTGGAGGGCATTTACCTCTCTCGGGGCTGATGTTCTGCAGAAGCACTGTCTTGGTTTTAGTCCCTGTTTTCAATGCTTTTTCTGAAATTGTAAGAGCTAACAATGTCATTTTTAAAAATAAAACTAAAGTTGTTCTTTGAGAAGGCAGCTTGAGGCAGGAGCTAGACTGAGCAGTCAGACTCTGTGCCCAACTGCTAAAGAGTTTGGCAGTAAACAAATTGCAGCCTCATAAGAAGGCTGATCCTTCAAGTGGATTGTGTTTAAAAACAGAGGATCAGGAAAAGATATTCTCTGGTTTTGTTCTGTAAAGCATAATACTTAAGATACTTAAGATAACCACTGCTCACAGACAGGCTGGGGTGGATGAAGATAAAGAATTAACACACTGCAAAAACACAGAACTGTGTGGTATGAAAGTAATAAAACAAGCGCTGTACCTGGTCAGTTCTTCTCTCAGGTGGCCGGGGTCCACTGGGAAAAATTTCACCATAAATTTGAAAAGAACCTCCTTAGGATCTTAAAACACAACATCTTCATAAGTTTTCTTTTACATGTCTATTGAGAACATTTACAACTCTCTTCACACATGCTGCCTCCTTACAGAGTAAATTAATCTGGACCCTCACAAAGCAGGAACTACAGCCTGCCCCCCCAACCAGCCTGCCCAGGCCCCCAGTATTACCAACGGATACAAAGAGGGATTTGGATATCTAACTAAAGAGAAAATGCCCCAGCATTTCTTTGAATTGCAAAAATCCCTGTTGGGAAAGGGTTTCCATGAAGGGGTGCCAGGGAGTGTGGCCAGAGCCTTGGTGTAATTGCCATCACTGGGGCTGTGTGTCAAACTCAGCCCTCCAAGCACATGGGATGCAACAGCTCCATAGGAGACTGCTTGGGCAAAGGATTTTTTGTGGGATGAGTGAGAACAAGGAGCCAAGCCCAAGGCAAAGTGCGTGGAGGGAGGGAGGCAATTATGTAAGCACTGACTGTCACAGAACACCCTGGGATGGCTCAGAGGGACAGGCCAGAAGGCACATGGTAAAGGAAATAGGTGCCTGCAACAATTCCATTTGTGGTGCACCCAGAAAGGGAAGGCTCCTTATCAGGTTTTCTTTCCCCTTTCAGGGAAATTCATGCAAGCACTGCTCTGCAGCCTCCCCGTGGCAGACTGGGGTCATGGCCTCAAGCTCTCAGTCACCTCCCAGCATCGCGTACTTGGGGCTGTGCTGAGAGGGGCACGGTGTTAACACCGGTCATGGCCATGGCTGGGCCTGGATTCAGGTCAGGCTCTGCAGCATCTCCGAGGGGCTGGGGAGGAGTGGCAGGGGCACAGGGGGACCCTGCCTCACTCAGGTGCCTGGGCTGCAGAGGCAAAAGGAGGGCACGCAGGAGCAGTGCCTGTCAGGCTGCCAGCACGGCCACGCAGGCACTCAGCCACCCCTGCTCCTCTGCCAAGCTGTCAGGTTATTAACAGCTCCAGCCTAAAATGGTGTGGATACCAGATTGCAAAGGCAGGGGTATTTCCAGGGATTTCATACAGACTGAGGTGTCCTTGCAAACAATCCTGACCAGCCTCACCCTCTAAAATGAGCCTGGGTAAGTGCTGGAAGCCAGAGATCCTGTCCCCAAGCAACAACACTGCATGAACGTGTCTGTGCTAGACTCTCACTGGTAGTGATTTATAAGAATTCCATCCTTGAAATACTTACTTTTGACTTGCTTTGTTATGGGTTTTAGTGGTTCCAACCAGACCTGCAAACAGGCAATGAAGAGCTGGGTAAATAAACAGCACAAGAGATGGGGAATAAAAGCAGGAGCAGCATGGTAAAGTGCAACATGAAAATGTTGGCCAGCTTGGCTGCTGTGATGAGTGTCCTGCAGGGCAGCAGCACGGGGGGGGCTGTGGATAGACCCCACGAGCTGTAGATACCACTGGGGCTTGTGGCTCCCCTCCTAACTCCCATCTGCAGGGTTTTTCTGCCACCATGGCAGAAGTTTCTATTTAATTTTCCATTTGGGATTTCAGGGAGGTGCTGACAATCCCCAGCCACGCAGGCGACGGCAGCTCCGGGGCCGCGCTGCCGGCTGCTCTCACCTGGTTCCCAGCCTGGCTGTGAAACTCCAGCCCAAAGTACTCTTTCTCCACAAGGTTGAGGTGGCTGCAGGTGAGGTTGAAGAGCCCTTTCCCACAGGATTTTTGCTAGCAAACAAACACAGCACAGAAGCAGCAGGTTAGACAGTGCTGACAGCAGCCAGGATGGGATTTCAGAGAGATGGGGAGAAGTTTCATCTCCCTTCCTTCAACCCTTTCCTGACCATGCAGCAGCAAAATCTTACTCAGAAATGCTGTTGCCTTCAGCATGTACAACAGGACAACTACATGCTGTGTTCCCTGCTTTTGGAAATCAGATTCCTTCCCATCACTTCTCTCCTTTATTAAGGAACATAAACCAGAAAGGAAAGCAAGAGATAAGACACCGTGTTTTGGCTCACTGTTTACAATTATCAGTCTGGGCAGCTCTGTCCCTGGCAAACCAGTGAGAGATGCCCAGGACAAGCACCTGCCTGAACCAGGGACAGACATGGCAAACGTGCTTAATGAAGAGCAACGGGAGCAGAGCTCAAACCTGTGCAGTGAGTCCGTGTGCCCGACAGCTGGGGATGAGCTGCTATTATGGTTAATGGTAATTAACAGCAACAGGCCCAGAGATCCTGCACCATGGGCTCTGAGTCATCTGTGGGCTTTAGCAATATGAATTAAGTGGTGCTACATGCTGATAGGGGAGGCCAGGCTGTAGTTATTGCCAGTACACAGAAACACTTGGAGGGTGTTTTCTTGACTCGTTGCTGTGCTGTATGACCTGGCTGGGGAACAAACCAGGAGGCCCCCGACTCTGCAAAAGGCTCCAGAAAGCACCAGAAATTAAAATGGCAGTGACCCATCCCAGCAAAACACTGATACACCTTCATCACTTCATCAGCTTGTGAAAAGCAGACCAAAAAGAAGTGTGAGTTATTGCAAAAGCAAGCTGGAGCAGAGAGGCCAGGTTAGACAGCTGCTAAATTATGGCGTGTTGGGTGATGGAGGGGAAGACAGGCTGCAGCTCCCTGTGGCAGTGGCTGTCCCCAGCAGGGACAGGAGGGACCTGGCTGCTGGTGGTGATGCACACTAATAACCACCTTACAGGGCTTCTCCTGGGATGAAATTGCTGGCTCTGTGCTGAAAGGCTGCAGAAAAGTGATAGCATAATAACAGCATTTGCTCTGCAGCACTCCCAGTTCGCCTCAAAATTACTGGATCACAAGGGTAATTAAAAAAATTATAAATGTTTTTTTCCAAGCTAGAATTTTCTAGCATGAAAGACCTTGGCCTTTGTCAGGCAGCCAGGAAAGACAACATTTCTTACTGGGTTATTACCTACCATATGTCTGCTGGGAGAGACCCGCTCTGCTCCAAGCCCAGCACTGCCCAGGGCAGGCATCACAGGATAGGAGCAGCCCCAAACCCAGGAAAACCTGCTCACTGGGAGACACAGCCCTGCTGCTGCAGGGGATGCTTTAGAAGCAGAGCCTTTCTCTTGTAGACTGTTGCTTGCAGGTGTCCTGTCCTGGATTTTGGGGTGCTGAGGCCAGTGCTTCCTCAAGCACTGGGGTACAGAGGTGCTCAGCAGCATCAGCCCTGCACTGCACCAAGTGAGAGAGGTGGGAGCTGTGCTGCAGGAGCACAGGGCAAGGCAGAAACAGGACATGTGGGGCTGTTTGTCCCACGCCTACATGTGCCTCTGAGAGTGATGGTGAGCACCTGCAGGCAGAACCCCAGAGCAGAAGGTGAAGAGGGGAGGTTGCACTTGCCCTTCACTCCTCGGAGAAAGCATCCAGGACTGTGACAGAATCAGATAGCCAGAGGCACTTCCAGGGTAGACAGCAACATGTGCAACACATGGGACACACACAGAGCCATGTCCCCAGAGGGACTCTGGCAGCACCTGCAGCAAAGCCCATTCCTGCATTTCCATTTCCCACAGGATGGGCTGCTACACCAGGTCTGTGGTTTAGGGGCGAGCAACAGCTCGTGGGATTTGGTGTGATCTTCTCCCACCACGCTGGGGATGCCTGCCCTATAAAGCATGCTGCAGCCAGCACACAGTGTCATGCACCAAAAGCCACCAGCCCTAAGGCTGCCTGTGCCCTCTCTCCTCTGCCACCAGGCCCACACACACCTCCTGTCAAGGAATTCCCAGCCTTACAAGGGACACGACCACAGGAGACTCTGTCCTTCCCTCAGCCTCAGCAAGTAGCTTTTCTGGGCTAGCCTGGTTTGCCCAGCAGCATCCCAGGCCCAGCCATGGGGTGTTCAGCAGGGGGGGCACAGTGGAGACACTCAGAGCTGTACCAAGCCCCTTCCTTCCCTGCCCTGGGGGTCAGACCTGTTCTCCCAGGAACCACCTCCAGTGCTCGGCTGAAGGAGATCCTGGCAAGTCAGTGGTCCCAGCTGTCAGCAAGGATGTGGCAGAAGCCTTCCTGGGTCAGCATCCAGCACCAGGAGGGGAACTTGTCCTCATGCAAAGCAGCCTGGAAATGGACCTTGCTGCACATGCCAGCAGCTGTGACACCCACGAGAGGCAGGTGGAGATGTTCACACTGAGCGTGAGGTGCAGGGGGAGTCGGGCCCTCTGTTTTCTCGCTTTTGTCCTTTTCCCTCCCATTATACTGAGGTACTCCACATTCAAAAGAGCTTTCCAAAGTCAGGAGAGGTTTAGGAAGAGTTGCTTAAAATATCTGCTCAAAACTTACCCCAAAGCAGTCCTTTTATACTGGAGAAGTCACTAATTCAGCTACTCATTTATCGTACCCACACAGCAGCAAATGCATGAAATGCCTAAAAGGGGTTTCCAATACCATTCCATGCTAAAAAAGGAAATGACCAGGAGTTCCTCTAATGGAAGCTATTTGCTGCAATAACATGTCGTGCAGAGCTATAGTGCTGTGTTTTGAGCAAATAAGAAATCAGAGATGGAAAAAATGCAGCAACATTGTACCAGAAGCATCTTTTGAATTGTGTCTCACTATAACCTGATCTGATCAACGGGGGGAGGAGGGGAAGGCACTTTAAAATGACTACTTTCATTTTAAAGCTGACTTCTGGACTAGGATAGATTAATTAAACTAAATCAAACAATTTCCATACTGTGTCAAGGGACGGAATTGCTTTATAATCCTCTTTTGTGCAAAACACTGTCACAAAGAAAGGGAGCTGTGCATCTGAGAGAGCAGTTCTCAGGCTGTGCTGTGAACCACGGAGGAAGACAGTACAAGAAAGGCATCAGAACTTGAAAAAAGACCTGTTTTATATTAAACACTCTGCTCCCACAGGAGATGTACATAAGTACTAGAACAAATCTACTTGAATTAGCTAATTCAATTAGCTACTGTGATTACCAAACCCAAACCAACAGTAAATTGCAATCACTCCTGTAAAAAGATGCTTCTAACACACAGTCAAGGCATACCTGCTTGCAGTTATCTATACACATATACATAAATCTAACACCATAGACATTAATGCTTAACATTAAACCTAGTTCAGATCTAGCATTTGTTAAATGTGAATTGTTAATCACCATGTGTTGTGGGACACTGCCATGCAAGAAAATAAGATAGAGTGAGTTCTTTTCCTCAGCTATGCACAAAATCACAGTTTTCTTTTTCAACTGAATGCCCAGGAAGAGATGTGTGCAGATGTTTCTCACCAGGGATAACTTGGACAAATATGCTATTTTTATTCTGTTCCCAGACTTTACTTCCTTGCTGAATGTTTACACTGGCAGCCAGACAAATGAGACAACTCTTCACTTGTAAAGACCATCACTTCATATTAACTGATTTACTAAAGATGACACCAGATAAGTAAAAGCCATTCCTCCTTCTTAAATAATGCCAATAACAGGGGAGCATAGGACTGTGTTGATACAAAATTCACTTACTAATTAGTACTATAAAATTTAATTTTGAATTTAAGATTGGTTTCCTTGTTTGTTTTGCTTGTTTTTTTTTAAAGCTGAAAACCAAAAGCTATCAGAGACCATGCAATCCTTCAGAGCAGCAATGACTTAATAGTTAACACCAAAAAATCAGTAAGAATATGATGCCCACTTACATCAACTACAAAGATCTTCTGGGAATCATCCAGGAACTGGACTTTGAGGTGCAGCATCCTCGAGGACACGGCTGGGTGTGTGGCAGGAGCAGCAATCCTGGCAGTGTGAGCAGGGAGCTGGGAAGGGAGGGAGCCCTGACTCCTCTTGCACACATAATTCCCTCTCAGCTGGATGGAGAAGGCTGCAGTCACAGATGTGGAGTGGAGGCTGCAGCAAACAAGCTGACTGCCTAAAAACTGATTTAAAAAAAAAAAAAAAAAAACAAAACAAAATAAGACCTCCCTTGGTTTAAATGTCACCACTGCAATAAAGGATGTTTTCTGCCTGTGAATTATGGGTGTATTAATAGGGGGAAGGTTGTCAGCAATGGGGCTGAGATAAACAACTGAGCTCTTACAGCTGGTGCTGAGCAATGTGAGGGCAAAGCAAGCCCACGCTTGGTACCAAGGTCAGGGGAGAAGAGCTGAGCATCTCTCCTGCCAAAGTCACCCAGGAGTGTCACCTTTGCTCTGCTCTGGTTAAGGTGCACTGGGAGAGCAGCTGGCTGGCAGCTGTGCTGGCCCCATGGGGTGGGCAGATCACGTCCTGTCCACTGAGTGATGTGATATATTTCATCAGAGACTGGAAAATGTTTCCAACTGGACTCAAAACCAGTTGTGAGTCCTTCCTGGAGAGGCAGAGGAGAACCTACTCCTAATCCCAGCTCACACCCTGGGTGAGCAGCTTCGTAAAGTCTCACAAGCCTTTGAGACAGCCTGGATCCCACTTCAAATCAGAAAATCCCACGTCCCCATTCAGCAGCTCGTCCTGAGTGCCAGATCCTGCTGCCCACCCTCAGACCCCCGTGCTCAGCCCAGGCTGCTCTTTGCAGCTTAGTGTGGTGGGTGCCTGGGCACTCCTGTGCTGCTTCTCTGCCCCAGGTGCTGCAGGGCCACCATGAGCTGTCTGACCCCCCTGGCTCCTCTCACCCAGCAGAGATGGCCTCACTGAGCCCTTGGGTGAAACCAGCAGGAGCCTCCCCTTTCAGAAATAAATGCACTGAGCAGTGCCAAAGGCAGGCACTGGACTCTCATAGGGGATCGTTATTGTTGCTGCTGGAAAAAGTCACAACCACACACAAACCTGTGGGACTCAGAGCGACAGAAGCACAGCTCAGCAAACCAAAAAAGCCACATTTAGTGCTGCAGAGATTTTGCTTGATGCTCCTTTGCCTGTTTCTACTGAACTTCCACTGTAAATCACTCCAGACCATTTGCCATGGTCTCTCTTACACTTCCCAAACATTCCTGGGCATGTCAGGGCAGAGGCCATCAGGGCAACATAATACCTTGTCATCTCTGGTGCAGAGAGAAAAACCATCGAGCTTCTTTTCCACAGAAAAAGCCTTCTGCTAACCAGGACAAAAAGGAGCCTGAAAAATCAGAGCCAATCTGCTTTTCCCTGTAAAGCTGCTCCACAAAGCAGCTGAGTCCATCTTGCTCCAAGAGGGGATGGCTGTGCCCTGAGTGCCAGCACCACATCAAGGACCAAATTTCCAGGGCTGCACGTGGCCCTGGGGTCTGAGCTCTTTGTGTCACAGGAGAAGGGAGGGCAGCACCATGTACAAACCATCTGGGGGGGCTGAGTGCACTTTCCCTCTGCAGCTGAAAATGTTTGTGCTGTTAAACATTGACAGGCACCGAGGAGAGGAGCAGCTCTCCTGTGAGTGGCTCTCGCACCACAGGCACTGGGAGCACGGCAGGGACACTGGGCTGGCAGGAGGGATGTATGGGCAGCCCCCAGAGCCTGGAAGAAGCCAAGTGTCTCTGCTACAGGCTCTCCTGGCATGCCAGGGGCACTGCTCTGGACTCCACAGATGCTGTTAGAAGCTGGGCACTAGCCAGTCGGGTTGCGGGTGGAAGAAAAGAGTTTATTTCACTACCTTGCTATGAAGGAAGAAGGCTGTGTTGGGTCAAACCGGACCTCTGGCCACCCTATAAAGCTATCCATGGAGACAGCACAGAGCCAGCAGCAGCAAACAGCATCAAACTACATAATCAAGGACTTTTTGGCATAGGATACTAAAGGACAGCAAGATGAGATGCAGGACAAGCAAGGTTTGCTTGGGGCATGGAGATTGTTGCTGTCTGAGCAGGTGAGAAACCTATTTTACCCCATCTATCTCCTTCTTCTGGAGGTGACTTAGGGGCCAGCTGGAGCAGCACACAAGGGGAGAGCACCAGGAGTAACTCCAGCCCCTGGCCTGAGCCAGTGCCAAAGTCCAGCCTGGTATGTATGTCCTCCTTATCTGCAGGGGCAGGGGATAATGTGAAAATGGTGCAGGAAAGCACAGAACTCGTGAAGACCAAGTGCAGACATAGTGGCAGATGGGGAGGGGACCCCAAGCAGCAGCACCAGAGCAGAGTGGGGCCTGAGCAGCAGCATGGTGGAGTGAGTTCTGCTTCAGGGCTGCTTGCTCAGCCAGCTCAGCCCTTGATTTAAATACTCTGTACCTTGCTACCACCATCCTGCATTGCACCAGCTCTCCCAGGAAAGACTTTCCTCCACCAAGTGCATCTGACCCGATATTGGGCTGGATGCACTGGCTCAGGGTCTTCTTCAGCCTCTCAAATACCCTGCAGCTTGCTGGGATGGACTGAGCAGAGCAAGAAATAAGAAGTTTCCTTCCTCCCAAACCCTGTTGACCCTTTTTTCAAGAATACTCACACTGATGTTTGTTCCCTGTCGGTGTTGGAGTGAGGGCAGCCCACAGGACAGGGCAGAGAGCTGAGCACTGCAGCTACACCCTGCAGAGCCTGCTGGGATGGTGAGCCACTGTCACTGGGCAGCAAGTTCAGCTGTGTCCTGGTTTGGGCCTGGGGATGGGCAAGGAAATGCCCCAAATGCCTCCCAAGAGAGGAGCAGGCTGTGAGAGAACAAACTCTGGCAGAGAAGGGACATAACAAGCTTCCCCTGCATCACTGCAGCTCTGTGCATTGCTGTCCCCTGGGCTTGGTCATGTTTATCTTCAAACTGGGTTTAGAGGAAAGGAGATGAGGATGGATAGATAAAGTCATTGAGCAGAGATCTGCCAGGGGATTTTAAGCACCACAGTCCAAGAGGAAACCCCACACGCAGCTCGTTGCTGAGCAGACAGAAGTGCACACTCGAAATGCCAGACTGGACTCGCCCAGGTGGACTTTGGTCAGCTGTGACCTTTCATACACTCACATTTCACCTCCTCTTCCACAGCTGCAGGGAGAACATCCACAGTCCCTCCTCACCCTGCCATAACTCCCCCAGCCACAGGGCCAAGGAGCAGCCCAGCTCTTGGCTGCATCACTCAGAGCAGGCTCTGGCACAGCCAAAGTCCTTCTGAACAGCTCCAGGCTCACAACAGGATATCCCAGCTGGTTAATGAGCCCAAGGCATGGCACCAACACTGCAAACAGGGACAGCTCTCTCCAGAATAGTGCACCTACCACATTCCTGCTGCCACTCCAGGAGGAATGGCTTCACTCTCAGCTGGAGGCCCAGCTTATGCACAGTTGCTTTAAACTTTTTTTTAAATATACCCCTCAAAAAAAGTATTTTCAAAAAGCAAAGGCTGAAAAAACTGAGTTTGTTTAGCTTAAAAAGAGAAGAAAGGAACAACAATCACCTGATTGATGCAGAGCCACTTCAGAAGAATGGATCAGCTGTGTCCCCAAGTTAAAGAGAAAATGAAGAGTTTGCAGGAAATCGCAGGGAAGATCTGAGTTAGGTCCTAGGAAAGACCCTTAAATTGTGAGGCAGAAAAAATACTGGAGCAGGCTGGAAAAACCAGGTTTGATTTAGACACACCTGTTGGGGACATGGTCCTTCCTTTAAACCTTTAACAATGATCACTGTTTTACATTTACTCCACATGATATCTTGAACATATCCCAACAGTTAGAGCTGACTTGCCATGTCCTGCCCTTCTAAAAATTTCTGCCACAAAACTATTCTATTTATTGAATATATAAACAATGATACATTTACATTTTCATCAAATTTTGCTTGCCAACCATCAGCTAAATAATCTGACATCATTGTGCTGAAACTCATCACTCATAAGTAATCGCTGGGAAAATGGAAATAATTGCATTTTTTATTTTGTATTTAGGTGGAGTTCACCCATTACCTTCCAATTGCAGGATAAGAGTTCTCTGAGCAGCATTTTCCACTCCAGTTTGCCCCAGTCCCACCCAAGGCAAAATTAGTGCATAATCTCCTTCTCAAGGAATCACAGAATAAAAGAAAATCTTATTCTTGTGATTATATTTTATTTCAGCTTCAGCAGCTAAGGCAGGTGCTTCTTTTCACCTACCTGCAATAACAGAGTAGGAAACCTCAAATAACCTCAATTATGGACTAAAGACTCCAAGCACGACTGCAATTCCAGACACCTGAGGCAAATTAACCCGAAGTGCAAGACATTCTTTGAAGTCCCAAAGCCCTGAAATATATTTTTTTCCCATTTCTGTTCTGTTTTCGCCCTGTGCCGCCCCGTGCTTCACTCCCGGGGCCGAAGCACCGCCCCACTCCGAGCCGGACCATCCCAGGACAAGCCACTCGTTGCTTCCACGCTCCCTCTCGTGGTGTTGGTGGTGCCCCACAGCAAACACAGGAGAGGATCGCAGGGCAGGGATGAGAGGGCAGTGTAGCAATCACATATTCCAGTCTGCATCCATGGGCATTGCTGACTTTTCCTCCTTCTCCAGATTTTACATGCAATGTAAAAACTACTACCAGGACTGCAGAAGGCAGCTTGCTGTAAGCACATGCAAAAGACAGCACAAGCTGCACAAGAAACTAAACACCACCCTGACTCTGGTGATGTCCAGACCACTTTATCTCATTTTTGATATGCCAGTTGCACTGTGTTGTTGGCACAACCATATTAAAAGCACTCTGTGATGTTTAATTCAAGCAGGTCACTTCAAAGACATGAGAAAACAATTTATGCAGCAAGAGAAAGCCTCGTCAATGTATTGAATCAAAGGAGCACTGATGCCTCCAAGGGCATCACAGAGCAATCAGTGATTTCCAGCTGGGGAGAGGCACCTCACCACACCTGTGTGGCAGTGCACAGCACTGGGCTGGTACCTTTATGTTTGCTTTCCTTTATTTTTTCACACTTGTTGTTGCTGGGTCCCTTGCTGAGCATCAGGGAGGATCCTACAGCCAACGGCTTCATCCCAGGAAGCTGCCAAAGTGAGTCTGCAATGCCAGGGGAATCCTATGGAAAGGATGAAGTTCTGAGGAGCTATACTGCTTATTTTCATGACAGATGTGGTTTCCCTCTTGGCTCAAGACAAATAACTCTGGTTGAGTAAGCCTTGATTACATCTAGACAAAGAAATGCACATGTACCTCCAGGCCAGTGGATCAGACCCGTTCCACCATATGGGTCTTAGTCCTGAGTTTTAACATTTCCCTTCCAGGTAGCCTATTTACCCACACACCTTTTTTTCCCTTTTATTCTTCCTCAAGAGACCCTTATCACACTTCAGTCCTACCAGCGCACACCAAATTCCAGGAATACAGCTCACAGCAGAGGGAAAGGCGTGTCAAAGCCACTCTTCACAGCAGGCAGTGGAGGACAACAGAGCAGTATCCACCTGAAGCTGGGAGCTTGGTACTCCTGTAGTGATCAAAGGTGATCCCCACTTCATGGCTCCTCTTCCAGGGCCTTCTGGCAGGTGGTAGCAGCTACAAGACAGACATATTTCCAAAGCCAGGAAACATTCCTACATTGTGACTGTCCCAAGGTCTCAGGGATACATTTGCAAAACCTTTCCAGATTATTAAACTGGCCCCCAAGATGGAGCCATTCAGATGGCCTGAGATCCTGTGCTCACAACTCCCTCACACGACAGACAGCTGAAAGGAAAGGAATGCAGCTGGACACCCGAGCACTCCTGACCACAGCCTGACACTGGGCAGGCCCTGCAGCTAAAAATCTTTCTTCTAACCTATTAAAACATCTGCATTACTGAGATTAGACCTAGAGCATTTGGCAAGGCTGGGCTAATTCCTGGAACAACGAATGGAAAATAATGACAGGATCAGTAATGTGACTGTGGTCACAGAGACACAGTCCCACGTGACAACCCAACAGACAGAGGCAGGAGCCACAGACACCTCAACCCTCCTTCCTCCAGCTCTGGTTATCCAACATCATCTTGAGAATCCTTCACCACCCCACACAGCTGCCATTTGCTGCAGCACTTACATGTGCTCTGTGAGCAGCTTCCTCTCTTTACCAACATAAATCAGCTTTCTGAAAATTCAGTTAATTTCTTCTTGTTTTCCCACAGAAGCCAGGCTGTTGGGGATTACACAATCATTATTAATTGGAAGAAAAGGGGTCTAAGATCTGTCCCAGCAGAAGGATTAATCCCGAGCTGATGACTGATCATCCTATCTGCCAGTTCCCAAAAAGACAAGTGGCCCTTAAGGAATGCAATAGACAGCAAGTGTATTTTCTCTTTTCAGAGCTGACCAAATAATTTAAACCTAATGTCAAGGTAGATCTTCTAAGGACATAAAACTGTATGAACTAGTCAGCCCAGCGGCAGGAAAAAAAGAAACAATTTCTGGAAAAGCCAGAAACTTCCCAGAAAGTTGATTGTTTGCTTTACTGAATTGCAGTCATAAATCAATTAAACCTTTTAGTGGAAGCATGAGTCTTAAGACTGAACAAATTATATTGTACTCTCACAAATGTGTGAAATATTAGTCCTTTTCATAAGTCTGAGCATTTTTCAACTTTATTATTTAAGTTCTAGTCCGCTTATTTGTTTACATGCAAGAAGTCTAATTTCAAAATTATTCTACAGCGCTGGTGCACCTGATTCCAAGCAAATCCAAGCACCTCCACATCTCTAACACACCCTTCCCTGTTTGTCCCCAGGAGGGAAGTGCTGCAGTTAGGATTTTTCTTCCTGGGCAAGAACAATCAAGGTCACCCAGTAACTGGCAGTGTTGTGGAGTCTCAAATCCACACAAGCCTAATCACTAGGAATATGCTCAGGGGAAAGTCAGGCACTGCCAAAAGAGCCGTCACAGCACACTCAGACTGAACCAGCACAACACCAAGGAGCACAGACACGCCACAAACCAAACAAACAGCAAAGCCTCCCCTATGAGTGAGTATTTCACAGGTTCCTGCAACATGAGAGACACTTTCCCATCAATTATTGCAGTTATTGCTCCAGACCTTTTGGAAGGACTTGAAGAGAACCTCAGCTTTGAAGGAGAGCGCGAGGGGCAAGTAAGTTGGTTCCATACTTAAACACATTATTTCCACAGAGAGCAAGTTCCATCCCTTACAATCCTGCAATCAGCAGTCACTGCCAGCCGAGCTCAGTGCTGCCCTCAGCAGCACCAACCAACTTCTGCCAGCGGGACACCACCTCTGGCTTGAACGCTGCGCTGCTCATTTACAGCCAGAGTCCTCCTCTGCTCCTCGCAGCTGTATCGACCAGGCAGAGAGAAAAGCGGCTACGTATAAAACCCGAAACCCACATTATTTCACTTTCAGAGCGCAGAACATCGGGCCACGTCATCTCCTGACAGAGGCTGCCCGCAGCTCCGGGAGCAGCTCGCGTTTCCCCGGCCAGCGAGGGAGCGGCGACAAGCGGCAAACACAGCGACCCGGCCTGCCGGCTTCCCAGCGCAGATAACCCACACAGGCCACCACGGCTTGCTTTGCCACCCCATCTCATTTTAATTAAGACTAGACACTTCCACCTAGTTTCACACTAATTACAGCCCAGCCTCCCGGGGCAGATGCCAGCGTGCAGCTCCACACGAGGTGTGGCCGGCGGTTCCCCCTCCACGCTGGCCGGGTCTCTCTGTGCCGCTGCGGGGTTTGTGTGGCTGCAGGGTGTACCCTGCACACCCAGCCGGGCTGCAGGGCCCGGCTCTGCCCTGGGCAGTGACACAGGTACGTGTCACCCGTGCCGGCTGGGGGAGCGGGGTGGGGACAGGTCTCTCGCCTGTGCCGCACTCGGCTCCTGCTCTCTGATGGCTCTGCGGGGACACCGCTGTCCTCCGGCTGCACGGGGGAAGCAGGACACTGGGAGATTTCTGCAGGCACCCATAAAGCAAAACCAAAGAAAAAGCTGCCGTGAAACACTTCATAAACAGCCCCAAAACCAGACAGAGCAATGTGACATTGCCCCACCTCTGTAACAAAGGATGCTACTCGAGTCTGTGCAGCAGCAACTGAGCTCACTCTCAGCACCAAGGCTTCTGAAAGATAACAGCCTTAAATATGAATCTTATGTCCTTCCTTAAAATGCCTAACCCAGCCTGTATTACACTATCACCTGGAAACAAAAAGTCACAGGGGCTTAGCAGCTGTACTTGCATCACTTCTCAACCCACAAGCAGAAACAGGAAGCAGCTTCCTTAGTTACACTGAGTGCCATAAGGAATTGGGAGTATTATTGCTGCATTCTGACTTCTTTTAAACCACATGAGAAGTCAGACTCAGACAGCAATTAACCCAACAGTAACACCTCAAAGCAGACTGATCCCAAAGTGTCAGCTCCCACCCTCAGTGACACAAATGAGAACAGGGCATGCTTCACCCTCACCTCTCAGCCACGTTAGGAAAGCAAACATTTCACCCAAAATCACTTAGAAGAGCACTCTGCTCTTCTCTGTCTTTTTCCTCTCGAGATGGAAACTATTCTCTATTTCATCAAAGGAAGTGTGAGCAGGAAGAAGAAACAAGAAGAAACAGCACAGAAACCTACCTACAAGATAAGGCTAATGCTGTTTCAGCTGGAGGAGGAGGGGTGAGCAGGCTACGTGGTTTTGCCCGTTGCCACATTGCTGAGGACTGAAGGTACCAAGGTGTCAACTTTTTCTCAACTTGAAATCACATTTTGCATTAATACACAGCTTTAGTTACAAATGCAGTACTAAAAGTCAGTGCCAAGACTGTATGTCCTGAGGAAGATGCACTTTTTGTTACAGGGCCCAGATGATAATCATTGACTTGGCAAATTCAGGGCTTTTACTGAGCATTTAAGATAATTGTTATCAAACAGCTTTGGGCACTTTGGTTTTCTGGAAAAATCTCGTGTCTCTCCTGTGGCAGAGCTCCAGGAGCACTCACTCTGCCAGGGTGGTGGAAAGATGTCAGCTCTGGCTGGAGGGCAGCTACAGACACTGCAAGGTGATGTCAGGACTCGTGGCCATCTTCACACACATAAAAGCCTGTATGAAAACAAGAACGTTAAAGACTTGCAGGAGACAAACACAGATTTCTTTTGAACAAAGCTCCATCAGTGGCCTGTGAGGAGGCTGCTCTGAACTGGCTCCCAGCTCAGGGAGTGCCTGCCTTGCACAGGAAAATGATGCACAGCCCCTGCTCCCCCCCTTCTCTCTCCTCAGAGCACCCGACACCGTGAGCTTTACACCCAGCTGGGTTCCCCCACACCAGGACTCATTCAAGGCAGTTCAGATGTGGTTTCTGCATTTAGAATAACCAGGACCTCAAAAACAACCCACAAAACAAACAGCAGCAGCAGCTTGTCAGTTCAGCCCACTCCAGAAGAAAGTGAACACAGACTACTCACCCCGGTTTGGTAATACAGGTATCTATTTTATTAAAAAAGTTACAAACAGGTGGACTGTAGGGTTGTCTTACAAAATGACAAGAATGAATTCTACTGGAAAAAACTTTTTACAAAGCATTATAGGTAATTGTTCCATTTTTGCACTTGTTATTCCAGATTTCACCTATCACTGATAAAGATACAGTACATTAGATACAAGATGTTAGGTTACATTTTTATTTGTAGAGCCCTACTGCAGTGATTTGAACAACTCCTAAACAGATGCCATAGTAAAGACAATACATATTGCATTTATTCTTAGCCTCTTACTCTAATAAGCAACTTCACATGCAAACTATTGAGGAAGCCTAAATAAACTTTTGGTCCCTTTTTCCCCCCAAAGTGTGCTGAAGAAACCATCTCTCATTTTCCCAGTCCTGTCACTCTAAGCTAGTTCAAGTTTAAGGGTTTTTTTTGTTTGTTTGTTTTTTGTTGTTTTTTTTTTTCTTTTTTCTTTTTTTTGCTGAGGTCAATGAAAATGAACACTGTTTTGAAAACTACCCATAGGAATGAACCACTGATCAATATCAACCAACTTTTTCCTTCTTAGACAAAGGAAAACTAGGATCTTTATGAATTACTTTCATATCCTATTACTTCCTTACAACCTACAAAAAAGATCAACAACCATCACTTAAAAAAAAAACTACTTTGAATACAAGGTTTGGTTTAATTCTGATATTAAAGTGCAAACCTAAGTATTAGCCTCAGCCTGTTCATAAAGTTTGTACAAACAGGAAAAAAATTTCAAGTAACCCCACAGAAAAAAAATCAGGTGTTTCAATAACTAGGCAGAAATCCTGGTGTCCTCTTCTTTTCAGGATTCAAATTCAACACTGAATGTAGACACAGAATCTTTGTTTCTGCTAATATTGTAAAGTCAGCCTGCATTATTACCAATAAAACACATTAATATTGAGATACTGTACCGGTGATCTTTTATTGTTTTAAATGCCATCATCCACAATACAATTTGTGAGTTTTCAGCTGCTTAACCTCATATATCCATCACTGCTTTTACTGGAGCTTTTCTCATAGATATTTAGCTATTACAGGGAAAGAATGTACATTTCTAGAAGCATGTTCAAATGACTAAAGCTGGGCTCCTAAAAACCTAGAACTTTGGTGCAGTAGGTGAGCTGCAGTTATTAAATTTCTGCAAAAAAAATTACACATTTTAAACCACTGCTAGAAAAAGCTCTCATGTATGCAACACGTTAATAAAGGTGAACAAAAAGATTTCGTCTGTTCTTTGTACATTTTCATTCTGCTCTTTATACCTGTGTTATTGTTAAAATTTTCAAGTATTCAGAGAAAATGTTGATCAGGTAAACAATAAGGAAGGCAATGGCTGTTTAAAGCACGCTTGCAGTTAGTATCACTGAAACTGGTGCTTTTCCCCTTGTTACACCAACTTGTCTCTAATATTAAACTTGTTTATTGGGGAAAAAAAAAACCAAACTAAAAAGCAATTTGTGACAGTGCAAGAAAAACTTTAACAAATATTGCTTTAAAATATTATTCAGAAAGACAAATATTAGGAACTATAAAATGTAAAGTGATCTTATTTGCATTAGATTTACATGTGCAGAGGTCTACTAGATGTCTCTTACTGTGCCAGGCAAAGCTGAGCTGACAGAGTAGGCAGAGAGCCCATTTTGAAGGACACATTATCCCTTTTCAAAGGCATAGAGAAGCTATTTGTAAACAAGCAAGTTCAGAAACTCAGCAGAAGGAAAAGTGTGCTGCTGTTTTTCAATGCTACAATTATTTTCAATTAAGAAACCCGAGATTGCGAGAAACATCAGCTGGAGACTTCACACCCCATTCCAAGTAATCCCTACTGTCAAATTGGACTGGTTACAAACACATTGTCACAGCTGCATCTGCCAAGAAAAGGGATACTACATCCATACAACAGAGGTGCCTTCAGTATCTTTCCATGACACTGTCACATGTAAACAAAAAGTCTCAAAGAATGACCAACTACATTGTAGGAGAAAACCTTGCAAATAGAAATAAGCACTGATGCGAGGTAATATACAGAAGTAACCATTTGTTTAAGGCTCAATTTATTCTCCGTTAAAACTCTCTTCTTTTAAAAGGCATTGAGTAGGTAATACTGAGTTTAAGTATTTAATAAATACAAGTTCAGAATTGATTAAAGAAATCAATTAAAATATTAAAAATGAACTCTTGCATATTAGCCATTATATGAACTTAGAAAGCTATAAAAGGACTGATAGATAAAGAACAGATTTTAAAACTTATGGTAAACATGCTAAGCATTCTGATTAAGGTGTGTGGATCCTGGAGGCCACCAACCTTATGCACTTAGATGTATGGCAATGTGCTGTAATAGAGACAGGTTTACCAAGGCTCAGCTCTGCAACCTGGGCTGAAAGTTCTCCAAAGCAGCATCTGTGCAAGTTTCCTCTGAGTTTTATCTGCAATTTAAACGAAAAAAAAAAAAAAAAAAAAAAAAAAAAAAAAAAAAAAAAAAAAAAAAAAAAAAAAAAAAAAAAAAAAAAAAAAAAAAAAAAAAAAAAAAAAAAAAAAAAAAAAAAAAAAAAAAAAAAAGAAAAAAGGTCATATTTAATACATATCCAAAGTGAACACAGCTCCTGCCCTGCCTGGGACAGCCAGTTTTCCATCCTGAGCTCCAAAGCATTGTTTTCCACAGCAGCATTTCCAAATTCTCTGCTAACTCTGGTCATACAAGAGGCAAGCAGGTAACAGCCTACTGCTATTAATAGCTGCTGCTGTTGGATGAGAAATTGCATCTAAAGATGTGAAAAAGCCAGGAAATTTAAGTTCTCTTGTACAGATGCACCAATGCAGGACCTAGAATATGTGTAACACCCAGGAACACACAGCAAAGGCCTTTAGCACGAGTTCTGGGAACAGGCAGATGAGCCAACTAACTCAGCTTGGACATAAACATCTCTACATTTCACAGAACTTGCCTGTAGCTCCCAGGATTTATCTGCAGAGATATCCTAAAAGTCTCAGGCAAAGCTCAAAGTCTGTAGAAACCTATTGTATGCACATGCATGTACTTCACTCTAGCTTGATCCATAGCTTTCCAGGGATTTTGAGGAGCCTTCCCAATTCCTGAAGTAATTTCTCCAAATGAGTCAGGACCTTATGTTTCCTCCTGCACCATTTCTTTTCAGCTGTTATTTGCTCTCAGCTAAGTCTGTCAGGACAGAGTGCTCTGACACAGCCAGAGTTCCCCTTCTTGCCTAACAACTGGTCAACCCCAGCATTCAGTATCAGCACTCCTGCCCTGACAGGAGCCAACAGCCAGGTTTTTCTTGCTTGTTTGTATGTTCTCCAGCTAACAGCAATTCTCTCTCAGTCTGGTGAGATCACTCCCACCTCACACACTGCTACTGGTCAACAAGTTTTAGACAGAGAGGGTCCCGGTACTGTCAAAAGCAGCAAACCAACATTTAGCCTCTAATGGGGATGGATTAGACCTGCCTAATAGGTGTTTTATCTTTCCTTAGAGCACAGAAGAGGCAAACCATTTACAGTGCAGCTCCTTATCCTACCAGAATTAGATCCACCCCAAAAATTTCATCTAAACCCAACATTCAATAATGTGTCCAGCAAAGAATTGCTGGGAATAGTGAGAAGAGAAAAATGAAGTAATGGTATTTTCCTCCACATGCCCTTCAGCATCCTTGCATTTGCAGGTTAGGGACCTCCCAAGTCAGATTTATCACCTCTCCATTTAAGTTGTGTTTAGTTACTACAGTTAACACTATGTGGTACCTTGTCTGGCTTCACTTGCCTGTGATATTTTATAGCACTCTCTGGTCTCTTCTGGGAGCAGGCAGGAGAGAAGGGGAAGTTGGACAATACAGTACAATAAATAAGTCTGTGTTGCACAGCCACACAGACAGAAGAGAGTACACTTTCAATTCTTATTCCTAGAGAGGAACACCCTTCCTTCAACCTTGCTAATACCAGTTACTCCTGAATACAGGGGACAGAAATCACCAGTCAACATCAGTCTGTCATCCCAACATTAAGGTGTTACCAACCCTATTGGTGTCAGAAAGACTTCAGTGCATGAGCACTGTAGCAGGTACCACATTTTAAAGAAGATTCAAAATACCAAACAGTGTCATACTGAAAATTCAAGAGAAATACTGGAGGAAGGAACACAAAGCAGGTCCTGGAACTCTCCTATCTCTGAATGCAAAAGCAAAACGACAGAAGACCACTGCAGAAACAGGAAAGGGGAGGTGGGAAACAGGATGTGAGAACAACACACATTTTTAGAAGGAACTATGGGTTATCCTGACAATGCAGTTATGTTCCATCCTTCATCTCACCCAAGGCAGCTGACTGGAACAGCAGTTTAGCAAATGCTTCTCAAAAATGTTATGAAAGAACCTACACATCACAGCTGACAGACAAGCCGAGGTATCAGCACCAAAAAGAGATTAAGTGATACCTGTGAGTTAAAACTGACTGGAACAGCCTCAGGCAAAGCTATGCCCAGCAAAAAAATCCACCCCCACCCCTCCCATGGGTCTCTGCACCAGAACTGCAGGGACACAAACTGCTGTATGCACTGCTCTGTGAACTGACACACCCAAGACTCCTCCTGGACACAGCCGTGTTACAGAACTCCGAGATGATGATGATGATCCCAGCGGCAGTTCAAGCCCACGTCCTACACACAGATTTTCAGACAGCTGGTTCTACTTCCTCAGTTTCAATTTACCTAGGAGGGGTCACTCCTAAAGCAGAGGTCTGACAAGCAGCAATTGTTTCCTGGATCACAGATAAGAAGGATTACAAAGCTGATTAGAGCTATCACAAGCCACCATCAGCACCTCTCCTACCAGAGCACATCAGACAGAAATTATCAAGCAGCAAAGGCTTATGATAAAGTTAATGAGATCCTACATCTACTCAATCAAAGAACAAGGACAGAGTGGGAGTCAGGAAGAGGAAAGTACCCCAGATGTGTTAGGCTGAAATGAAATATACAGAGCATGAAGCCTGTGAAAAGCCAGAATGAGTTATAAAAGTTCCAGACATGGTGAGAACTGGACTGAATAGGAAATGGTTCAGGAAGGAAAGACTTGTTTGGCACAGGTGATGAGACCATCCTGGGCAGAGACAGCACTCCCCAGAAGCAAGGAAGCAGTCTGCTGCTGAAGGCTTGCTGAATTGTCTAAGCTAGGCAGAAGGAAGGAGAGGAAATCTCCATCACAAAAGCTCAGCATTCTCTGTCTCATGAGCTCACAAAGACGTAAGAATACAGATGTTTCTTCTGAAGCAAGACCATGTTTAGGAAACCCACCAAATCTGGGCATAAGTTATCATTCAAAGGAATAACGTGGCCCTGCCCCTACTTCAGTTTCACCTTTAAGATTAAAAGTGCTACTTAGTGCTAAATCCAGAAGCAGACAGGTTACAAAGCCTCCCTTAGAAGCAATCAATTCCAGAACTACAAATCTCAAGGATGAAAGGCCTGATTTTGTCAGAGTTTAAGACAGTAACCTGCACAAGATGAACCATTAGTAACCCAGGGGATTGCCATATCCCTTTAGCATGATATTTCTAGTCCACATAATCTTGTTTGTGAAGCTGCCTTAGAAATAGCTACAACACTGCATTACTACAATAATTCAGGATATTACCCCTGCAGCACTCAATTAAAAAAAAAAAAGGTAGTAATTTCTTACAGATTCATTTCTTCCTAGAACTCTGTAGACTCTGCAGGTGTGATTAATGTACAATGAAAGACTTTATTTGTATTTTTCTCTGCTCGAAATCAACAAGCTCGCTCACCTTTCCAGGAGCAAATCTCAAACTTACACACACCTCTTACACAGTGACAGCAGCCCTTCCTAATTTCACAGAACTGGAGATAAAAACATCATGTATTATCTGTAGCATGACAGTGCTAGGGCCATGAGCACCTAAAACTTTATATTTACAAAGCATTTGATAACAATCTCAAAGACAAGCTTTGAGACTTCACTTTCTGACCTTGCACTCAAGATTAAAGAGGATACATGGTCCAAAGCTTCCAGTAATAACCTATTTTCCCTCTTGTCACTCAGACACAAAAAGCTCCTTTGAGTTAAGCAAGTTACTAACATGGCAGTGGGAGTCTGAGCCTCAAGCAGTGCAGCTGTCAGGAGGGGCAGCTCCTTCCCCTGAATTTCCACATTCTCCCTCATTCCTGCACTTGCCCTCAGAGATCAGGACGAGCTGTTTGCAAAGACAGGTCCAAGAGACAACTGCAGGTCTGAGGGACCAGCTGGCTGCACACAGAACACACCAATGCTGCTCTGCAGTAACAAGGACTTGAGCCAGTGGTGAAACAAGACCTGCAACAGCTATAGAGGAACAAGGGTGTGGGGGGGTTCAGAACCACCTCATGGGAATGCACACAGAGCCGTTCACACTCAGTGAAAAAGGTGCTGAAAAGACCACGCATGTGAAAGGCCAAAGGCAGCTGTCCTGGAGGAAAAAATAAAAATCAAATCAACACCTAACCCAGGGGAAGCTTTGCAGAGGACCCTCTGAACACTGCACTCCCATCACACCTCTTATGAGTCACTGGGAAAGGAGAGTGTGCACTGGGAAGCCATTTTACAGTGTGTTCTCTGCTCTGGAGATCTGAGATGAAGAGCACTTTGTGCATGCCCTTGACTATTACACGTGGGCTTCGAGCCACTTCTCACCACTCAGGGTGGTTCTCCTGCAAGGGAAACTTATTCCACTGATAAGGCACTGTCAGTTTCTGTATTGCAGAATTTTATTTCTTTTAAACAAGCTCAAAGTCTTCTCAGAAAAACTACTGGGAAACTCGGTCACAAAAATAATTCAGATACCAGCTACAACATCACAGGGCACTTATTCAGAATAACACAGCATCAAATACAGCACTAACAGTCAAAATAGGTGCAGATGAGGTCATTCACTTTGTGTCATTATAAAATTACTGCAAGCAAATACAGCATTCCCTGACTAATCCTACTGAGGTAACACAAGAAGTCCAATCATGTGCACAAGCTCCCATCTCTTTTGGAGGAAGGCTGCCTCCAGGTTAGACTGCCTCATTTCAGACTCCCCATTCCCTTTATCTCTTATTTAACCCCATGTTTGGGCACCTCAGTTAGTCAGGACTGTTCCACCAACCTGCTCTGTATGGCCATGGTTGAGGTTTTTCTTAATTTCTCTCACTGGACGATGCAAGTTGTACAACACTGATCTTGTTTCTCAGGCAGGGAGGCATAGTTCATTTGCCTGACGATCTCAGCAAACAGTTCATCCACCATTGTTTTGCTCTTGGCTGACGTCTCCATGAAGGGACAGCCCCACTCCTGAGCCAGGGCTCTGCCTTCTGCAGATAAGACCTCCCTCTCCGACTCCAGATCCACTTTATTCCCCACCAGGATCAGAGGAACTTTCTCGTATCTCTTCACCCGGACAATCTGGTCCCTCATGGGCTTGATGTCCTGATCAAACAATCCAGCTGGTTAGTACAAGCAAGGAACTCACAGGGAATTGCTACAGAACCACATTTCAATAACCCTCATGTGCAACTGAACATTAAAAATACATCAGAAGGCTCCTTAAACTCACAGCCACGCAGACCCAGAATTCAGAGAAAATTTACCACCTGTCACTAAATTACTTTTTTCTTTTATACAAAAGCATGCACGTTTTATAGAATTTATGTGCATATACAAACAGAAAACGACTGCTGTGCTCTCAGACAGTCAGTTCAGCCAGAGGAGGACACGGCAGCCCTGCTCTGAAGGCTGGTTTCAGCTTTCTGAAGAAGTTGTCTCAAGTCTAAGGACCTGTAACCTTAGCAGGGCCATGCCATTACACAACCATTTAGGAAGTTTGTGCTTAGTTTACAGCTTGAGAAAGCCATCAGTTTAAATAAGGCCTTCTCGGTCCTGCAATGCTTAGAATAATTCATTGTGAACACATTTAATCACATGTAAGTAACCAAATTAGATGCTGTAAAGAGATTTTATTACCTAGAGATGCATTTATTCAAGTCTGAGCCGACATGGGGAGTTTACACTTGAAAGTCTGAGTCAGCCTCCTCTGCCCCCTGAGTGTTTTAAGTTACTATCAGTACTACAAATTCTTGCATAGTTCTGAGACAAAGCAATCCCAGCGTTTGAAGTTGCCACTGTGTAAAGAACTGCAGAGTGGTTTACACCTACAGCCTTCAGAGCAAAGGCACTACAGACAGACGGGAATAATTAAATATTAACAAGGTGGATTACTGTACATCCATTCCTCAAATAATGCGGGCTCGCTGGAACCCAAAAATCAGGGAAAACGAGAGCAGAAGCATCCCAATGTCACTGCTGTTGTTTTCCAGAGATAAGCACGTCTTCAGCTTGCACAGGGTTGTTTCGAGGCCTCTGCTGAGATAAGGTTTAGCCTTCAGCAGAAGCAAACAGTGGGGGTGTGCAAGGTCTTGCCAAGCAGCTGGAACACACCCAGCTCAGCAGCCCAAGCCAAGGCAGGAGTTGCAAATCCCTGCGCTGCACGGAGTGCTGCTAAACTCACTTATTGCCCAAAAAACAAAGCCCCGTTTCCACAGGCAGCTTAGGCCAGTTACTGCCTGAGACGTTTCCTTTTTTTGGAGAGTTTTAATAGTAGAAATCAAATCCAGAGCCACAAATTATCGTGTGTAGCCGCTTCTCCTCTCCAGCACTCCACCTACGCTGTGAGAGCATCGAGCTCGTGCTGGACAGGAATATATTTTGGGGGGAGGGAGCGGGAAACAGCAGCTCACTTAACAAGCCACAACTGCAGAACAATGAGACTCTCTTCAAGAGCAACTGCAGGAACCTGCCTTTTAGGAAGGAGAGGGGGTTGGAAGGGGAAGTCTCGACTTTAATATCGAGTGATTTCTTCACAAAAGGGGATTGCCAAGAGATTTCTGTTGGGGAAGTGGGAGCTAGTCATTGTTCTCCAGCACTGCGTGGGATTTAACAATGGTGGCACCCCGATAAGTACCTGCAAAGCAAGCAGTTTTCCATCAGGAAGCGGGGCTGCCGAACGCGCTCTCAAGCCGGGCATTTACACTTTTGGCCCCGCGGAGATAACGCGCTTCCACGCACACGTGGCTCGCCCTAAAACTTCCTCCTCGGCCCAGCGCCTCCCCGGGTGGGGACGGCTCCATCCGAGGCCGGGACAGCGGGCAGGTTACCTGGAAGCTCTGCTGGTTCACCAGGCTGTAGACGAGGATGAAGCCCTGCCCGTTCTTGATGTAGAGGTCGCGCATGGAGGCGAACTGCTCGGTGCCCGCCGTGTCCAGGATCTCCAGCACCGAGGGGGACGAGTCCACCTCGATCTCCTTGCGGTAGAAGTCCTCGATGGTGGGGTCGTACTTCTCGATGAAGGTCCCGGTGANGCCATCGCCGCCTCGGCCGCGGGACCCGCCCGCCAGGGCCACCCCCACCCGGAAGGGTTTTGCTGAGGCACCGGAGGCGGCCCCGCCCCGTCGCCGCCCGCTCACTTCCGGCGTGCTGCGTCACGGCCAGCCCGAACTGCGCCCGGGGGGGCGGATTTAAGTGTGGCACCGAGGCACCCGCGCTGCTGTGGGGGACGGGTTTAAGCGTGGCACCGAGGCGGCCGCGCTGTGCCGGGGGACAGAATTGCGTGTGGCACCGAGGCACTGCGCCTTGCCCGGCCCCCCAAGATGGCGGCCCAGCATGGCGGCCGCAGCCGGAGCCCTTGCGAGGGCGGCTCGTGAGGGGCGCGTTGTCCCTCCGCGAGCTCCTCGATAGCTTGAACCCCTTAGCAAACTCCTCTGAGCTCCCTGCCGGGAAGAGACCCGCGGAGGGGGACGGGGGGTGGACGGGACGCGGGCTATGGCACCGGCGCGTGTCGAGACCCGGCAGCCCGGGTCTTCATGCCTGGCAGCGCGCCGGGCTGGTGACGGAGCGGGTCACCGGGCTGATCGCAGCGGCGGAGCACCTGTGGGACCGCGGGAGGCTGAGAAAACCGGGATTGTTCAGCCCGGACATGAGAAAGCTTCGCGGTTTTGCCTCTTCCAGTGCCTGAAGGGAATTCACAGGAAAGACAGAGAGGGACTGTTTACCAATACATGTAGTGACAGGGAAGGGGAGTGGGTTCTGACTGACAGAGTGTAGGTTTCGATTAGATAGCAGGAAAACAATGATGACTGTCGGGCTGGCGAGGCCCTGGCACAGGGTGCCCAGAGAAGCTGCGCTGTCCAAGGCCAGCCATGGCAGGGCGCTGAAACGAGATCCTCTTCAAGCTCCTTTCCAACCCAAACCCCTCCGTGGTTCTCTGACAGTCGCTACCTCTACCCAGGATTTATCTCGTGTCCTTCCACTTCCACAGCTGCCGCGAGCCTCACTGCTGGGCTGCTTTTCCCCGTTTCCATCGGAGCCCTTTCCATCAAAATCCTCCCGGCCCCGGCAGGATCCTCCGGGCCGAGCTGGCTGCGGGGCCGGGCGGCTCGGCGCTCCCGACAGCGGGGGTCAGCACGGCCCCGGAGCCGGCCCGACGGCACCGGCATCGGTACCGGCATCGATATCGGCACCAGCATCGCTATCGGCATCGGTACCGATATCGGCACCAGCATCGCTATCGGCATCGGTACCGATATCGGCACCGGCACCGGCATCGATATCGGCACCGGCATCGATATCGGCATGGGTATCGATATCGGTACCGATATCGGCATCGGTATCGGCCCCGGCATCGGTATCGGCACCGGCATCGGTATCGGCACCGGTGTCGGCATCGGTATCGGCCCGGCGCCTCCCCGGCAGCGGAACTCCCCGTTGTTACGAGGAAGTAACTAAAAAGAATCCCCGTCTGTTTTCTTTCTAAAATAAAATCCCCCAGTCATTCCAGACCCAACCGGGTGATTCCCCGCCCGCAGGAGAAGCTGCCCTCCAATATAACCACATTTGTTCCCGCTGCTTCCTGCGGTCTGCAGAATTTCAGCAGGCTCGTGGGAGGCGCTGGGTTTGTCCCTTTCCCCTCTGCATCACCCGTCTGATTGCAAGTCCAAGGCAGACACAGCTGCCGCGCTGTGCCCATCCTGGGCTTCCCGCAGCCCTAAAGAGGTGCCTGGTCAAGGCTAAAACCACCCAAAGGTACTGAGGAGGTGACTCTGCTTGTGGCTGTTTTCACAAACAGCTTTATTTTATTCACTTCTTTTCCATAAAGAGAACATGTCCATTTTGAGAAAAGCTCAGTGAGGACTTGTATCCTCTAGAACAAACCTTACTTAAGTTACACCAAATTTGATTCACTCTTCTTTATTACATCGAAGTAAAAAGCCCTCTCCTTCCTTCACAGTTGCTTCCAGAATTGTGTTGTCAAGTGAATTGCTGGCAGGAGGCAGACGTGCCTGGATGGAAGATTTTCATGTGGCTGGTGAATCAGCTCGAAAATTTAAAAAGGTGAGCATTAAAACAGGCTGCCTCCTACTTTAACCCCATTAGGAATCACGAGTTGTTGCAAAGTACCTTAATGCACTCCGGGTGCTCGGGATAAAGGAAAGCCGCGGTTGCTCCCAGAGGAGCTTCCCGTCTAATTTTAACCATGACACAATCGGCGACAGTGACAAACGGGGGGAGGGAGGAAAGGGGCAAGGGAGGATGAGGGTGACAATAATAAGATTACACGGTCACTTAGGTTCATTATGTGCATGTCTTTGTGGCACTGCTGGTCCATTGTGTTCCTGATGGGTGGAGGAATGGCTGCGGGAGAGGAAGGGGCAAAGAGCACAGCGGGAGAAAAGCCAAATATATTTTTGTGCAATTGACTTCAACCAGCAAAGCCTCGCTCTTGGGCTGAGGGGAAGCCCAGTCAGGTGGACACGGGATTGGGAAACTGGATTTCTTTCCCTCCTCCAGTATTGATTTGGATCCCCAAGATTCATTTCCCAACTCACAGCACTTTATACCCGGGCTGAAAAAAAGGCCGATCTCAAAGTGCACCGGGTTGTTCGTTATCCTTGAGACAAGTCATTCCCTTCATTAAACAGTTTGCACAGCTCTTTCACTGCCTTGTGCCCTTACCACATATCCTGAGCCACAAAAATAGCTGGTGATGTAAAAGGTTTTGAAACTGGATGGGAAGAGCTGCTTCTGCCATAAATGGCCAAGCCCTGAGCCAGTCATGCAGGGCACCTCCTGCCAATACCACCTCTGCCACTCCCTCGCTATCACCATCTCCTCCTGGTGAGGTGTGGCACATCCTGGGTCAAAGGCCTGATTTAATCTCTGCTGCCACTTTCTCCACTGCTCCTGCCAAGGAGAAAGGAGCAGGGCTCAGCCCTCGGTGCTGCCCCAGGAGGGTTTGCCCTTTCTCAGCAAAACAACCTTCCCAAATGAACATCCGGGCAGGATTCGATTGCTGCCAGAGCAGCTCTGTGCTGCTGATGGACTCAGCTGCTCTGTGCTGTGCCTGCAGCCAGCAACAATAAAGCAGGCTCTTATTAAATTAACCTGCTAAGACATAGATCCTGCAGGGATGTTCAGGGAACAGACAGATGGCACAGGCAAGGGCCAGGAATAATTGCAATCCCCATCTCACCAGTGTGAGAGATGAATCCTGCCGGTGCTGTGCCCAGCAGGGAGGCAGGACTGGGAGCAGCACCCTGAGAGGTGACAAAAGATCCCCAAGCCATGAAAGGAGTGAGGAGTCTGGAACATGTGCTGTGGATGCCAGGGTGAGACTGCACCACCCCCAGCAGCCAAAGCCTCCCCACTGCAGACACAGTGTGGGCTGTCCCTGCTGCCATCGTTGATGGGCTCTGACTCCCTGTGTCTGCCCGAGCTACAGACCAGGCTCTCCTCTGCCAGGAAGCTGCAGCAGGCTGCTGAGCCAGGGCAGCAGGGACAGCCCAGATTTCACCTCAGTTACCGTCTAGCTGGGGACATAATTTGCGTAAATACATGCAAAACCAGCTTAAGACCTGGTGTCATTTCTTCTTCTCCTCTTCCAGAGGTTTTGCTAATCCACTTATTGTGCCTTATGGTGTCCAGCATGGAAGCTGCAGGGTAGGGACCAGCTCCTTGGGGCTCAAATGGCTACTGGAGCATGAGGGACTGCTCTCCCATACAGCTCATTCAAGGAGGTCGTGTCACACTTGTCACATAGCTGCAGTGACAGCTTTTGATCTCAGCCCCATCAGGTTCCAGTGAAATGTGTCTTAGGGGTTGGATGTGTCTAGCTGGCCCAGACTCCTAATTCTGGGGCTGTTTCGGAACCTGCAGAGACACTTTGCTTTTTTGCCAGCTTTTCCTGCCAATATAGAGATGACTCAGAGGCAAATCCTGAGGACCTTTCTCAGAAATTTCTGATTTTCTGCCATCCCTCAGCTTTTAGTCATTACTTTAGTAGCAACAAAAGGCATGATGATGCTTCAAAAGAGGTAAAGGACATTTTCCAAAGCAATTACCGATTCTGAAGCAGAAGTAGGGCTGCACTGAAATATAATTGATGCAACAAGGAGGCTATTGGGATTTCTGGGAGAAGCATCTCTCTTTGGCTCCCAGACACGGTACCAGCTCAGCAGCCATTTAGGAGAGCTTGGTCCAGGAGCTGAGCAGCACCACAGGGGAAGATGCTACACCCTGCCACACTCGCTGCCTGCAGCCCCTCACCTCCCCCCAGCCCTCTCTCCTGGTTATCCCCCCTGAGGCTGCCTCTCCTGCCTGCAGGATCAGCACCCGGGTGTGTCTCTGGGTCTCTGGGTGGTGATGAGTCACTGCTCCGTGTGAGCAAGCCAGCGGTGGTGAAGCCAGAAATGCGGTTTCACGGGTCATTCTTCTTCCTATTTTCTCCAGACATCGCGCTCTCTCCTCGTTGCCCTTCACAGTCCGAGCTGCTGTAATCCTTCCTGCAGTGCCTGGGAGGCGCCTCGGGCTATTGCTCACCGGGGCTGTGCTGGGCTCTCGCTGAGCTGCAGCTCCGCGGCTCTCAGAAAGTGGCCTGGCCTCCACACACCTGACACGGTGCCACACAGCACCCTCTCCTCGGGTACCGCCTTCCACGGATTTCTGCAGGGCTGAGGGGACAGGGCTGTCCTCAGACTTGTCTTTCTTAAGTCACCAACACGTGAGACAGCCTCTTCATAGAAATACATATACATACATATTTTAAAGTTTCTAGCCAATAGCAGAATAAAACTGAAAATACACCTCATTAAGGCTAAAAAGTCAGAAGGCAACAGTGAAAACATATAAACCAAACCTGTTGCTTTAAATTCCAAATGAAAAGAAAGGAGGGGGGAAGGTAAATACTCTGTCAAGATATATTTTTAAGATTTGTAAAAATAAAGCAATTTTAAACCGATGTCTCACAGAAAGGTTCCCATTTGCTTTTAGAATTCCACATGTTTTCCTTTTTTTATCATATTTCTGAAGCATTTGCAATTCAAATGCTACAGAAATGTGTAACCTTGCTCATGAAATTTGCTAGCCAAATGAAGCAGCCAACAATTAATTAGAGTGAACCCCCCTGCTTTACTCCCATTGGTGAGAACAAGAGAGAGAAAATGTAAAATTCAACCCAAATGGAGTATTGAGAAAATACTTTAATATGATGTTGATCTTAATAAGCAAAACCATTTCTTTCCTCCCTCTTTTTGAGTAAATTGCTTTTCACTCGACAGTTTCCTCCCCACAAAGTGACAAGAATTATTCCGAGTCGTTAATTCCTCCGTGCAGGCTGCGGCGCTGAGCTCATTAAAGCGTGCCGAGTCCCTGGGCAGCACTGCCAGGTTGTGCAGTGACCTGAGACCACAACACCACTGCCCTGCCCTGTCCCCAGCCCTGGGACAGGCAGGACCTCAGTGCCCTGGTTGGGAGATACAGGGACTTTTCTCTTGGAATACTGGTGGCCCTTTCCTGGAGCATCACTCCTGGCTGGCATGGGATGCACAATATCTGAGTTCTGGCATGTGGGAGATGCACTTCCCAGGTGGGCAATGCCACTGTCACCAAATGCTGCAGAGTGGCACACCCTACTTGATTTAGAATCATGGAATATCAAATCAGAATACTCACTTGCCCTTCCATCTCTTTTCTCCAGCCACAGCTGAGGATGTGCAAACACATCAGCAGAGAGTCCCCGTGCCTGGCACGTGTCCCCAGATGGCCACACTGCACGTGTGGCCTCTGATGAGGGCAGAGGCACATCTTGGATGAGGAGATCAGCCTAAGGCCAGAGGGAAAGGCTTTCCATAGCAGTGCAGTGGCAGAGCCATGGGCAATGGGAGCCAGGCAGAGCTTCTCCCCAGGCTGTCCTTGCCAGGAGCCAACAAACCGTCTGCAGAGCAGGAACACGGTAAGCTCATTATGAGACACTTGATCAGCTTCCCTGTCAAGGGAGGCCAATGGTACAAAGCTGTGTGTCCTCCACACCAGAGCCTGTCAGCTCTCTTGGAAAGGACATCTGGCTCCTTGGAGACAATCCAGACACCAGCAAGGGTCTTCATAACACCCCAGAGAGCTGCAGCCTGGATGACATGTGGCATCCATCATTGTCATCCAAGGGAGTCAAACCAGCAGACCTCAGAGGCTCACTGCTCCAGAGAGCCTGGGAACCAAGGAGTTAAAGTGCTTGGCCAGGAAAGGTCCTGGGAGGAGAAAACCATTGAAACTGCTTAATTAGAGTATTCAAATTAGATGGGGTTGCAAAGCAGTTAATTTCTCAACTTGAAAAAAACCCAAAATTGATATTTGCCAGCCAGGATCAGAAGCAGTGGGAGCCATCGACAGCTTTGCTGGGCTCCTCGTGCTGGGGAGGACTCCAGAGGTCTCTGCCATAATTACCCACAGTCTTTAGTATTTTGTTCTGCAGTTTATGAACTTGCTTGAGCGTTTTGTGGAGAAAAGCTGGTGATCCAAACCCCAGCTGTATTTCTGCTTTAAGAAGTGAGGTGCTGCCTGGCATGGCAGTGTGACACTTTGGGGTTTCAAAGAATTTCCTAATTTGCACAGCCTGGAGAGGATCAAACCAGTGGCTGGTGGAAGCAAAGTGTGGCTCTGCCAGGCTGGTGCTCCCTCCCAGCCTCCAGGACAGGCAGCCACCTCCCATCCCTGCACAGATGGACCAACAAACAGCCCTGCGTGGACTGGGCCACCACTCACACCGAGGGTGACACACACTGCTCCACTGAGCCATTGCCTTATTGATCCACAGCCATGGACACCTCACTGTCAGCAGCCCCTGAGCAAGTCCAGCCATGCCAGTGCCAGGGAGAGGATGCTCTTCCCTTTGTCTTGTGCCACAGCAGACCTGGAGACAGCTCCAGTGTGGGGATGTGGATTTAGGATGCTGTGGGGACAGTGCCAGGGCTCATCCCTCAGTTAGTCCTTGTCCATGGACTGGCAGCTCTCCTTGCTCTGGTCCATCTGCCTCACCCCTCAGGCTTTTCTCATCTGCTTTTTTGCTGTTCTAATCTTTTCTCTAATATTTAATCTCATGCCAAATTCTTTTCCATCCTCTTAAAATTCTGCAATTATCTTAATTTTTTTTCCGTATCTTGGCTGTGTAATTGAGAAGCATCTTGAATCCCTCTGTGTTTAGTCTTTGTACCTTGTGCCACCACTATGTTCCAATCACTTAAACATGAGATCTTTGCATATTATTCCTGTGGAGCCAAATTTTTGCATGTTCCCTAGAAAGAAAGTCATCCTCCATTAGCAAGTGCTTTGTGGTGAATGAGAGGGGAAGTCACAGCAGGAGCAGAGGCAGCAGTGGAGTGTCCCACCCTGCACTGTGCCTCAGAGTGATACTGATGTCTGAGCCGAGCTGGGATTTCTTCCCCAGCAGTATCTTTGCTCTTCAATGGCCCTGAGTGAAAGGCTTTGACACCCTCCACCAGCACAGCACCAGTGAGGGCTGGCACATGTTCCACACCACCCTCCCTGTGGCAATGCAGCTGCCACTGCCCCTGGTGTCACCCACCAAGGCTCAGCACGATGGGAAGGGAAGGAAAAAAGCCACTTCCCCCTGCACAGACATATTGCACCAAGAGCAGAGAAAATTGATCTCTGGCTGCTGAGCCTCTCTAGCACTTTGTGTTGCTGAAAGGAATAATCAAGCCTGGCCCTGGAGAAGGCAAAGACAGAAAGGAAATAAAATCTTTCCCTGTCTGATGATTTCTCTCTGGGGTTGGGGCCCTCCCTGGGGACCACATTGGTGATTCTGGGACAGGCACTGGGGCTGCTTTTGCTCTGGGGCCTGGTTCAACAGCAGATCCACAATTTCACAAAATTTTGCTTTTCCTGCTCACTCAGCAGGTCTGAGAGAGAGGGGAAGAGGCTGCCAGGGCTCCCAGATGAGCCCCCAGCACGGGGGCTGCCACATGCACTTACACTGGGCTTGTCCAGGGATGTCACTTGAGCCACACACAGCACAACTTCTCTCCTGTCCTTCCTGTAGCAGCCATTGTCTGAGGCAGAAGCCTGGCTTTCTCCAGGCCATGGCCCTCACATGACTGCAGGGGTTGGACTTTGGGGACAAGGATCAAAGTGCTGAAGTGCCACTCACGAGGCTGAGCAGGGAGAGAAGGCTCCTTGCTTGCCCACAAACTAAGGGTTGAGCTTTGTCCTCCACAAGAGTGTGGGCCCTTTGCCACAGCCCATCACCAGCAGCTCAAAATCCAGATCTAATACTCTGTTGCCTCAACACTTACCAGATTAAAAGAAAAATCCAGACTTAAAGTGGAGTCCAGAGGCTCCTCCTGGCTCCCAGCAGCACACCCTGAGCTGGCCCAGCCCCAGCTTCAGCTACTTACAGTCCAGAGGATGCACATTTCTGCAGACAGCCCCCTCCTTGCCAAGCCAAGAGCTGTGGGTAGAGCTGTGGCAGTGTCAGACACCTGTGAGCAGGGGTGTGGGGGGACCAGCACATCCCCACTCTGCTCCAGGGAAGCTGACCTGTCACCTCAGCCAGAGGGATGCTCCATCATTTGGTGCCCTGTGGAAGATGCAGGTTGGTGAGGCTGCAGGTGGGAGAGGCAGAGGAGGAGGAGAAGGTGGCAGATCTGTCCCAGCTCCTGCCAGTGCTCTGCAGCCCCGTGCCAGGACCTGCCAGGCTGGCTGGCTGGCGGTGGGCGTTCGTGACTCACAATCCCTGATCACCATCCCATGACACATTTACTGCCAGCAGGACGGGCCTCCCGCCAGCACAGCAGCCCTGGAGCCTCACGGGAGGGTGGCTGGGCTCTGCCAGCAGCTGTGCTGGTGCAGATGGGAGGTCACCAGCTGCAGCCCTGGGATGCACAACCTGATGTACCCCCTGGCTGGCTGGGTAATGGGGGCAGACCTGGACCCTCTGTCCCAGTGCTCAGTGTGGGAGCACAGGGGCAGAGATGGGACCAGGCCAAGGCCAGGTGCAGCAGGCCTTGGAGCCAGCCCAGCCCCCTGACCTCCCACAGCACCCTCCCTGCCTGCCCTCAGACCTGGCTCTGGCAGCGGGCCCACGGTGACAAATGCCTTTAAAACATTCTTTATTAAGTGAGAAATCTCACTGTGCTCCCTATGCCAAGCCCTAATACAGTGCAGACCTAAATACTGCACTAATGCAAAAGCTTAAAGGATTTCCCATAATTGAGCAAAGCTGGCAGAGGAGCGAGAGCCTGGCAGGGGGAACTGCAGCCCACCTCCCTCTCCAGCATGGGCTACCCTCAGTCTAACCCCACTGGTCCAAATGTGGCCACAGCCCCCCCCACCACACACACACACTGTGCAGTGTAGGAAATGAAAATCTTCCAAGGCCTCATCCTCCCCAGCTCAGAGCCCCAGGTTGCCCTCATTACCCTCCCCAAAATCGCCTTGATTTATGCAATAGCACAAGTAGCATCGTCATGTGTGACCTGTGCATCACCCGTCCTCCTGCTGCCAGCACTGCTGGGGCCTGCCTGTCCCAAACCTTGCTGGGACTCACAGCAGGGCCAGGACATCAGGACTGGGCACATCCAGCTTCCAAAGCACACGGGGTGCTCCAGGCAGGGGAGCTGCTGAGCCAGCACCTGCTGCTCCTGCACACCCCAACATCACGGGGTGTGGGTGCCCCCCAGCACCCTGCACCCCAGAGAATACACAGTCTTACCTTTGTATTTCCCCTGCCAGGGCACAGCCACACATGGCTCTGAGAATAGCAATGAGAATATCCTGTGTCTCCTTACTAGCATGGCAGAGTGTGACCCTCAGGATGGCTCACCCCACACGGCAAGGGGCTGATGGCTTTGATTCAGGCTTCTGTGGGAGAAAGCAAAACACAGTTTTTTCAGCAAGTTTTCAAGAAACTTTACAAAGCACCCTTGCTTTGGTGCAGACACATGCAGCCCAAAACACCCCAGTACCCTTTGATGTGATCACCAGTGGGAGCCCTGCCAGACATTCAGGTGCCACTGTGCCACAGAGGATACAGGCTGTTCCTCACACTGCTTTGCACTCTGACATGACCCCTGCTGGGGAGAGGGAAGGGCTGCTTGTGTTGGAGAGGGTATATTAGATCCACAACTCATTAGGGATTAGCCAATTAGCCCAATTAGCCCTGCCAGACATTCAGATGCCACTGTGCTGCAGGTGTGGGGGCAAAACTGAGGGCTGGCAAGGCTGTGGGGCAGGTGGGACCATGGCCACAAAGGCCTCACGGCCATGGGGAGCACAGGACATGCAGGAACTGCAGCAGAAGCACTGCCATGGAGATGGGCTGAACGTTGGTGCTGTGAAGCATTAAAGCAGAACAGACACAGGCTTCAAGCACACGGTGGCTGCAGAGGGTGGGAGGCAGCAGCTCCCTTGGGAAGGCTCTGGTAACATTTACGAGCAAATAATTTACATGAACCATGGAGCAAAGCAGAAATACCTCTGTGGAACGCAGCTGTGGCTGTGAAGAGAGGAATGGTGCAGCAGCCCCCTACCAGGGCCTCCTGCCTGGCTGTGGGGATCTTCCACAGGCAGGGGGTGAGGTGTCACAGTGCCATCCCCTCGGGGCTGGATCCAGGGGAAGGGCAGTGGGAACCGTGGGGCAGGTGCCAGGGCACGTGCCTGCTAAACAGACTGGCAGAGCCACCCTGGAAAAGGCAGAAGGAGGAGGGAAGGACAAAGCAAACATCTTCCAACCGAGCCAGGCCTTGCTGAGACCCCTCCAGAGCTGGCTTGCTGGGTGGCTGCTCCTCCAAGCCCATCCCCATGGCCTTCAGGCTGTGGCTTTTCTGCCTCCCTGCCCACAGACAGCTCCGAGGCCTCCCAGCCCACTCACAGAGCTCCTTTGTTGGCATGTGCCACCATCTCAGAGATGTGCTCGAGGCAGTCTCACCTGGGCTGGAGGAGGCACCTGAGACCATTGTCTGCACCAACAGCTCAGAGCAAAAGTGAGAGGGTACAGGCTGTTCCTCACACTGCCCTGCACTCTGACATGACCCCTGCTGGGGACAGTTAAGGGCTGCTTGTGTTGGAGAGGGTATTTCAGATCCACAACTCATTAGGGTTTAGCCAAACATTTCTCCACTCTCTTATTTCTCATAATAAATACACCAAATTGATCTATCTATCCAGCACTAAGTCCAGATTGAATAAAAACTGGCTTTGGACCATTTGAATATGGAGCAAGTCATGAAAAATTGAATTTTTTCCCATGTTTCCCAGTGAAGCTTCAACAGCCAAAGAGCAAAAAGAGATTTTTGTATCAAACTTGACTTTCTTGCACAAACAAGCCCCAATGAAAAAGTAGATGGGCCAGGTGCTGTAAGACTTCAAAATGACACATGCTATAAATACAGCATCATGAATAATTTTGCTCAGATACTTTAATCCAACTCCATCTATAAAGCAGTTTGCAGCAGCTCCTCCTGTAAGTTCTGCAAATGGGCCCAGGTAAAATCCCACATGCCTGGCCCAAGGATGCTGTTTGGCCTTGAAACACAATTTAAAGTCTCTTGTTGATGGACTACCCTCGATTTTCGGTCCTAGTGTGGGACTCCCACCCCCAACCTCCTCCATGGGGGAGGCTGCTGAGCAGAGCTGGTGTCTCCAAGCAGCCAGGGCCGAGCCCATCCCACATCTGCAAGGAAAGCATCCCTTGAAAGCCCCTGTCTCCATCCTGCAGGGAAAGAAAGACAGACCAAAGCTAGCAATAAAAATTAGTAACCATTCAGGAAGGATCCCATGCTTCCACATCAACTGCCTAGAAAAGTTTCAGTTCCACTTTTTTTTGATCTTAGAAACAATTCAGACATTTAACTGTGCCATCAGATGAGGCAGGAGTCATTTATAGAAGAAAGCTCTAAGTGGCCTTGACACACAAATAGAGTCAATTAACCTGCAAGGAGAAGTCAGGGGAACAGGCTGATGAAAAAGCTGCAGTTACATAATTTGTCCTGGGCTCGGTCTGTCTGTTCTCAAAGTCAGCAGCTTGTCCTGCTGGGGATGAGGAGCAGTGTCTGCCCAGCCTGCTCTGGCACGGCTCCTCCAGCAGTGCCTCCTCTCCACCGCTCCTGCCTCGAGCAGCTCCACTGCAGCCACATCCCCTGAAACACATTCTGCAACTCCTAATCCCTCCCCCAAGAGCCAGATTCTTAAACTCCTTTGGGAGAAGAGCCAAGGATCCCTCCCCTGCTGAGAGGGGACTCCCTGGTGCTGGCTCTGGCTGACTGGTGCCGTGTCACGCCGCGGTGCCCCGGCTGCGCCGGCACTCGGACACCGCCAGGGCATCGCTCACACCCTCGGGGCTGCCCCGCTGTCCCCTATCAGCCGAGTGGCGCTGTGGCCTGGCACAGCCACAGGCCCTGGGACAGCCACGGGCCCTGGCTCGCTGCCTCCAGCCTAAAGCCTTGATGGAGCAAGTGGTGACCTCAAGCCAGTGCAGGGTAAGAGCCCCTTTGACGCAACGTTTTGGTGAGAAGGTGGTGGCCAAGGTGGCCTCGCTGTTTCTTACACCTAAAGCTGCACAACGCTACAGAAAGGACAAACAAGCTCATGGAGGAGCTGCTTTCTCTTGCAGCAGCCTGGACCCAGCTCAGCCAGGGTGGCTCCAGACATGGTGAGAGGCAGCCCCAGCTTGTGCTGGCCGGAGGTGTGAGCCTGCCTGGCCGGGCAGCCCGGGATGAGCTGGGCACTTGGAAGAGCTGGGGAATCCAGGCTGCTGCCCTGTTGTGTTACTGCACTGGGACGTTCAAAACGGTATCTGACACGAATGCTGAAAGAGAAAAATTAATACACACACCACTGTGCTACAAAAGCTGCAGGCCTTTGAATGAGAGCTGATTTACTCTTCATGGTTATCTTCAAATGCACAGCTCTGATCTCCTCTCTAATCACATCACAGACAGGGTCAGAAAGGAAGCATGGAAAAATACAAGCCAAGCAGACCACATCACATGTGTCTCCAAAGGTCTAAGGCACGAGAGAAACCAAAAGGCAGCATCTGGAAAGTTTTACTTTTTATTTTTCTAAAATACAAATGTCTGTCTTGTGTTAGTAACTTTAATATGATAGGCCAAATGCATCCGGTAAAAAGGAGGCACTGGCTACAGAATTCAAAATACTGAAGGTATTTTCTGGAAAGAAATTTATTCTGTTGATCTACACTTCAGATATAACATTGATTCAAATTCATTAGTTATTATTTTTACATCAGAATCTTTGAAGTTTGGGACTAATAAACTGGAACTTGAAAAGTTCTTAAAGTAAACTCCTATTAATGTGTAGATATGGATCCATAAAAAACATAACCAAGAATTTTATACACTTTATTAAAAGATCAAAAAATAAACAATAACAATATAGAAGTAACATACTAAAATGAGTAGCATTATGCACATTTCTAAAGCACGTACAAGCACTACAGCAATATAATGTGGCAAAAAGAAAAATAAATTCAAAGCGTACACCCTGTTGGTAGCAGTTGAGGGAATGAACTATCCTGTTATGGAACTGAAATACTGCATTAACCTATGCCTGTCTGGATCCAAGGATATTTGAATTTCTTACAATTCCACAGGGCTAAGTGTAATCGTCTGTATATATTTTCTAAACTATACCATTAAATCGATATCTAATGTTTCCCTTACTTGGTTTTACCAGAAATGCCTATGAAAAGAAGAATGTGCTTCAAAGATCTACTTTACACAGTACAGTATAAATGTTTTTATATATTTAAATTAAAAATTGACAATTTAGGAGAACATTCTCTCTTTGATTTTAGTGATTGCCTAAAATACAATTCTCTATTTATAAAAAAAAATAGTGATCTGTTGTTGGGTGATGTAATAAAGGGTGAGGAGTCGGTTCATTTTCATGATCTAAAAAAAAATAAAATTAAAACAAAGCTAATTGGAAAGAAAAAAAAAAATCCCATAATCCAATCTAAGAATGGTCTTATCATCCCCTCATCTGCTAGGATACAAAAGCCATGGCAACAAAATCATTTGGCTTCCACCACTATCAAATAGCATCTGTGTACAGTAATAAAGAACTGGAACCTTGTAATTCGGTGTCAGGTAATTCTCTCTGTTGTGTGTTTGGAAAAATAACTTCATTTATTTAACAGTTGTGTTATTTTGCATGTTTAAATATCTCCTTTGAGAGGCATATAGAGTTATTTTTGATGATAGAGGATGTCAGTAAAGATCACTAGCAAAGATTTTAGCAGTGTTGTCATGATCATGCTCATACCCCAACAAAGTTTGACCAGCTATGATTCATTTCACATAGTGCAAAATATTTTTCTCTCATAATCCTAGAAATGAGAAAGAGCTTGATTATAGAAACTGATTATGGCAAAGGGAAGCCTTAATCGTGGCTTGAACTAGCTGATTATTTCGTATTAAAATCTAGGTTATTACATAACACCACGGAGAGAAGCAACCTCTGATTTTTGCTCATTTTAAAGACCCTGGGGCTGCTCCAATTCAGCAAACCACCACCTGCACAGCCCCGTGGTGCAGAGTGGGCTGGCTGGGCACACACTGGCATCCCCAGGACTTGGGGATGCTGGCCAAGGAGCAGGTCCTGGGCCAGGCAGCAGCAGCTCAGCCCCCAACCCTGGAGCACCCAGGAAAGGGCAGCAGTGACATCGGATGCCACCTCCCATCAGTTCTGCTCTAGGGGACTTGACTCACTGCTCGAGTCAGGATCAGACTCACAGTGAAAACAGCTACTTTTCTGCAGCTAATCTGGGGCTTGGGTTTTGGAAAAAAAGAAAAAAAAAAGAAAGAAAAAAAGAACTTAGAAAAAAAAAACCCAAAACTTGTTCCAATCAAAACTAAATGGGTCAACACAGGCGCTTCAGCTGCTCCAAAATCCCCCAGCACTGCAGAGCCCCAGCAGTACCAACACAAACAGGAACAAGAAGCTGCTCACGGAGGGGCCACAGCTTTGCTCTCCTTTGGGGACAACTCAAAGGGGCTCGTTAGTCCCAGCCTGGAGCAGCCAGCAGCCTCCACCTCCCTGCCCCAGCACCACCTGCAGCACTATAAAATAAACCATGGCTGTCACACAGGAGACAGAACCGGTCCCAGACAATCCCAACCCATCCCTGTCCATCTACAGCTCAGCAGCTCCTTCCACGTTGTTACCTTGCCCCAAAAGGTTAAAAAAAATAAAAATCAAGAAGTTGCAACATTTCAAATTCGCTCTGGGATTTAAAACACTCTCCACAATGACAGTCACCTCCCACAGATAAACACTTGCAGACAGAAATAGGATTAGGTGCTAGGAAAGATGTGTGTGTGCTGCCACGGACCTACCAGTCCTAATAGGATTCACCGAGAACAGAACCTATCAGAAACATGACCTGGGGTGTGTTTGAAAATGTAGGCTGATTAAAAAAAGTAATTTGAATCTTTGCTAGTGACCTTACTAATTAATTCCACACCGTTTCCCATTCTCTGTGCTGCAGGTTGGAGCTGACCTGTTATCAGTCTGCTGTATAATAAGCTATGGCAAACTACAAAGCTTTTACAACAGCAAAGCAACATCATGCTTTCAGATAAGTTTTATAGCAAAAAACTCCTCCTTTTCAAAGCCTTAGTAATACCTATCTCTTTTACAAACTTTTCCTGTATTATTACAGACTTTTTATATTCAAAATAAGTTCCAAGGATTTCTTTCGTGGACTATGTACATAAGTGCAAAAAAGGTGTGTCTCACACATTCGTACACTAACTGAATCAGTTTAACTGCAGCATATTTGTATCTTCAACACTGTTACGGGGTCATTCCACAATATTTTTTTTCTTATGTACAGTTTTTGCTAATATAAATTAGTATTAAAATAGTTATATGCTTAATCATTTAGCCCTGATCGTAACGTAATCGTGTGAGTGTTCAATTTCTGGAGAAAAGAAAATTGCAGGCAAAGCTACAGTACTGAAACTGATTAATTCTGGATTCCCACCGTGTGAATGGATGTGAAATGAAAGCAAGACCGGTCACTACGTTGTAAATACAGGCTGCTGTGTTTCCGAAGTGAAAATACTGTGGAATAACCCTTGCCACACAACAATTTCTACAAGCTATAAAACCTGACTCTAAATCCATGTGTTGTAAACTTCTTGACTGAAAAAGTGACCTTAAAGACACAAATTCAGCGTTCACATGGGACTTTGGGATTTTAAAAATATTCAATCATATCTTTATCTGACAGTATCGAACTGTACCTTTAACAAGCTCATACTGTTACACATCACTTTTAATTTACATGTGAAAATTTCACAAATAATGTATACAAAGGTAGCCATGTTGTAGTTTTGTTGCCATAGCAACAACAACTTAATATAATTAGTTAACAATGAATCTATCATTGTAGGAGTTACATACAAAGTTAATTTTGTTCTTAAACTGTAAACTATACAAACTAGTTATGGACTGTATTCTATACCTTACCATGCTTCAGTGTTGGTTTAGAATATAACTAAATGGGCTGAATACATGTATTAAAAATTTTAAACTTTCTCTAACTCTCCTTCAAAATTAAATTCATTAGTTACTAAAGATATCAAAAAAAGCAATAATGAAAACCTTAAAAACTAATGGTAGAGAAATGAAAATATATGACATGAATTAATGCGTTGTAGCCTAGTAACAATGAGTTGTAGCTCTATTTACATTTGGATTAGGCTATCAACTATTTTTTTTTTTAAAGTTATTACAGTCTTTAACATACAGTATATACTCTAAGGCCTTCAACAGGCACATGGTAAAATCAGGTCAATATCAAACTAAATCCATTCAACAGGAATGGGAAATTAGATTTTCCTCATAAATTTCACCTTTTTCAATTTTCATGTCTGTGAAATGTACAAGGGATAAACAAAACGAGGACTCCAGTTTCTCAATCGTTGTGTACCCGCGTGTCCTAGAGCTACTCCTACCGCGCCAGGCCGGGGCCATCACCGGCTCCGCGTGGCCCGACCCGCTCCGGCCGNGGGGCAGCCGGGAGGGGCGGCCGGGGCGAAAAGCGCGTCCGAGCGCTCGGGAAGGGCTGCCCGCGGAGCTCACGGCTGCTAGAACGTCGCGATGCAAAAATACACAGGCAAAAATCATCGGCTAAAAATTTCCAACTAAAAAACACGGCTGATTGTGAATCATGTTCCAAATTACTAAAAACACTGTATTTAACAAAAATAATCTTAATAGTTTTATGAATCCATTTTATTTTAAATCCCTCTTTTATTGTCTGCTTATGTTACAGTTTAGTAGTAGTACTTTTATTGAAACTACTAACAACCTTTTTTCGTGAAAATGATCAATCTCAGCTTTCATTTTCCCTCTGCATGACCCGTTTTATCCAAGTTTCAGCATTTCTTGCATATTGTTTGCATAAGGCTGAGAGAAATGGACAAAGAGAAATAACTTTGGATAAATAAAAAATATAGGTTCATGGAAAGTGGGAAGCTTATAAAAATGTCACTAAAATTATATCATTTAAACAAACTTACATACATCTCTTGTCAAATAAAGGATGATATTCATGCTTTTATGACATTTGTTTAGAGTCACTAACTAGCTCGGTGACTTTGTAATAGTCTATTTAGGAAATTTATAGTCTGGCGACTGGTTTTTTTTTCTTTTCTTTCTTGAACAAAGAAAATTAGAGCAAGTCATTGCACAACTAGTTTAAATAGTGCTACCTCAAAATGGCATTTTTGCCGAGATTGTTTTGAATTTGGTGAAGTTTAGTGCTTCAAGCTTTTCTTTCCTTAAACTCATTTACAAATTAACTCTAAATTTGCCAGCAATATAAAAACTGTTGTGGCACCTAATATAACTACCCTGAACATCCCTCATTGGACCTCTTTAATAAAAAATAATCCTTAAACGCCTTTTTTTTTTTCAGTGCTTTAAATGTGACATGAAAACAGCTGTATTCTAGGTTTACATTCTATGCACATCTATGCCAGATGTTTAAGTCGATAAATAAAATAGGAGGTTACATCAAAGTGTCAAGATATACAAAAATCCATTTAGCACTGAAAAAATTTCAACCTCCTTGAACTCATAAAGCCATACAAGCTTGAATGCATCCTTTCTGGCTTAAGAAGATCAGCTCTGTTCTTTGTTGAGGCACTGGCACAGGTTGTGCAAAACCCATTTTTGATACACAAATAATTTCAAACAGGAAGTACTCAAATCCACTTTTTCCACTAACAATGTTATGGTTTTGGGAAACAGAAACACAGTGGTGAAAAGAACAGGTATGTGGTCGCCAATACAAATGAGAGCCACTGACTCGAGGCCGCCCCGCCGCTCGTGAGCACGGACGGCTGGGGAACATCCAGGGACACAAGCCACTGTCAAAACTCAGGGGCCATAAACGAGGTCTTGGGGGATGGGGGTTTTCCCCTTTCTACCAGGGTTTGGTTCAAAGTCTGCTGAATTGAACAAAAGGATTCCTCAAGGCCTTCTTGAGGGGGTCCCCAGAGGTTTGTGCTATGAGTGAGTCTCCATGGGCGGGCGGTCAGAGCCTGCCCTGGGGCACACAGGCTGTGCCCTCAGTGCCCCTCCATCACTCCATGGAGATACACATCTAACAAACTGTCTGTGCTCACACTGCAGGAGAGGGGGCAAGGAAAACCTAATCAAGGCCAAGGAACTGGGAAAAGAGAAGAAAATCTGGTTGTCTGAATTTGGCACTCTACAGGACCACTCTGAGCTTGGGGTGATTGCCCCTCCAGACACTGTGATCTGGCCTCTTGCTTGATTCTCTTTCTCCTTGTATGGAGTTTGTGGATTTACAGCAGCAAATCCATTTCTTCCATAATGCCAATGATACTGTAGAGCTATGACATGGATGAATTTGGTGGTATCCTCAACCAAAATGCATTTCTGCAGCCAGATTGTTCAGCAACGCAGCATGACAGGCGGGGCTGTCCAGGGTGCACGGGCTGAAATGGTTCTATTGGTGCGTATGAAAAGGAGGTATTGAGAACTAGCCCTTGTTGTGCAGCAAACATTGCTCTTGATCAAGTAGAAGGTGCCAAAATAAATCCACTGACCGACAGGAACTCCATTAAGATGAATGTTTATCTACAGCAGAAAGCTTATGCTGAGCTTTTTGCTGCTTTGTTTGCTTTAAAGGGCCAGAGATCATAGGGAGGGGGAAAAAAATCACCCACTTATGGAAAATGGTGATTAAATAAATGGGGCATGCTGACAAAATTTCAACAAGAGACACATACAAGATTTCAGGCCAAAATGTTTCAGTGTGTTGGTAGAGACAAGCCCCAGGGCTCGGTGCTGCCCAGCCTGGGCTGAGCCACGGCCCCAGGCCCTCCCCAGCCAAAGGCTGGCACCTGCTCCTCTCCAATGCAATGAGTTTTTGCCCAACTGAAGCTGTCTCACTCCACCACCATCTTTTTGTTGTTTGTTTTGACTGCACCATGAGAACAGCGAGAGAGATTGTGCGCCGTTTGCAGCTGAGAATGCACTTCAATGGACAACAGAGCTGCAGAAATCCCTTGATGCTTACCCCTGTCTGAGCAAATTGTTCCTGTCCTCTTACTGAGCCTGGGCTTTTGTGGTTTTGTATTTTTTTTTTTCCAAAAGTTTCCAGAATCAGCTCATTGTATTGAAAGAAGAACCCTGAACTGGACTAAAACGACAGCTGTTCTTTCATATCACTTGTACTAAAAATTTGGAGACTATCTGAAGGCAAGTTTTAAATGATAAAAGGAGCATTTAACATAAGCAACTTTAGCTGACATTAACAGCAAAATCCAGCAAAGGGCAGAACATTCCTGTGTCGTGTTTTTCAAGCACATAATTCCTGTTTCCCACAATAACATTTTTAGTAAAAAACAAACAAAACCCCATAAAACCTACAGTATATGAAAACTTAAGACATAACAATAATGAAAAAATGGTATTGAGTATACTTGATAATGATGTACACTTTAAAACAAATCAATAGACTATGATGTAAACAAAACAGTAAGATAACACTTTAAAAACAAGACAAACATTTATCCATCGATAGTATACAGTAAACCAACAGTCCGCTGTGCAGATGCACTTATCAGGATGGTAGTCATAAAATGATTAAGTGTGTTAAAGTAATGTGTTATAAAAGTCTATTATAATTTCCTACTTGTATATCTCATATAACAGAGCGCTGTTTGTTAATTGTTTCTATAGTGCTTTTTTTTTTTTTTCTTTTTTTTTGACATTCCCATTGATCAGTTTTTGGTTAACATGTAGGCTGCAACAGGCTTACTGTAGAGGTGATAGAGAATGATAGAGGGAAGGGGGAATATATACAGAAAGGCCATGCGCAGCTTCCCACCAAGAAGTCCTGGTGCTCCATAATTTTACTGTTCAGAATTTCAACATGGTCTGCTGCAGGGGAAAGAAAAAAACAACAACAAAGAAATAGTGAGAAGTTAATATGTCTGTATTTTAAAAGTCATTCTAATACATTTACATCCTCACTCTGTTGCCCAAGAGGTTGTCATTAGTGCAGGGAGACATTTTATTCCATTAATTTTCTGATGTAGGGTGAAATTGCCAATAACACACTTGGCATCCTCTTAAATCCGCACTTAGGGCTTTCTCTTTCCCATGCACTTCACACACAATGACAGGACAAATAGTGAAAGAGGGAGGGGGACAAATAATAGTCTTGATTTTTGGAGGGACGCCAAGTAGAGGGTGGCTAAGGAGAGGGCCAAAGGAACCCCTGATCTGTGTTAGCTCGTGTTTCCTTCAGACAGTCATTTTAAATCTGATCCTAAGGAGTCATGAGCCAAAGGCAAACTGAGCCCAGAGATAAAACACAGACACAGAAATCTTGTGCTCAGGGGACCCTCTTCTGGGAGCTTCTTTGGGATGTACTCATGAAAATCCTCCACTCTAAGACCCAACAACTTATCTCCTGCAGAGGCCAACCAGCCTGGCTACCAGGACTACTTCAACCATGGAGGAAAAGAAAAAACATCTGTTAGAGCAGCAAGTGTTGCAGTTACCGAAGTCCCACTCAGGGAAAATCTCCTGAAAAAATGCTGAAAACAATCTCAAAGACTTCAAGATGAAGCTCTTCCAATCAAATGATCTCCTTATTGGGTGGAACAGGCTGTTTGACACATGTTATGGCAATGGGTTAGCATGTCAGGTGTTGTGTCTGTCTGTCTGTCATTTGGAACAACAACACAGTCTAAGCTGAACATTTTCTCTAATGTGAATAGGCTGGGTGTCACCCCTCATGAACAGGGTCCACAGACACAGTTAGCAGGTCATGTATACATATGGTATTTAATTAAGGTCAGCAGAGATAAGGGCCACCACTGAGAAAGTAGTTTCTGTTGATTGCTAATAGATATCATTACAGAATTGCTTGCCAAATTAATTCCCAGCATTTAAGGACTTGCCTGTAATGTGACCTAAGGAAGAAATGGGTTGCATATCTGCATATACTAAATGGCTGCTTTGAGAAAATCTGGTGACCTCTTGTTGAATTCGCTGAACTGCTCTTTACTCTCTTGGGGTAAAAAAAAACCGCAGTCAAGGACTGAAACTATCCAAGGATTCTAGTTCATGAACATCAGCTAAAACTCACAAAGAAAAGCAATGGAAAAGTGACATTGCTGCTACGGCTGTGACACTGTACTCTGTAAGGCCAAGGACAAATTCCTCTATCACTCCCCTCAGAGGAAACTATCATCTTAGGGAAGCCCAGCATCTGCAGGTGAGGCGAATGTCATGTTGCTTTATGACATTCATTCTGGTCTTCTGCCCACTATAAACCAGGCCCTCTCTGCAGCTGACCAGCAGAGTTCTGCCCAGACCAAGCCAGCACTGCAGCACAGCAGCTGCTGCTGACCCAATCCTGCTTACCCCAGGAAAGGAAATATGTCACTAACAGCAAAAGAGAAGTTACACCTTTTCAGCTGACTCATTACCAGAGCAGTCTTTGCCATCAACACTGCAAATCCCTGAGGCATCTGCAGGCAGCTGGGAGCTGTGCAGAGCAAGAGCAACCTGTAAACAGAGCCATGGAGCTGGGGGGATGCACAGGGAGGCTGCAAACACTGCAAACCAGGTACCTGAGACACAGGAAACAGCACTCATTATAAACCACGGGGCTGGTCTGTGTCTGTGCTGCAGCTGCTGAACTCCTGTGGAGCTGGCACAGCATGAAGCCACTGGGGTCCCATGGGCTCAGTCCCTGTGCCTGAGCCAGCCCTGTGTTTTGGGGATGCAGTGCCCATGTACAATTCAATTCCCCAACCATAAAGAGAAATACCAAAAAAGAACTTACTGTTCTATCGGGAACTTCTACATCTGTGAAACAAACATGCTGCTACTCAGTTCATCTACTGATAACTGGGATATCTACAGCAAAAAAAACAAAGAACACAACACATTAAAACATTGCCTTGAGATAGGGCTGTTCATTCTGTCTTCAGTATCAGGTTAATATGTACATCAGTGTCTTATAAAACAGGATCCACTCCCAAGTCTTTATTTTGCTACACATTAGGTACAATGTAGCTGCACCACTACTGATGCCTTGTGGAGTACCTGGTGACTGTACTGGGATTTTGACTCCATAGACTACAACTAAAACAGAAATGCCCTGAAACTATCTGGCTGAAACAGGACTCATACAGCCACAGAGCAACGCTGCACAGGAATTTCTACTTTCCTCTCATGACCAATACAAGTCTGAGTAAGACCTGCTCTACCTGAGAGTAACAACAAAGCACAGAAAAAGACTGGCAATTCCTACTGCGAGCACTGCCTAGGACTTACTCAGGCAAAACTCCTATTGAAATCCTCATGACCTCACAGCAGCAAAAGACTAGAGGATGCCCCCAGAGATATTACTGGCATTCAGCATAGCTAACAGCCTCCTACAGAGCAAAGTGACACCCCGATTTCTTTGCAATAGCTCTAAACCTGAGAGCATGACAAATAAAAATGCTAAAATTAGTAATGGGGGGAAATTTTTTTTAAAAGTGTTTGAAATGTCTCTGGTCTAACAGGGAGAGGTTGTGTCACACCAAATTATCAGGAAGCATCACTAGGACAGGTTGTGCATATACAGTTCAGGACTGGTGCAGAAGCAGCCATCACACTCAGTATCTTCAGAGGAAAGTTTTGGAGAGAATTATGGCTCGGCAGACATGCATGGAATCCTGTACACTTATGGCAGTGCTACAACGGCACGTACTGCACATCCAGAGTCCTTTCTGTAGGGATGGGTGACATGCTATTGGCATAAAAAAAACTTTACACTTCACAGCCTCACCCCCGATTTTCGGTTTCTGGTCGTTTGGGGATTTTTTGGTAGTTTTTAGAGTCCAATTCTGTGGTGGGGGGAGGCTACTTTGTGTTTCCACTTCCACTTTCCAGCCCAGAGAGGACATGCCAAAATACCACGGGGAAGGATGCTCGGGGTGGTATTTCTGCTTGAGACTGAAAGCAGAAGTGCCGCGGGTCTCGCGTGGAGACTCCCAGCCCGTCGTTTGAGGCGTGTTTTTGGAGGAGAGCCTGTGCCCCTGCCAATCGCCCATCCCTACGCTCCACCCCGCGGGAGGCAGGAGCGGCCCCTCTCTCCCCGGCCACACGCACACACAACACGCGCACACGCTGCCTCTGCGCCCGAGCCTGCGCCGAGCCGGGCGGCATCCAGCCCTCGCCCGGGCCTCGAGATCTGAACACGTGAAAGAAAGCCATTGAAAGGGCCAAACCTGATTGGCGGTAGCTGTTGCAGCGAAGGGGACGCTGGTGGCAGGAGTTGTTGCTGCAGACACAGTGGTGGGCGTAGCACCGTGCATCATGGGCACTTTCGGAAGGGAACCATGGAAGCGACATACGGGAGGGTGGAGCGTATATATATTTTGTTTGTTTGGTTGGTTTTATGTAACCATGGCAACATGTGGTGGATTTGGGGGCGTGGCAGGAATCACAGCAACAAGCCATGTGACATCGTCATGAAGGACACATCGGGGCGCAGCATGCAATCACAGTGCAAAGCAAGACAGCGTTGGGAAAAAAAATAAACAAGAGAGAAGGGGAAAAGCCAATTACAATTATAATTAAGGAAAAAACCAAAACATTCTCAACACTTAGTACATTTATAAGCAGAACAATGATGTATTAGACTCCGAGGGCCAAATTTCCAAAGGGGGGAGAGGATGGGTGTGCTAGCAAAAGCCCACGTCAGCTCGCACCCGTGGGGAGTTAGACACAGCCAGTGCACGTTCCTTTGGGTGGGGACATTTTGGCAAGCGCACCCTCCCGCCCGCCTGGGAAAGCTTGTCCCCTTCCCTCCCCACCCCGTCCCCGCCAGCAACCAGAGGTACATGATGCACTTTGCAGCGGCTGCCGCAGCCCTTTCACCAGGTTTTCTCGCCTCTCTCTAGCAGGGACAATGTTTCGGCACGGGACAGAGCTGGAGGCACGGCAAACGAGCGGCTGGCGGACTGAACTCTCTCCGTACAAGTCCAGCATGCTTCCTTTCCACCCTAAT
>VZRX01015620.1:259931-307828 GCA_013398075.1 Notiomystis cincta | reverse complement strand
TTTCCACCCTAATTCTACAGGATTTGGCAGAACTCCCCTCTTGCAGGGTAGGGGGGGGGGATGGAGAGGGGAAGGGACAGAGAGGGAAAAATACACGAATGCATCTGAACAGCTACAATTTGCAGGAAGAGCATCCAAAAGGACAACACGGCAGCAGGGAGCTCGGCAGCCTCCTGAAGCTGCGCGTCCCGCGGAGCACGGTGCTGGACGGGATGCTCTGGTGCACACACGGCATCCCCCAAACCCAGGGGGGTTTGAGGGGCCGAGGAGCCCGCAGGAAGGCCCAGCCACCCCCACAAACATGCGGTGGGGAAGCAGACCTGCCTTCCCCTCCACCCCAGCAGCCACGGCCAGCCCCAGCAGGGAAGAGCGTGTGCCTGCAGCTGGGCACGCTCCGGCCACGAGATGTTGGAACGTGTGGGTTGGGGTTTCCCACAGGCACAGGTGTATTTGAGGGACTCAGCTCCTCGTCATGCAAGCGATGTGTCCTCCCTGTACTATAGGCATAGGCAGGTTCAAGAGCAGAGTGTTTAGCCATTCATGCCAGAGCTTCCAGACCTGCTCTTGGAAAGCCTTGTACCCTCCCCAGGGCTCCTGCTTCTCCCTCTGGCCAAAGCAGGCACACACCTGGATGCTGGTAGTCTTGCATAACCTTGGCTAGAGGATGAAAGCTCAGCTTTCACCCGCCCTGCTGTACCCAGCAGCTGCAGAGAGAGGGGAAGGTCCTCAAAGGCCTGCAGAGGTTTCATTAAGACCCAGATGCTGAGCCTGAACTGAGTGGATCCCTGCAGCACTAATGAGCACGTACTCAGACCCACTGCCTCCCTGCACCTGCAGTGGTACCTCCCTATGATCTCCTGTACCTGCACACCTAACACTGCCCTACAGAGATGACTCTCCAGCCAGTCCATGGTCCAAATCCTGCTTCTCTCACTGTAACAAGCAGCACCCTGCTCTGGCAGAGGGGCTGACCCCAGATGTGTTCCTCCTCAGCACCTTTGTCAAACCAGTCTCCTAAAATACCCTCAGAAGGACAACTAAAAATCCAAACTTAAATCCGCCTGTTGCTTGATACAAAATAAAACAAAAATAAGCCAACAGGATCCTCCCATTGCTATTTCCTTGTGTTAGATAACTTAAATGGGTTGTAAAGACATTTAAGTGACTGATTCTTGTCTCTGAAGCAGAACTAAATAGGGGTGGGAACACATCACCATGGATTCTCTTATTACAAGTCACATGAAACACTGCACTGCACAGAAATTAAAAGGGATACAACCATTTAAGCCTCAGAGAAGACAGCAGATAGACAGTCACACCACTCAGCCACCCAGGTTCTCACTGATGCATACTAACTTGCAGTCTCTTTCAGATTAGGAAAAGTTGAGAAGTTTGTGTAGAAAAACCTACCAACGCTTGCAGTGGGTGTCATGCACAGAACTGACCCTGCACACCATGCATTGAAGCGTGGAAAGATGAACAAAAGGGATATTTCATTAGTGAAGCTTCAGTGTTAGATATCACTTTAACTAAAAAGCAGGTATTCTCTTTGCAGCATTCAGTATTTAAGCACATGCAACCAGATTCTGCATATTGGTACATCAATAGTCTAAACTCAGTTTTAAGAGATCATAGCAAACCAAATTAATTCTTTAATTCTTGGGTAGTAGAGAATAAACTCCTCCTACATTGGTATTAAATTATAGAATTGATCCCAGAAATCAGGATTGTTTGGGATTTTTTGGGTATTGGATATGCTGATTTCTTTCTGATCATGTCAACAGAAAACAAATTGCCCTTAGAAGAATGTCACACTCATGTTAAAACTGACTTTCCAAAAGCAATTTACTCCCGCAAGCAGGGACTGGGATTCAAAGTCTCCAGTTTAAGCTGAAAGAGGCATTTATTTTTCTGGACTTGAAACAATTGCAGTGGTGATGCCATTTTGAAGAGACAGCCTGACTCCCCCCTGCCATGGCAACCCACGATGCTGATCTCTCAACTGAACAGGAGATGCTAAGAAAAGCAACAGCTCCCTTCCCCTCCCCACAGTGAGAGCTGTGACGTGCCACCTCTGCTTCGCCTTCCTGAGCGCTGCCAAGGCCGAGCCCAGATCTGGAGCCTGATGTGTAACATGAATTCATCACAGATCCGTCCTCTGACTGGAAATTTGCTGCTCTGCCCAGCGTTAATGTCTTCAGACGAGAGCAGGTGCCAGTAAGCAGCCCTGTTATGCATCAGCCCTGCACGTAACTTCCCTGCCGTGAGACCACGGCTCAGCGAGTGCTGGGCACGGCTGATTTATGGCGCTCCATAGAAACGCGTGTCCTTATGTCAACTTTGGCAACGGCGACCTTGAGGAAGAGGAGTCTGTAGCCAGCTGGGGATGTGGCAGTCCCCAAGGTGTCTGTGTTTCCTGAGGAAGTATTTCACTCAGCATCTGACGGAGCTGTGCTAAGGTCAGCTCAGCCCAGCCCCTCCAACGCTTTGCAGAGCACAAGGTAAGAGGCTACTACTCCATCTCTCTGTGTGAGAATCCACTTCCCTGGAAGAACATCTCGGCAGCTGCTGAGTTCTGAAGGTTTCCAAGGGCTCTCATATCAGAAAGGCCACCTGAGCAGAGGGTTTAGGTCCCCACTCTCTGGACCCACACTGCACCTGAGAAAACCTGCTCCCAGGACACGGCTGTCTCTAAAGCTTTTCCCCGACTCCCAAGAACATCAGCACCAAGGTGCAGGTCCACTGTGTGTTCAACTCCAGGGGTCAGCCCAGAGAAACGTTTTGTGTATTTTTGTAAATATCATCTGACAAGTAAATACAGCATTAAACATTAAAAACACCGGGCATTAATTTTCCTGTGATGCTCTGAATGATAATGATACTAAAACATGAGCTATGACTCTGGAATATTCCTAATTTGGCCACTTATAATACTTTCCACTCTAAGCAGGTTTTGTTTTTCATTTGGCTGCAGTTAATTGGCCAGTCAGAAGTCAGTCACATCTGCCACATTAATATTTTCAGTCCTATAAGAATTACTGAACTGCATCTTTCGATTTAACTGTGAGACCTTAAAGGTACAATAAAAGCTGGGAGTTAAATTGCTTTTAAAAAGCTTAGGGTATTGTACTGGTCAGAAGACAAGGAAGAGGGAAATATATGCCTTTAAAGAGGATTATATAATTTGTATTTAGTAAAGACTAACCATTCCCTCTATAAACATCACAGCTGCTGCAATATGTAGGTCAGTGAGATACAAGCTCAGGGAGGTGCCTACAGCCTCAAGAGAGCAGGCATAGATGTCCATAAGACATTTTAACATGAGTCCATAAGAGCACTATACAAGAGTCAAAGAATTAATTTGGGATTAAACACTTGACCCATAAGGAGGAAAAATAGAAAGTATGAAATCAAGAAACATGCAGACATTTTTCTTAGTTTGACCACTTAAAAAAAACCCCAAACCACACAAAAAGGGCTAAGAAGGATCTTTATATGTGAAAAACTCTAAATTGTAGTAGATGAAGGGAAAAAAGTCAAACAACAGATGTTAATTTTTCATCCATTTTTAACATGAAACTACACACCAATACTCTTTTGCTAAGGACTCTTACAAAACTGCTCATTAGCTGAACACTGAGGTCATAAAATACACAGTCCTGATGGTGGGAAAGCAAGGAGACACTTACCTGTAGGGATGAATGTAGGCTGTTGCAACTGCATGTTGGCTAGAGCCTGTTGGTAGTGGAAAACGCTTGGGTTAAAGACTGTGGTGGCACCATTGTTTTTTTCAAGTGCTGGCCTCTTTGGTAAAGGTTGAAGTGCACCAGGCGGCAGGGCCTGTGGATAAGGGAGTCATTAAAGACAAGTGGAGTAAATAAAGGGGCCCAGATGTAGGTCAAGCATGCAATAAATAATAGGGGGTCTTGGCTGCAAATCACCTGCAACTCTATCAACTTAGCGAGACAGGAAAGAGAAGAGCAGCTAAGTCACAGTACGAGTAGTAGGTGAAACAACAGCTTCACTAGGTAAGCAGTTAGTAAATAGACCAGGAGGAGGGCAGAGTCCAGAACGAGGAGGGATGCTAAGGAGCTTTTCAGCAGGACTGACTTGGGTACAGAGGGCGAAAAAAGCACTGGGGAAAGGAAGGGGAGAGGTGATCACCTGGACAAGATGCTACAAAGAGCAGTTGCAGGCAACAAGCATTAAAAACCCCAAAACAAACAGGAAAAATATAGTAGATGACTATTTAAAACCCAAGATTAGCATAAGCAACAAATGCCATGGAAAAAAAAAACCAGATGCTTGCCTCTGGTTCAACACCTGCCTACATGTATGTGTGCATGTGTGGAAGCGTGCACACTGTGCAGCCAACCCATGTGTCCAGATGGTAGAGCTGGAGCTGTTGCCAACTACACACATAACATTGCATTCACAGTAAAATGCATTTCCACTTGTTAGTAGAGAGGCTGAGCAACATGGTCAAGACCAGGCCTGATTCTCCACCGCTCACACCAGAGGCACAACCCACCACCAAGAGATTTGGACCAGCTCCCACTATACAGAAGGTGGCCTCTATCAGTCAAATACTGCTCACTCGTTATTAACAGTGGAAAAAGCCATTGACAAATCCCTTCTTTTCATTCTATCACACCACCGGGCTTCTTCCAGCCCGTCAAACCTGTTTCATGATCAGACTTGGTAAAAAGCATTAACCCAACTCAGGAACTTTTCTCAGTGAGTTACTCATCATTCATCCAAGCATGTCTCAACAGCAAAGTAGTATGTCAGGTTCTTGAGAGACAGGAATGTTTCTAATGATTTACAGCTTTTCATTGTACCCAAGTAAGAAACCACATTTTTTTCTCCACATTGTGATAGAAAAGGGTCCTTTTTAATTATGCCCCGCAGTCCTTTTGCACGTAACACTCCCATTGACGTCAATGAGATTTACGCACGTGGAAGTCATGCAGAATCAGGTCATTTCTGACTACTTGTTAGTTTGTATCATGTAGCAAAGCAATGGCTGAAAAACAGGGTTATCACTCCTACTTTTATTTTAATAGGTCACAAATGATTGGTAGGTAATGGAGAAGGTTTGGCTAATGAAGGGTTAAAGCTACAAACACACGATACTTGGAAGAAAGGACACAAGTAAAGAGATTTTAAAAGCATTACGAAGATCAACACACAACAGAATGTAAGTGAAAGCTTGCAACAGTTTGTCGCCATCTAGAAACAGGTTTCACTTTAATTTGCTATAGGAGACTGCTCATCTGAGAAATGTTAGGCAACATACTTCCAGGCAAAACATGACTCCATCCTATCTCTACTCACATGGTTGCTTTTGGGTGGTTTTAATATTAAAAAAGAAAATTAGAAGAAATTGCGTTTACAAAGCTGCTCTCAGACATGCACACATCCTTTGCCTATGCTAGCGGGCATCCACTCTCAGCATTTAGGATTCAATCTTTCCAGATTTCTTCTGGCTGCTACCAAAAGACAGCAGTCAAAGATGGGACAATTCTTAGACACAGACACCAAAATATTTTACTTAAGATCTATATTTTAGGATGATCTATGAGTTTTTATTTCTAGCTAAGCTTTCATTGGTATCTGTGTTAAATCTGCCTGTTATCTACAACTTGTCTGTTTAATGATGGCTATGTGAATGTTCCTCCAGGCACGGGACAGATCTGCAGCTTACAGAGTCTGGAGTAGCTTCATGTACATCACAGAGGTTTTACAGCTTTATAGTGACTGAACACCTTTCTACTTAAATTCATGCTCCTTATGGTACCCGATTGCTAAATAATCCTTTTCAGACACTTCCAAAATCTGCCTCAGAAGAAGAATTTACTAATTATAGCAAAGCAACTGTGCCAGGCACATAATGGACTTTTGACTCCCTGCTTCTTGGCCAAAGGCTGTCACCACCCCAAACCCCACAATGGTAGTGCCAAGAGCAGAACAGCTGAAGGCTTAGAGACCTTGCTGTGATGTCCCAGCACCTCATAGGACAATTCCCAAGCCCAACACTGCAGTCTGAGGGAGCATACAGACACCACAGGGATGTCAAGACATGTCAGACTATCCCATCATGTCTCCAGCATCACCCTCTCTCCTAACCTGCTTCAGCCCCCTGGGAGTAAGGGAAAGAAAGGAGCTATAGCAGCCTCACTGTTTCTCCCTCAAGAGCAGCCAGGTGGAGAAAGACAAATAAATGCAATATTACCAGAGTGTTCTAAAGAAACAAGCACTCTGCATCAGCTGCTGTGCCATCTGAGGTCCAGCTCTCTCATGTGGACTCTGGAGCCATGGGACCTCATCTTGATGTGCTTCTGGTTTGACACAGCCCTGTGGGCCACCCCTCCAGCCCAGCAGCTGGAGGAGTGTTCACACAGCATCCATGAAGATGTGCTCCTCCTTGCCAGCCGATCTTATTTTAGATACTAAGGTGCAGGAGGGCCCATGGAGACAGAAGGATCTGGCTTCAGCCCTTCTCCAGCCTTCTGTGCTGAGGTAAGAGCCTCAGGCCAGAGTACATCATTTGAAAGGTCCATCTACAATGCCGTGAAGAGGCATTTAAAATTGCACAGGATGAAGCTGGGCAAATACAGCTTCTGCACCAGCCCTGGCAGGGACACAGGATCAAACAAATGTGTCTCATGTGACATGGGCTACATTTTTGTATCACTCAGGACCTGCAGGAATTGTAGCAGCTTGAGGGGATACAACATTTCTTTCTTGCACCGCGTCCTTGTTCAGAAGGAATCCCACAAGCAGAATAGACAAAAGACAAGGGACTCCTCACCACCAAATTCTGTAGCCAGTGTAGGAATTAAGACTAAACCCTTGTAGCAAAGAATTAATTTGATGAGTTTACCTCATCCGGCTGCTTGTGCTTTCCCCGTGGACAAGCTCTGACCACCATAAATACAGCAGCAGCTTTGGACAGTAACCTTTTCTGAGTTTATTTTTTCCCTGTGTGTTTGTGTGCATATATGGGTATGCAACTTTTGCAACAGGATCTGACCATCTGCAGCAGTGAAAGGGTTAATTCAGTGCAGTATCCATGTGATAGTCCTGCACTGATCCAAATGAACAACTTCCACTACTTAAATGCCAGGCAGCCTCCCATTTTTGGGCTGAGAAAGCCACATCCCTGCTCGAATGAGCACCTGAACAAAAAGGCTTGTGCCACTTCTCTGCATGGCATGGAAAGCAATTTTTCAGCAAGACTGACAGATAAAAACACACTGCATGCCAAAGTCAGAATTTCCCACGTGCTGGTTAACAAATCTTTCATTCTTTTTTGCAAGACAAGAACTGGATTCAATCTTTGCAACCTCAAAGTTCCCCTCAGATCTCTATCTCCTGGGACCAGATCACACTTTCACCCTTCTGCACTCAGCAAAGAGGGGCTGGGTCTGCTGCCAGGAATGACAAATGCAGAATGATCTGAGAGAGGGCAGAGGTAGCACCCATTCCCTGGCAAGCAGCAGAAGGAAAGTGAGCAGTTTCCTCTGAAGACCATACATGCTCTTACCACTCATGAAGGGTTCAGAGGAGGTGACATTATTCCAACAAGTGGCTGCAAACATTTTGATGTGTCAGAACAGGAACACTCGTACAAAAGTCGCTTCTCTCATAGGGTTTGTTCAGTGGGGGGTAGTTAGGGGCTCTCCCCTTCTCTGCCACACTGTGGCAGACTGTCTGCCACTCCTCAGAGTGGTGGCTCTTGGAGAGGGCAGCAAGGCACTGTGCAGTCCTGCCTGTGTTGGCTTTGGGGCTGTGTCTGTGCCAGCCGTGAGCAGAGGAGGTGAGAGGCTGCAAGGTCATCCACAGTGTCCTTCCACCACTGCTGGCACAAGCTGGGCCCTAGCAAGGCTTCCTACTGCTGCTGCCCAAAACTCTTCACTACTTAAACCCAAAACCAAATTTTGGAGAGGAAGGGGAGCAGACCAGCTTCTTCTCCCTAGATCTGGGAATGAGATGCAACATCAGCTTGACGGTTTCACAGCTTCTGTGTCCACTCTTCCTCCTCCCTGCTATAGCTGGGCAACAGGAGCTCTTTTTAAAAAAATTAGTTGTATCCCTTATTATTTGGGAAAACAGGAGGGAGCTGTCTTCTAGGGAGCCAGCACTGACAGCACTGTGAGGATGGCTTTTGCCTCACTGTGAGCATCATAAAGCCAAATAAAACATATTATTTGAGACTCATAAAACAACCAAAGACAGCTTATATGAAGACAGCTTACAGGCAGAAGCTCAGGGAGCAGATCCCATGCTTGAGACTGAAGCAAAGGGCACCCACAGTGAGTGGGTTTGCTGACACTGTCTCACTGGGGATGAGGGGATGCAGACAGAGCCAGCTGAAGGGATGGACATCTCCCCAGCTTACCCAATGCATGAGCTAAGTCCCACACTGCACCTGCTCTGCTTTCCAGCACAGATCCCCAAGGATGCTGGTCAGCCCTCTTCCCCCTAAATCTCAGTTGTGCCCATTATACAGAACACCCTTGTGCAGGACAGTTAGCAGCATGGCACTGCCAGGCAAGATTGTGATGCTGGGAACACAAAGAAAAGTTACTGCATCTGTCCCTCAATCACCCAGTCCTCTGGCATTTACAGCACACTGCAGACCTAATGAGCTAAATTCTCAAATTCTCCCTGAAACATTGCATCTTGTGACTCTAAAGCTGCCAGTGTTTGGAAAAACACTTCAAAAGCCAGAGCTGCCTCCCCCCAAGATTTTTCACTGTCTCCAAAACACATCCAGGCTTCAGGAGGCAATTAATGGATGGTGTGTGGGGCACAGGACTGGCATGTCTGAACGCACACTGAACATTTCTGGCTGGGATGGGCAGTCTCCCCAGGCACTAACACCACAGACCAAGAGCAGAAGGCTTCCATGCAGACTAAGATGGTTACGTGCAAAGCGAGAAGGTGAAAGGTCCAAGTACCAGGTCAAAGGTTGCCTCGAGCGGTCGCTTCAGTGATCTGACAGCTGGCTGAGTCTTAATTAGCAGGCAGCGAGCACATGATGGCAATGGGCCGGGGAGGGGGATCAAGCACAGTAACAAAAACAGCAAGCAGAGGTGTGTCAAGAGAGAGCAACAATTTGGGGAGGCGAAGAGAAAAAAAAAAAAAAAGTGAATGCATTATACAATATATTAAAAAGACGAGGCATGCACAACATGGGGTGGCTGGGTAATTACCTGGCCTAGTGGCAAGTCAGTTATTTTGCCTCGGTAAGTTTTAAAAGTAAAGAAATGTCATCACAGGACACGTGCTTTGGAGCTTTGTCACATCAGCTGGCACAGCAGGGCAGGAGTGCTCAGGGATTAGCACCTGCACAGGGGCTGGCACTGGGCTCCAGCCCTCATGCTGCAGCTACACATCATGCAGAGGCCAGCAGAGCACTCGTGGAGAGGGAAGGGCCACTGGAAAAGGAGGGAGCTTCAAGCACATGCTTAAGTGCTGTCCTGAACTGGGGACTGAGCCGTACCCAGTTCATCCAGTGCTGCACTGACTTCAGCCAAGCAGGAGTGAGTAAAGCTACTACTTGTGCACATCAAGTAACTGCAGGATTGGGCCCCTCAGAAATGCTGAATTTAGATTTGAAGTAATTCTAAATCTGTTTTAGAATGTAGACTCACAGCCTGGCCTCTGTTTTTCCCTCCAAGAAAATGGAGCACCTTTCCTCCCCTTATTAAAGTCTTACACCTCAACAGGTACAGTAAATGCATCAAACCTTGAAAAGTCAATGAATAATGTAGGCTGTTTTGGTAGCAGGGGTGATGCAACAAGCCATCAATAAATATTTTAGAGGTTCTAGTTAACAGCATACAAATAGGGTTAATTACATTTTTAAGAGAAGCCAGCAAGATGAATAAAACATGCATTGGCTTTGGTTAAGTAGCAGTGTCCTAGATAATTAGTGAAAAAATAAAGACTCAATTGTGAAAAACACAAGAGTTTCATTTCAGGAGGTTATTTTTTGACAGACCCGGACTCCTATTTCAACAACAATAAAAACAGTAAGAAAGCTAATAAATAAACTCTGCAGGACAAATAAATACTGCAATATAAACTAATTGTTCAAATTACATTCCAGGTAATGTTGATGCTACAGGGAGGGCACTTGTTCAATTTCTAGAACTGCCCTGGCTCTGCATTAAATTTCATAATGAATTAAAAGCAACCTCTTTTACTATCTTAGAAAAAAGAAAAAGGTATTTAGAAAAAATTTAGTAGCCTTAATTCTAAATCAAATAGGAGGCAAGAACCTTTTTAATATTAATTCTAAAAAAATTTAAGAAATCATAGAAGAGATGGAAGGAACCTCTGGAGATCAGCTAGACCAACACTGCTCAAACAGGGTCAACTACAGCAACTTGCTTGGAACTCCATTCAGGCAGGTTTTCAGTATCCCCAAGGATGGAGAACTCTGTTGTAGTGTTCAATCTTTCTTTGGTAAATAAATTTTTACTTATGTTTAAATGGAATGTCCTGAATTTCAATTTGTGCCCATTGTTTCTTATCTTTTCATTTGGCACCACAGGGAAGAGTTTCCCTCCACCTTCTTTACCTCCCACATCAGGAATTTATGCACAGGGGTAGGATCCCCTGGGCCTCTTCTTCCCTCCCCAGCTCTCTTATCTCTGGAATTACCAGGTGCCATTAAACCAAGCTCAATAGAATGGCAAACATTTATACTGGCTAGGAGTCACCTGGTAAGTCTTCCTTGACTCATGTTCAGAACTGCAGATGTAAGTAGTCACAATTCAACTTAACATGCAGGTGGGACCATCTCTACCAGGTCCAAAGCATCAAACAGGTCAGGAAGTCACCCTTGGTTTGTGTCTTGTAATTTCACTAAATCTTGGCAAAGGTATCAGACACAAATTTGCTAAGCTCAAGCAGCTGTTATCATCTGCTTTTTGCAGAGAACAGGCCAGGATCTCCCTGAAAAGGATGTATTGTGTATTGAGGAAGCTGAACTGACCCCTGTGACTCAGCCAGGGAAGGTGTTGGGTGCTGCTGCACTTGCATTCATGTCACATCACAATGCCATGTCAGCAAATCACAGGGTTGGGCACCACGTCCCTACCTGGTGAGATGTACTGTGCCACTGAGGGCTTCATGCTGTGGTGAGCACAGAGACAGGATGAAGAGATGGGATGCATCTTGCACATGCTCTCAGCTCTCTAGTCAGCCATTTACAAAGCTCTCTACTTTTCCACAAATGACACATATGACACGTGAAATCTCTTAGCGATGGAAATGCAGCTGGAGAAGAGCTCTACTTACCATTGCAGCTGCAGCTGTCTGGTTCACCTGGTGTTGAGCTGCCTTGATTTTGGCTTGCAGGTGTGCAGGGGGATGAAAGTACTTGCATTTCTCCCTAGAGCATCGACCTTTGATGTAATCCATGCAAACTGTAACAGTATTTTCATTTGTGTCTATCATTGCAATATCTATAGGGTGAGCATAGCGGCAATCATTCTCACCACGTGTGCAATTTCCACGCTGAAACTCTCGACAAACCTTAAAAGAAATTCACATTGTTGAGCAGAACATCAAGTTACTTTTCATTCAGTATTTTCAACACAGAATATCAGTTCAGTTGGCCACATTAAGCCATGTGTATACTCTGAATCCATGCTCATCTGGGGTAGCACATATACCAACAGACACAGGGGCAACTGGTGCTACTCACAACCCCTTCAGGGGACGAAAAAAAACACAATGTTAATAAGGCCAATTACCAAATGCAAGTGAAGTACAGAATTTGTGCAGAATGGAAAGTGACCCCAGAAAAATAAATGTCATTTTGACAAAACTTTTGCAGCTCAGGATTCTTCCCCTGCCTCTAAAGCTTAAATGTTAATAACTCTGCCATTTGTGTCTCACCTGGATTATGTATTTGTTATGGAGCACACTCTTGGGTAGGACATTTAATTCTAAATGTTACATGCTGCTGCTATTTGCAATGAGTACTTTTTCCTAAACATGAGGTACCTCTTTCACATAAATAGTCTCCCTGCCCTTCACAATAAAACCCCAATCCTGGCATTACGTGACAGCACATTTGATTACACAGCAATGTTTTTGAAGGTGTTGCCAAAATTACTAGTTGTACTAGGATCTCACAGGTCCTCTTAAATTATGACCACTGAAGCATCAGAGGCAGAGGAAAAGGTTTCACAAGAAGTCTGCAAGGTTTCTTGTCTAAGGAACTGAGAGAAGTTGTTGAATAATACAGCAAGTGGTGTAGCTCACATACCAATGTGCAATCAGATTGAGTGTGGGGAAAGGTGAGACGTCAGCAAAGCAAGATAAAGTACATAACACAAAACAATGTGTTTTGAAATTACACCCTTCTCTGCTATCTTCCTGTGTTATAATTTACACCTGCAGGGGCCTCTGAATTCAGGTCCTCAGCCCTTATCTCCTGCAGAGTCTCTGCTTAGGGTTGAAAGACATTTACAACTCCTCCACCAATAAGTCCCAGCATGTCCAGCCAACTGGGGAGGGAGAGACACCTTCCAACACCCCACACTCACCACTCCCAGCAGTGTAATGCTTAAAGCTTTCTGTAAAAGCTCAATAAGCCCATCTCTAGAAAACAGAAATGTCTGTTACCTCCAAAACATCTTCCACCCAACAAAGTGTAAGGGCAGACCATCTACTTGGTTTTTTGGGCTTTTTTTGAGCATGGCAGATCACATACAAAAAACCAATCCTAACCCTGCTCTAATACCCATTGATATCAGAAAAGTGAGTTTTCCCAAATTTCCAAGGATTTGGGAAAAGGCCCCACAAGAGCTTCTGCTCTGGCAGAGAGCAGCAGCCCTGTGCTAGGAAAGCTGCAAGTTAAATTCCATACTGTGCTGCATCAGGTCATTTTAGCAGAGAGCAGCAGCTGGGACCACAAGTCCTGTTCATCCCTGTCAGCAGTATTGTATCAGATGTCCAAGTACCTCCAGTTTATCCGTACGCATCAGTTTCTGCCCGGCAGAGCCTCCCGGTACTGTAACAGTAGGATTTCCGGAAACCAGGACAGGAGTATTTGGTAAAAGCTCTGCAGGAACCAAGCCCATCCCAGGAGAAACATGACTCAGGTAGGGACTAAAAGCCATTGTGGGGCTTGTTGCAAGCGATGGAGTCACAGGAAACGTTGTCTGTGTACAGAAAGAGGAAAAACAAAGTATTACCAAAAAGGTTCTGTCTTGGATTACCCATCAAACCCTTGCATCACACTTCAATCCTTTTAGACAATTTGATTAGCCACATCAAAATGCTGTGCTCTCCAATCTATTCATTTATTGCCATTTATTTGCGATCCATTCGCTTCTCCTGACTCACAGATTTGTGACTCATCCTGAATACAAGGCATCTTTATTTGTCAGATCAAAGCATATTGATGATCTTTATAGTTTAATGACACAATTAAGGATTTCATGCCAGCAATTAGGGCAGGCCCAAATTAAACAGACTTCTCATTCCCAAATAAACGGAAGCATAAAGCTTCTTTATGCCTACACCGCAATGCTGTAGAGAGACTCCAAGGTAAACTGCAGCTTCCGGACCTGGAAGTGGGTAACCCCATTAGCTGCCCTGCTGCATCCACCAGCAGCTCCCCTGAGCACCATGTTAGCACAGCCAGCATGTCTCAGGTTGCTCAAAGGCATCATTCAGTCAGGTGAGACATCTCTGCTGCAGTACACTCGGTGGTCAGGCATCCTGCACAGCTGGGGTTGGTTTCAGAGTGTCAACAGACTCCAGGCAAAAACCATTTTGCAGAAGGATCTAAGCCTGTGCTCCATGTGAATGGCACCAAACTCAGTAATGTTATTATAACATGCCAGATCTCATGGCTTAGGCAAGAGCAGGTGAGTCTTGGGCTTGGAATAGCAATGACAGAGTGTACCAGATGACATGGCTCAGGTGGACTAGTGTGAGGTCCAAGACTGCACCTGTGCTACAAGGAGCCATGTTCTCCTTGGCACAGAACAACAGACCATAACGATCTCGAGCAGTTCAAGTCCCTACATTGTGCTAGGCAGGTCCTCTGAGTGCAGCAGAGCTTCAGTGCTGGGGCCCAGAAGCACTTCCCTGACCTGAGCTGCTCCAGCAGCACTCATCCAGAAAAGGAGCTGCTGTGCTAGCAGGCAGGTGAGCACAAGGCTCCTAAGCAGATGCTCAGTTTAAAGTCTGGGACTGGTCCCTATAGCCAGGGAGTTTGTGAGGTTTTAAAGCACCAGATCCAAACTATTCTTGGTAATGAAACCAATTCCAGCTGATGAAAAAACTCCACCTGCCCCCACAGAAGATGAGAGCATGCACAGCAGCACTTCTGCTCCTGAAGCAGGGGCTCGAGTACCCCCCAGGGAAAGCAGCCTGGAGCTTGCAACCATTTTTATTTTCCCTCCTGTCACCTGCTCCACTGTGAACTCTGGGTTCCAGTTAACGCTGCTCACATTGGCAGGTGTCCATGATACCATCCTTGGGAGCTACAGGCTCTACTTGGCAATAAATACAAGTGTGCTTACACAATGGCCTGGGGCAGTTTTCTGGCCACACACATCATTCCCTCCTTTCTTTTGTTTTGGTACTTCTAGTCCTGCAAACTTCTAAAAGAAACCATACATGGACAGTGTGTTCCTCAACAGCACCATCATCCTGGTACTTTCCTCCTTTGCTTGTTGTGATGTGGAAGAAGTTAACCCATGTAACACCAGCCAACTGTCCTAACCCAGCTTTAGCTCAGCAATGCCCCTTCCTAAGGCAAGTGTCTCCCAGGCCAGTGGGAAAGGGAATTGTTCAGAATACATTCCATTTTCACCTCCTCAGTAAGGAGACACAGCTTCCTGCACCAGTGCTGCTGGATGCTTTAAGTGTAGCAGAACCAAATAATTCTCTCTCTGGGAGGGATTTCCAATTTTCCTTCTTGTGAGCCTTAGAGAAGCACTGCTTCAGCTGTTGGGAGACTTCAGCCACTAAAGCCAGAGATCCCCCAATCCATAGACTTTTATTAAATAATTTTCTTCTCCCTTTCAATTCTCTGTGGCTCCCAGACATTTTACACCTTTTGCTGCTAAAAAAGCTCTTTAGGATTTTCAAAGCTGTGACTCCCTGAACACTTTAGTGAGAAGGCAGCATCCATTAGACTGTTTTCTTTTGTGTGAGTACCAGTAATTACAGTGATATCTGCTGAACTTCCGTCACCATTTCCACCATAAATGCTATTTTAAGGAGCTTCTCCAGCCTGGCCAGTCTGCACAGGTTATGCTAGGGCCTGACACATGGTCAGCATTTGTTTTATGTAGCCATAGTAGCCCAAACCTTGCAGTACATGTGGCTTGCACAAATGTCTAGACAAACCTACCCTACGTTTTTCAGCACCTAATAGAGCAGAAGTATCCTGACTGAGCAGGTGTGGCACAAACATTGCTCCAAAATGCCAGGAGATTCTTTAAAGAAGGCTTCCCCTGCTTGGATTCAAACAGAATCAGCAGCCAGGCCAAAGACCTCGCTGGTTTCTGAGACAATGGGAAGATATTCCTCCCACTGCTGAGGAGGGATTTGTGCTGAATGGGAATGCTGGGGGCTTGCAACACCTCACACTGAAACATTCACTAGATGATATACCAGCCTCTTCACCAGAGCTACTACACAGGTGGAAGCAGGACCTGCTCCCTGAAACACAACCCCCATCTCCCTCAGAAGCAGTCCCTCTTCTCCCTGGGAGCAGTCAGCAAGGGCTAATGGATCCAAACCCAGGCTGAAGCGAGTGGACAAAAGCCATGCATGAGGAACAACTGAGTACTACGATCCACCTGCGGTCCTGGAGACCTGCAGAGCGATGCCCGTAGGAGCAGGATGAGTTTTTATTGCTGCTGCTGTTTGTTCACCCATTTCCGTGCCCTGACATCTGCTGCCGCGTTCCCAAGGTTTCACAGCCGCTCCTTCTGCCCGCCCGCACTGTGTGCCTGCTCCCCTGATTGGAAGTGACAGTTGTGCTCCACACCCTGCCCCCAGGCTGGGGCTGAGCTCGCAGCCAAGCGAGCACAGCTAGGGAACAAGCAGACCTCGCTCAACATATTAAACCTACAAGAGCTGGGGTTTTGAGTCTGGAAGTGTGTGAAGCACTCTGAAAACTGCGCCTTTGTGAGCTGGCACCAGGGAACTCTCTATTTATTGTGGCTGATGAGGGGAAAAGATGGGCTGTGCTCACTGCCAGACCCGGCTGCTTGTCTTGGATTCAGTCTGGCTCATGCATCAGTACCAGTAATAGGGATGCTGCCAGCCAATTCTCTCCTCTACGTCTGTGCAGGTCCCCCATGTCCTCAGGGAATTTCAGCAAATTTCTTCCTTGCAGCCAGAACTCAAATGTAATTTTTACTCCAAACAGCACAGCCCTCCTCAACATGCCTCCTGTCCACCTCTTGTGACAGCTGTGTGCTTTTGGCTGGGATACAGTTAATTTTCTCCACGGTAGCTGGTGTGGGGCTGTGGTTTGGTTTTGTACTGGAAACAGTGTTGATTATTCAGGGATGTTTTTGTTGTTTCTGAGCAGTACTCACACAGGGTCAAGGGCTTTTCTGCCTCTCACCCCACCCAACCAGCGAGCTGACTATGGGGAGCAGCACAAAGGCTTGGGAGGGGGCAGAGGACAGCTGACCCCAGCTGGCCCAAGGGATACCCCAGACTGAATGACATCATGTTCCTGATGTAAAGCTGAGGGAGGAAGAGGAAGGGAAGGACAGGAGACCTGACAGAGCAATATTATGGCTGTACACTGAAAAACCAAACTCTCAACTTAATTGCTGCTGTGCTCTAGGGCAAAACAGAGGTATTGAAAGTATCAGCACTTACTCCTGCTGCCCTCCTTAAAGCTCTTGCTAATTCAGGAAATACAGAGACAGGTTTCCTTGCAAATTAACTTTTATGAATCTTAGCACAGAGACGCTACCAAGTAACTCCTGTGCAGAGGAAAACAGGTTACAGTGCAGCAGCAAAGGGGTCAGGCTGGTAGCAGCTCACAAGACTGGTTTACTGAGTATTAAAATGCTTGTAAGAATAGTAATAATTTAAAAAAGCTGAAATGGCTGCTGTAAGAACACATCCCAGGGGGAGGACTGCCAAGGACGTTGACAGCTCTGAGCTCCTCACAGACCTCAAGCATGGAAGCTGTTGGGTTGAAGGTGTGAGCAGAGAGAAGGCACCATCCCAGGAAGGGACATTTGTCACCACTGGTGGTGACAGAACCTGGAACAGCTGATTTTAACAATCTAGAAGTTGCATTCGATTTGGCTAGCAGAAATTGTGCTAAAGCTAGAGAAGAAACACAGAGTGGGTGTGAAGAGGAAGGCAGAGGAGCGGTTGGTGTTTTGTCAAACACAAGCACTGTCTCAGCCAGGAAGTGCTGATTCTGAGTTACCTCAGACCCTAAAAAAGGGAAAGCCTGAAAATGAGAGGCCCACTGTAAATACAGAGGTGTTGATAGCCTGAAGGAGGGGAGACAGGTCACTGCTAAGCAGCTATATATGGAAAGCACACAAAAAACAATGGCAGCTTACAGTCTGGTGATAGAAACTGAAGATAAAGATCTCATACTGACAAGACTGAAGACCTTGATATGAAAAACGTAATTGATGCTGTCAGAAAACCCAAAAATCTGTGTTCCCCTCCAATGTAACTGCATGGGGCTGGCTGGCTACAAAACCACCCTCCAACATGAAGGCTGAGCATGCTGGAGTGAACCCAGTGGGCCAAAGCACCCAGTTACCTACCACCACAGATGCCGATTTCCCCAACCAGACTGCAAAGACACACTCCTAGCTCAAAGGATCTCTCATTTGTGGGCTGCTGTAGTGTAAAAGACAGGTGTTAACACCCCACAGCATTGTCTCTTGGCAGATACCAGCTCCTGGGTGGGCCAGGGTATGTGTGTTTATTCATTCCTAGCGTGTCTTTGACTAGAGGATGAGATATAAATCAGGTTTTTGCTGCATGGAACAAATGCCTGTGCAAAGCACCTGTTGAAATCGGCTCCAGCACTTGCTCCAAGCATCACTGGCCAAGCAAGTTGCTCACCCTCTGCTCTAACACCTCCATCAGCACCAAGGAGTGGCAGTAGGATCCTGCTGCCCCAGGAGGGGACAAAGGGCTGGGTTAAAGTCTGGGCTGTCTTCAGGGGCATGGGTGACTCAGAACTATCAAGATAGTCTACAACGACCTTGACAAGAAGGAAAGATGAAAAGCTTGAAAAGAAAGAGAGGAAACAGCTTCCCTAGGCAGCAGCAGAGGCAGCTGCAGGGCAGGAGTGGTGGCAGGTGTGTCACCACTGCTGTGCAACAGCTTGTTCAGGCAAAGCAGTGCCCTGCTCCACCACGTCAACTGGACCCTGGGCTGAAGCACCTCCATGGTCAGCTCCAAAAGTCTGTCCCACACTGCTGCAAAGGGATAAAGCAGGATGGAAAGGGTGGGAACTAGGCCCAAGGTGCAGCACTTTTTGGGTGGTCTCACACTGGCACACACAGGATGCAAAGTGACCATATCTGAGAAATCAACATTGACCAAAGTAGCTCCTCCTATCAATGCCAGAGCCCAGCTCATAGACAGACACATTCAAGACCATTTCAGGAAGCCTGCTGAAACACTGCTATGTCAAGTGCTGGTTTGGTTTGGATTTGGTGGTGGTTTTTTGGTGGTGGTTTGTTGGTTTTTTTTTTTTAAACTCAGCTTTTCTGGTGAAACTGCACTTTAAAATGTCTAAGCATTCTATTGTTTGGAGCTATTAAGTATGCTGTTTCAAATCTCTTCTCTGGCAAGCATCCCAATTAAGCAGGCATCCCGTTGATCAGCTTTCTGATCACATGGGATTTGTTCTGCTGCTGCATCTGATACAATACTTTCTGCTTTGACGAATTTCATGTGTAGCCAGAAGGAGGCCCCACCCTTCTCATTTAGAGAGCAAAAAATTCTCAAAGCCAGCTTCCACTGACAGCATCTTTGGGAAATCAAAGGCAGTTGAAAGAGCAATCTCTTGTTTGTCCTGAAATTGGTGTGGAGCAAGTTGGGCAGCAGGAATCAGACCAAGAGCTTGTTTAGTCTGAGTAAAGTGTGGGAAAGCACAAAGGGAGCAGTCATTGCAGAACAAATTTTTATTTTTCTTCTTTGCCCATGTCTCCCTCATGGCACAATTTAGAAACCAGAGGCCTTTCTCATCAGATAAGATTACCTCTGAAATGAGAGCACTAACCAGACAAACCAACACATTCAGTCTCAGAGGCAATTTAAAAGGCAGAAGTGAAATTTAGGAGCATACTGGACCTGCAAGATTGCAAAGTGGGAAGGTGAGAACTTTCCAAAGAGGAAATCCCAAAGATGCTTTGAATAGCCAGCCAAAGAGTATCCACCATGAATTCCTCACAGAGGAAAACTCCAAATAGGAAGGGTTTGCTTTTGGTACAGGGCTTGGAAAGAGTGCCACTATTTTGTGGGAATTCAGGATTTCTTTCTGATGTGGATATACTTCCAAACTCCACAAAAAAGAGGTGCAAGACAACAGCAGGTAAGAGCCTAAGGCACAGAACAACTAAACACCTTTTCTCTGTGGCCAATTTTCTCTTCTGCCTCACCTTTCCATGTTCAAAATGGGAAGAATAAACAGCATTTTCCTAGCTTATAGGGCAGGGCCAAGATAAAGCTACTAGCAAACACATGGGATGATCAAAGTGATGGCAAACATGGAAAAGCCCCCAAAACACAAGAGGTAATGGTCCAGTCTGGTGGCAGACCACCATCATGAAGGGACACTGGCCAGCTTTCCCTGCTGAAACACACCTCCATCACAAGCTCTTACACCAAACATCACAACAGCCTCCAAAGAGGAGGAATCCTTCATTGTTCTCTGGTGAGAATAAACCAGAAACACCTGAGCTTTTTTCAAAGCTGGGGTGACAGATGCTGTGTCCCACATGGGCAGAGAGGCCAGGCACTGTAGGTGGGACACCAGGAGGCCAAGTTCAGGCTGGTTCACAGACTTGACACCTTCAGGCTAGAAGAGCTTGTCCAAAGAATATGGCCAGTCCTCCCGTGTGGCACAGCACAAGGAGCCTCACCCAGCTACAGCACTAAGTGCACATTGCCCCAGGAAAGATACTCAGCCCCAACTCTAGACTGAGAACTCCTAATTAACTCTCAGTGCAGCTTATTCACATCAGCATTGAAGAGCTGCTTCAAGACCTCTGACAGTTCTTAAAATATACATTGTGACAGACTAAAACTCAGCTGACAAATGTCATCCCCTCCAAGATACACCAGCCAGCAGACACAAGCCATCCTCTCCCTGGCATAACAGGGTTCTCCAGCCTGAAGCAAAAGCAGAGACAGGCAGTGAAGGCTTCACTGAACTACCTGCTCTGCCAACACCTGTCTCCCACAGGCTTCCCTTCCTACCTGAAGAGAAGCAAATCTTTCCTGCTCTTACTCTAAATCTGCATTACTGTGAAAAACAGGTGACAGGGCTGTGACACTAGCACAACTCTCTGCTGGGATGACTGCAGTGAAATGAGTCTCACTCCCAGCCATTAAAAAGATTAAAGTCTAGGTAGGATTTGTCTTCCCCAGTTTTAGTCCAACGGTGCAACACATCTAGTCCAAGGGAGTCAGCATCATTTCAGTGTAAAACAATTATCCAAAACAGGATCCACTGGAATTTGCCACTCAGAGCAACTGGCCAAAATATGCACCTAGTGGTAAGACCCTTCTATTTGAAGCCCTGAATCTCACGGCTCCTCAGTTATCGGAGGAAAAGAGAGACACAGCTTGCAAGGTGACGCAAAGGTAGCATCAGACACCCCTCTGGAAGATTGTGCCCAGTTCTGTGCAGCACTGACAATGTCCTGGGCTCAGGCACAGGGCTGGGGCCTCCATGCCCAAGCAGGGGAGGACCAGGGAGCAGGGTGACCGCGAGGGATGCGTGGCTCTCACTCACAATGGGCTGTAGCTGCGCGCCCGGCAGCATGAACTGCATCTGCTGAGCAAACATGGCTGCGGCCGTCTTCTGCTGGATCAGGTTGTTGCGTCCATTTATTTCAAGTTGTGTTTTTAAGTGTGGGGGAGGGTGGAGATATTTGCAGTTCTCTCGGGTACACCGGCCCTAAAAAACATAATGGAACAGCATTTCAGTGAATGTAACACCCAGGGCAGCCAGAGAAATTTAATTAAGGATTGTTTGGGTTACTGGAACAACACAATCATCGAGGCGGAGGCGGCTTGGTAGCTACTGTGCCTCTTTTGTGATTTTTCTATAGTAGGTGAAGAGAAGAGCAACATGACTTCTCCTGCAGTTACAGTAACTGAATACTATCAAGCTAAACCAAAAAGTCAGGCTTCCTGACGTTAAAATGATTGTTGTAAGAAAAAGCCCCAAACAATCTAACACAAACACCAACACTTTCAGAAGCTGGTGGCAACAATTCCAGAAACAACAACAAAAATTCCCTGTTTCCTTTCGTGGGTTGCTTTTCCCCTCTTTCCAAACACCAGACCACTTAACTGGCCCTGACAACCAGACAGCAAGAAACAAAACTGTCTCCACCACTTCCCCAGCTGCACTGGATAAAATGTTTAGAGGACAGCTCTGTAAGGCAGCACTTCTGATCCACAACATGCAGGTAACCCTGAGATGCTGAGAACTGGCAGTCACAGGAGGAAGAATTGAAACGAGTTTCCCCCTTCATGCTTTCATTTGTCAAAAGTGATGTGTGTTGCATCACTGACTCCTTCCCCCCTGCAATAAACATAAGCACTGGCCATGGCAGTGGCTCCTAAAAAGCAAGATATCACTGATGTTATCCCTGCAAATCAACTGAGATCATCACTTAAAAAACATGTATAAACTGTGCCTTACTATAAAAGTGTTTCCAAGTAGACATAAGAAGATAAATATCAATACATCACTGAATAAGAAAGCTAGTAACAAATGTTGTCATTAAGATGAACTAGTTCTTGAAAAAGAAAGGTTTTTTTCTCCCCTCCCTTCTTTTTGAATTTCTTCCTCAAGAAACAAGGGGCATACAGAAAACATGAAATACTTAATGTAACTTTATGCTTATTTATAAAACTTTTATGCAAAAATGGTGACTTTTTGGAGAAACAGATTTTTTTGAGCTATTCAGAGCCTATTAAAATAAGGCCAGACCTAGAGGCCACAGAGCTGTTCCCTGACAGATAATTAATAATGGTTCCTGCAGCCAGCAAAGGCTCAGGACCATCTATTACCCAGCCTGTCCCAGGCACAGTCATCAAGGACTGGACACAGAGTTCTCAGCCTCAGTGTCATTAAATTGGCTTTCCAAAAGGGGCACATCAAATGACCCCATGTACCTGCCCCTGTTAGCAGGATCACGTGCAGCAGAGCTCTAAGCCCAAAACCTGGTCCACAAGGAGACAGCTGTTACCTACCACTGCACCCAAGGCCCAGGTGGGAACCTCCTGGGATGAGCCCCTGATGCATCCAGGATACTCCCCTGGGGATTCCTTAAGGCTTTTTCAAACATACAGGTGGAATCACTGGACAGGCCAAGTACCACTGCAAAAAGCCAATGCTGTGACCCACTGCAGGGGTTGGTTTTGAACCCTCAGCCAGGCTCCCCAGCATGCCAGGTCACTGCAGAGCAGCCTGAGATTTCCAAACTTTTCTCTGCCCCCCTTCCTGGTGGGGATAACAGCTTCACTGGGGAGAGGGCTCCAGAGCTTGACTGCAGCTTAAAAGGGGCTGTTTGACAAGTGCCATGGGAACAGGCTCCTCTCTTATCTGCTCCAAGGAGATCAGAGTTAAACATAAGGCAAATAATTAAATGCAAGAAATGATGGGCTAAACCCAGTTGGACAGGAAAGAAAACCACTTCCAAACTTTAGCAGCCTGGCTTTGTGGAATGAAACTCTCTGCCCTGCTCCTAAAAGAGCCCAGTGGCTCCCAACAACCCAACTAAAAAAGAAAGAGGCCTTTTAATGCTATTGTTTTGGCTTCTCAGCAATCCAACAGCCCCAAATCCCCAGCAGTGAGCTAATTGCTCACAGGCCCTGAGGATATGAATCTTCATCACCAGACACTTTCCCACATCTGTGTGAATTGAGGGTAAAATGGCACCATGCAGCTGGCTGGTGCTCAGACACCCAGTGCCACTACAAAGGAAATAACAGCATTAATCTGCAAGGAGAACACTCATCAGCACCAGGCAGGTTTGGGTCATCCTTCTCACAGCTGCACAGGACCAGGCCTCTCTACAGCCTTTCCCATCACCTGGGACCCAGCAAGAGCCCGTGGTTCAGCCTCGGGGCATTATCTGCAGTGTCCTCCCTCCACAGCTACTGTAGGGCTGCTGCTGACCAGGAGCAGACCCACGGAACCACAGGCTGTCCATGGCCAGGCAGCTGCTCGATTCTAAGCTCCAGCCTCCACAGACTTACACATCAGCCTCAGAAATTCCTCCTGACTGTAACTTGGCACAAATGCTTTGGGTTGGGGAAACACTTATTTCTACCAAATTTGGAATAAATCTGTGTAGATGTTTCTACACTGCAGGAATGGAGAAGATGAAAAAAAGAACTGCTACTTTTTGCAAACAATACTTACAACAGTTGACTTCAACTTGAGAAGGACTCTGCTATTTCAACTGAAATTATGAATATCATTGATACCAGCAACCCCAGCTTGGTGTGAAGCTTTGTTCTACTTTTTTTTTCCTCAAAGCAGTTTGTTTAATTCCAACAGGGGGTTCTACAAACAGAACATTTTTACTACCAATAAAAAACCACCATACAGCACGAGGCACTGGTCTCGCAGATGGAGCCTGTAAGCTGAAACCAGTGCCCACACAGTGCTACTGGTTTCAAGGACACTATTTGTAAGACACAGAGCTGTGCAGATGCTGCTGCAGAGCAAAGGCTGTGAAGTGCTGTCAGTCAGGCCTTCCAGGGCTCAGAAAGACTAAATGAATCACTGCTACACTCTGAAACCCATGCCTTTGATCTAACTCCTCCTTGCCAACATTTTGATCCTGAGCACTACCAACCACTGTGTTTCACTGGGGCATATTGGAAACCACAGCTGAGTTAAGCTGCCCCTCTTCAGCACCACAGTAAGTTCTTCATCTGTCAGACAATGAATTTTAGGAACTGATGAAGTGATAGAGTGACACAAAATCTTCTTGGTTTAGACATCTTGCTATGTAACAACTTTCAGGATGTCTTGCTCTACAGTGATGGGCACCACTAGTACCCCTTGAACTCCAACACTGGTAGGGGTGAGCCCTTCTTCTACTCTTCCATCACAACACCCACAGTTCTTGGTACTTCCCAGAAACACACACAATCTTCAAGACCAATTTCACCTCTACAAAAGCTGCCAGAAGGACAAAGGAACTGCCATTTTTGACTCCTCAGTACCAGCTGCAACACAGCAGGGAGAGCAACAGGGAACTGGTAGCAAATCTGCTGTGTGGATACCAGGCTGGGGATAAATAAGGACAACTCCATTTTACACTTGTGTGGCCTAGGAATACAACATGAGAAAATACAACAGGAATCAGGCTCCCAGTTTGAGATGAGCATATTTATGCTACAAGGCACAGTTTTCCTGCAGGGACTAACTTGTGGTTCCAGCATATCAAAAGCTGAGCACAGGGCACAGGACAGTTCCAGGGCTGTGCACAGAAGACCACCTGAGACATCCTCCAAGCTGACTGTTGCACCAAAAAGCACCATCACAGCACCTGGAGTGCTCACTGGATGTGTTGGGAAGGGGCCTGGTGCTCAGAGACTGATCTGTGCTGGTAAGCAGCATGTTGAGCCTGGTGGCACCAGCACAGCCATCCTCCTGTAACTGGAAATTTGAAATTTGCTGCTGTCAATTTAGCCTGAGTACTGACTCCAGAACAGGCACATTCCCACCCTGTCCCGGGTGGCACACAAGCCTGCAGCCAGGGAATCACCACCCAGTAACAGACTGCTGCTGGCCTTGGTAACATGCTAAATATAGCTGTATTTTCTGGCTCCTTGCAAAATGGAAGGAGTCTGAAGGACCATATTCATCAGCTTCTTTGCCAACTACAGCCAGGAGGGAAAAGCATATGGACTGCACTTTCCAAGGCTTGAAAAATGGATATTAAAAATAAATCATTAAAGGATTTTATAAGAGTATCTTCTCCCCATTTCTTCCCACACACTCCCCCACCCTTACAGTAGGCTGCTGGCATGTGATTGACTCTGTGTTGCCAACTTAAGTCATGCTGTGATGGCGTATACTGTAAATGGCTGGCATCTGACACCAGCTAACGTGACAGCAGCTTGCACTGCAACGAAGCCAGCTGTTTGGAGTGCAGCACTGACAGCAGCACACTGAAATCCAGTAGAAGAACCTGCATTACACCTGGCTCTGTGGAGTTTGCACCTTGTCATCTGCATCCTAGCTCGGAGGGATGCAAATAAGTGCATTCTGGGTACTGCACCAGGCTGATGAACCTTCCCTAAGCATGTTGCACAAGTTCCTCCTCCCTGGCTGCTGAAGTGAGTTGAACTGTGCTGCAGAAACAAGGCTGCCACCAGCACAAGCCCCAGTGCTTGCTCACATGTGCACCAGTAATGCAGTTTGTTATGGTCTCTTTAATCCTGGACACCAGTGAGTGGCTCCAGACACATTTCTGGTTTTAATGACTGCACACTATGTCCCATCAATCATCAGCAGTTCTCATGTGAAAATCTTCACGCTAATGCGGCTTTTCACACACGGGAGGCTGCAGTAGGTTGGTGCCCTGACTGTGCAGTCTTTTCCACAGATACTGATGACATGTGCAATGACTGACAGCAAAAAGAATGAAAAGAGACCAGGCAGGAAAGGATTTCCATGTTTTGCACAAAACCAGGCACCAAAACACAGCTTGTCTACATAACTTCTCTCTGCATGAAGCAGCAGATTTCCACCTCCCCAAGAGGAACTCAGTGGGGAGGCACATTCAGAGATGTGCTGGCCCTGCTTACTCAGTGCCTGTCGCTCCAGTGCTGAGGCATGAAACGCTCTCTGCTTTCCATCCCACTCACCACATGCACACAGAGGCTCTCTCCTGGCCATGGATCCTTGCTCCTGCTACAACCTTGCATGGCTTTCTCATACACAACACAACACAACCTCAACCACCATGGTGTCTGCCCCACATTTGCAGGGCAGGTTGCAGAACTGCCATAGAGCATGAATTGTCCTGCAACAGTGGGAGGCAAGAAGTGGGAAGCTCAGGGTTGTATCCCTGCATCCATGCAGCACAGCTAAGAACATGTACTGAGCAGCACATGCTGCTCCACGTCTACCCCTACTGCAATCTGCTCTGTAAGAAAAGAGATCCTGGGAAGCAGAGTTGGTACCTCTGCTTGGTAATGGCCAAGCTCCAAGTCCTTCACCCATCCTATAAGGACTTGCTCTTCCAGGACAGCAAACCACCAGTGTATCACCTCTACTCAAGTGCTTTGTGCTCACTACAGTTTGTCCCTAAGCAACCTGCTCCAGGGCTGAGCAAGTGGAATGCTGGCTGGACTGAGCAGCTGACCCTGCCACTTCCAGTGCACTGCATGGCTCACGCAGCCACCTCCAATGCTGCACTATGCTCCTCTTTCCACACAGGTAGAGAGCTGTGCTGGAGGAAGGGAGATAGCTGTCCATCTCCCTGCTGGATCAAACATCTTCCCGTGGCAAACAACATCAAATAGCATGGAAATAGCATGTTTTCAACTGGAAAACAAAGGAGGCTAGAGCTGACAAGTCAGCCTGATCATTAGTGAGTGTTACGTCTCAGATAGGTGTTCATGCAGCCCAGCTGTCACTCGCTGCAGTTCAAAGGCAGCCCTGAACACACCTTATCTGCAAGTCCTTTCTACAGCCTAATAAAATTTTGGAAATTGTGCTGCCAACTGAGTCAGTGAGAACTGCAATCTTGCAACCTCCCTTGAACATTGACCCCAGCCCAATACATTGGGTAACTTCCGCTTAAGAGCAAAGCTTTCCTCCTGGCAGTGTTGGAGCAGCTCACTTTCACAGACAAGTTTAAAGTGTAATTATGTACAAAACACTCCTTGAATATGTTCTCATGGAAGGCTGTTAGACCCCTATAAGCATCCTAAAAAGCAGGTCTAGAAGAATGTAGTGAAGTGATACATCTCCCCACTGCCCCCACAGATCACCTATTTTCTTTGTACCCACTACTTGTGTATTTCCCAGACACAGGACTCCAACACATCAGTCTCCTCACAGCTGATTTTCAACTGCAATTTTGTTCCACTTGTAACAGAAACCTAAAACTTCTGGTTTAGGTCAGAACAGGAATTATTCCCTTCCTCCTTGAAGAAGGGCCCATACTTAAAGGCTGTGGTCACATCTACCACCCCTTCCTTAAAAGTCTCAGCTCTAGACTATGCAAGCCATCCTCTTTCAACTCTCCCAGCACCGTCTCAGCTTTTCCTTAGGGTTCTCCCCCAGTCCCTGATGCTCTGGGTACCTGCTCAGGGCACTGTGCTCCACCAAACCCCCAACCAGTGCTGTGCAGGTACACAGATTCTTTCACGTCCTGCAGACAATACTGCTGCTTTTACATCCCTGCATGGCATTTTCTTTCCTACTAACAATGTAACATTCTTTGATTCACTCTCAACAAGCCTTTTCCAGAAGCAGTCCAGACCCAGCTAAACTGCACCCTGTATGAGGCAGCTAATTCACTCCAACACTGTATTTCATACTGCTTTTATTGAACTCACTTGCCTTTTTATGGATTACTTTTCCAACCTGTCAAGACTATCTGCAACTCCACATCTGGTTCTCTAAAGAGTGTCTATAGTTCCTCCCAGCTCAGAGCACCCTACCAATTTAACAAGCATGCTCTCTCTATTCCATCATTCAAGCCATCAGAACAAAACAAAACTGAATAGTCCTGCCAAGCACATCCTTCCAGACTGCCACTGAGTTCAGTTTTCCAAGCTGTTGTGGATAGCCACATAAAAGTTTTATCCTATGCTTTGTTCCCTGTCTTGTTTAAGTGGATTTGTGCTGCGACAAAGACTCCCAAACCTAATGCCAGCACTCCAGCCTTCCTCTCTGAAATAACTCATCTCAAAGCCTTCCCAGTTCTACTGCTTTTTCTGCTCCTTTTGGGACAGATGTTGGGATTCTGGAGATGCCATGCTCTGCACCCCTCCTACGCCAGCAGCCCTGCTTACACAATATTGGATACAAAGAAGCTGGTGGTCTAAAGTTACTTGTAACAGCAACAAAAAAATACAGCACAGCTGGCTGCTGACATTTTTCAAATGCAGGTGTAACACCCATTTACAGAGAGCCCAGAGACTGCTGTTATGGCAAGGATCCTGCTGTGAATAGATCATAGCTGGAAAGAAAAAGCAAAATGTATCTTCTAGTTAGCGTTACCAGATGGCAATCAGCCTCGAAGGCAAGGGAAGCAACACAGACTTCCTACCATACAGAAGTTTCAATTTCAATGTGTGCGAATAAAAATGCTAGAGTTAAGGTCAATCTGGTAGTTTCCAGCTATGGATGATACAGACCCTGTGAAATGCATGTTCTACCCAGGAAAGAGTACAGTTCATGAATACAGAATTTGCTGGAAATAGAATTCAAACAGCCCATAAAAAGCACAAACCACAGTTTTACAACATCTCTAGGATGAGTTTTGTCTAACTTTGAAATTTCCACCTCTGAACCCAAAGAGCCACCTTCCTGAGCCTGCACAGACAGATGAGAAGAAAACTGCTAAAAACACCCCCAGGTGTTATTTTGGCCCAAGTCAGCTCCCCTGCCTGCAGTCACTCGAGAATCGTTTGCAGATTTCCTGCTGTTCTGAACGATGCTCTGAGCTGCAGCAGCAGCATGTCAGCTCTGACCCACGGCTGCTGAGGTGAACAGGGACATGTCTTTTGTCAGGATACAGAGGACAAGAGTCAGACCTGCCTTTCCACACAGCTTCAGTGGAAAAACTAGAACAAGCTCCCAGGGCTACCAGCATTCCCAGCTCTCTCAAGGCAGTCCCAGAGCTTGTCAGTAAAACAGCAACTGAATTTCATGGCTTCAATGAATGTTAGGTCAAGCCCTTTCTGAGCAAGCCTAGACTTGATTTTGACTGAAATGAGTGAACCTTGATGTTTTGCATGATTCCAAATGAAAGCAGGTGACATTTGGCAGCTATGACAAGAGTTTTGCGTCCTTTTGAACTGAGAGCTCAAAGCAAAGCTCAGTGGCACATGCAAGTGCAAGGCAGCTTGAAAACCCTTGGAGCACACCAAGCAGACACTCTGTATTCGCCCCACTGAGGGAGGCTGGTACATTTTACACACTCCCAGTCTGCCCAGTTTTCCCTCTCCCTACAGCTGTGGGGCAGAGCCTTGGGTTTGAGCTTAAAAACCCCAAACCATTATATTCCTCTGCATCTTTAAAAGAACAGGTCAGTGAAACACAACTACTTCAGTCTACTACTAGCTCTATGTCCAGGGAGTTAGAAAAAGGTACAAGGAATGGAAAGCAGATGTAACAATCCCTGGCTCTAAGACACCGATGCTGCTCTTCGGCCTCCTCCTGTGACTGTTCTGCTGGGATATTTTTGCTTTGCAGGGAAGATGGAAAGAAGGACAGAAAGTAAAAAAAGTCAGCATCATTTCTGCAAAATGTATTCAAGTCCAGAAGAAAAGCTGCCAAGAGCCACCTGAGGAGACTGCTGAAAAAACACTGCTAAAGACCTGTAGCACTTCCATCTCTTTGTCATTCCAGCCTTTGTCTGTGAAAGCCAACCTCTACCACAGACACAAACCAAGCTGCAGGGGCTGTGTTGTGTGCCACTGGCTCAGGGGGATGTGCTGTGCTTGAAGGCTCTGTCCCATCAGAGGACTGGAAAGCTGCCCCTTGCCACCAAGGCATGATGACCAACCCCGGTGGCACATGGCCAAGCTGACAGGGCTTTGGTCATCTACTCATTGCATGGCTGGACAGGTCCAAAAGGCAAATATACCAAAAGGCATATAAGGCACAACAGCACTTTACCCAAACAGGGGACATGCTCCACATGGCACAAACAGTTTAGCAGCTGAGTAATTTCACCAGTATATTAAAAATGTACACTGAGCACATTACACAGTGCTTCTCTCATGCCAGGTTATGAGAGTGATCAGGTGCAAATGCTGGGAACAGACAGATGCACAGCGTGGCCAAGCCCTACTGCACATGCCAGTCCTTTCAAACAGTCTGTATAAAAGTGCAAAGCACTTGGACAGGGAGGTTTGCAAGATCAGATGTGCTCTGCTGGAACTCAAATGCTTATCTAGGACTCACTTAAAATCTGCAGCCTCAAAATGCTTGTCAAGCTTGTTTTTGTTACATACCTCAAACCAGAGCAGGAGACAAAAACAAAGTAGAGAGCAGCATTTCTATGTCCTCATCTCCCTTTTCGGTAGCACCTAACTGGTGACAGCCGCTCACAGCCATTGCCAATCACTTCAAACCACTGACCTCGGCAGGCAAATCAGCTCCAGAAAGAAACGATGGCTTGTTACCACAGAGCTCGAGTACTATCACCCTGACATTTTAAAATATATTTTAATTAGGAACAGGGGGGACATGCAGCCACTGCATTCCAGTAGACTCTAAGCAGCCACAGGCACTAGCCTAAATTCCCAAATCCTTATTCACCTGGCAATTAGGGAAGCCGAGAGCTGCTGTGAGTGAAGTTTTACACATTGCTGAATACAGCAATGTTCCACTGAGTTTCCCCAGGACAGCACAAAGAGGTCATGGCTGTCCTCCTGCTTTCATGCAGGATTTTCATTCCAAGCTGTTTGTTATACTTGAAGGTTCTTAAAAACTCAGAGCAGCTATTTTCTTGGGGAAAAGCCCTGTAGCTCCTTCATTATATTTTTACATCTTGACAACTCTTTCCAGCTCTGTTCCCCTGCCAAGCTCTCTTCTTTGAGGCCAATGGCATGCTCTGTTATGCTCAATGAAAAAAGTGTATTGATTTTAATGTTTTTGGTTTGTGGAACATTTTAGCTTGCTCCAAGCAATGGACAGTGTTTACCAAGCCCAAGAAATATATATTAAAAGAGTATGGCACTGTCAAAGTATATCTTTTGAGCTGTAGAGCCACAGAGCAGAAAAACATGTTTATCTGAGAGATTACTACTTCCAATAACAGCAATCTTATGCCACAAAAGACAGGAATAAAGACTTCATCAAGCTCTTTTCTTTTGTATCCACCAATACATTTTGATTATGCTACGTTTGTGAACCGTATCAGTCTGTTACCACCACATATTTGAAATGAGGTTTAAACAGAGTAGAAGTATCATCATTTAAAGTTCTGAACTGAGCTTTTTAATGTCTTCCAAGTATTATTCCACTACTCTCCTAGGTTCAGGAATGTTAAAAGCACAATTAAATAGGCTTCTTTAGTACAATATCAAAAACAGGCTCTCTCCAAGACAAGTAAGACTTTTTGAACTTGTCTAGCCACAGACCTGCTGAAGGCACTGATCAATAACAATTACAAACCAAGGCATTTAGTGTCCAGTAAAGAGAGGACGTTTAGGAGCATCTTTAGCCCTGGGACCACTGCATGTACAGAGTAGGATGTGGAATAGGTGACATCTAGCAATGCTAATATTCCTGTGGGTTTCAATGTGGGACTATTTCTAAGTGGAAAAAAAAAAAAATCAATTCTACCTGGAAGATAGAAATACTGGCAAGTAATTGATTTTTCTTCTATAATAAGTTACTAAAAAAGCCCATGCCAGCTCTCTGAACAATACTGCACAAGTATTGTATTGAAAAAACACCACAAAACCCCACAGAAAAACAAACAAAATTAAACTTCACATATGTCTTCTACCTTCCATATCCATCAACTGTGGCCCTCCTGATTGCTATTACACCAGGCTAGCATTTGAAAACAGCAAGCGCAGTTTCTTTTGTCCCTTAAACCATCTTTTCATTGTAAATCCCATAATCCAATTCTATAACTTTCACCAGCTGAATCTGTCAAGGTCATATGGAAAGTTGATTCTTCTGACCTTCCTCTACCTACAGTGTCTGTTGAATATTACAATTGCAGCAGGCAAACCACACGTAGACAGAACCAAGGAAAGTACATTAAAGCCCAGGAGAATAAATGTTAAAGTACTGTGTTCATGAATACAAATATTGGACATGTGACCACCTCACGCCTCCAGTTTACACAAGGGAAAAGGCAAACAGGGAAGAGCAGAGATTGATAACTAAGTGTCTGACCCAAATCCTCCCTCCTGTCCTGCAGAGGGCAAAGTCATGCTCAGAAAACCTCATTCTCACCGTGCTTTGGAAAGCAAAATGAAATTGCAAATAAAAAGATATAGAGGTGGCTAGGTTTGGTTGGGTTTTTCTCAGAATTTGGCAGAATACAACCAATCCCTGAGCAGGGAAGGATGCAGCTGGGATCTGCCACTCCAGTTTTCCACACTTTGGGTGGAAACACCAAGATATGTCAGAACATGACACGAGAGTCCCTCTGTGCAATAGCTAAAGCCAACAAAGGAGGTGACTGCTGGGCAACAGCAGATGCAGCAATACAGGAGGGTGATGGCCTCAGCTGCCACCACAGGATTGGCTCCCTGACATCTGTCAGAGCCAGGGGTCTGATGTTCCAAGGCACAGGGCACCTTTCTGCTCTTGGCTAGGATTTGCCCCACAGCAGAGAGCAAAGCCAGCTTGCCCTGTGCCTCACCTGATGACCCACTGATGTCCCCAGCTACTTTCTCAAGCTACGGTTCAGTTCACCATAAGACCAAGCTTTGTCCTTGTGCTCCTGTTTCAGCTACCCATGCCAGGCATATTTGTGCAGAGCAGCACATTTCCCCTCTGCTCTGGCTTTGCAGAGAAGCTACCAAGCTACCAGAAAAGGGCTGACTGTGTGCCACCAACTCCACACACTCTTACTCATCTCCAAGCAAGGACCCCAAAGCTTTCTGGTCCGTGCCAGGCCTCAGATTTCATGCCCATGGTATAATGAACTTGCTGTTGGTCAAAGCATTAAAGGTGCAGATACAAAAAGTACCTTCAAGAGAGCTCCTGCAGCCTGCTAAGCACAGCAGGCAAGGACCACACATCTCACACGGGCCCTGGCGTCCAAAGAGGACATTTAGGCCAAGTGACATTGAATCACAGCCCTCCATCTAGGAGGCAGCAAGGCTTGAAGAGAAAGGAAGAAAGAAAAAAGGAAAAAAGCCAAGCAAAAAGAAAGCCTGCCTTGCCCTAGGCAAATATTCCACCTCGGTCAGCTTTTGCAGACTGATCTATTTAGTGAGTTGTTTATTACAGCCAGTAACATATGCACATTTAAGTCACAGAGGGGATTTTTCTCTTAAAAAACACCTTCAGAATTGCTCTTTAAGCAGCACCTGGCACCAGAAAGCAGATATGTGACCAGTATTTGCTACCATCTCAAGTGAAAGGGAGGTTAAGGCAGTGTAAATGTTTGTTAGAAGCTGAGCCCATGGAGAAGCATAGCAAGCTGTGGTGGCAACAGGACAGACCTTTTTCCACAGAGGCAAACATGATGGGCTAACAATGCCAAAGATAATACACTGACATCTCTATGGGCAAAAGGAGAATTTGGCAATGACAATTCTGGGATAAAACTGCAATTAGTGAGACATATTTAGGTGCAGTTCCCATGCACTAGTCACAAGTGCCACACTTGTTAAAGCCAGCTTTAACGAACATGATGCCCAATTCTGTGCCAACATCTGAAAACCTGTTAATATACAATGGATTTATTACAACAACCTTGGCCAGAGCAAAACTTCTACCTGTTCTAATTACAACACTCTTCACAAATCCCTGTTCCCACAGTCTGTTATGCAGTCTCGTGAGGGTCTGTGCAGATTCACACTCCCAACCTCACTCAGCCAAAGCAGATCCATGCTCTTGTCCCTGAGCACTTCCCAGGAACAGTAAGCCAACAGAGATGCTGCAAACCAGACTGCTCAAGGAGGCTTTCTGCTCACCTTGCATTTCATGCTGACCTAGACAGCCAGAATTCAGGGTCTGTAGGTCTCTACATCGATATACAGCACAAAGACCCCAAAAATCTAGCAAGAGTGGTCTGCTTTCTCCATGTGATGCCAGGAACAGGTATTAACTGATAATGCATTTTGTAGAAACCATGATTTAAGCTGCTGAGAGGTTAATTCCATGTAGCCACTGACGAGATCTGTTCCCTTCCCTGTAACAAGAGCTGTAGGACAGGACACTGAAAAGGTTGTATGCCTAGTTAGATGGATGTATCCACTTACTCCTGTGGGATGCAACTTTTGGTCTGACCTAAATTCTCCTCTGAGCAGCACTGGTCTAAGTGCCAGAATAGCTAAGAAAGGAATGTGTCCTGCGTGTGCATACATGTGTGTCTGTCCATCCATCTGTCCCAGCTGACCAAGAGGAATGGAACTGATCAGGGCTTTCCTTTCATTTGCTTGGTGTTTCAGAGCTCATGTTTTTAATAACTGCCAGATTCGCTTACTTAGGTTTGAGAGCGCAAGAGAAAAGCTGGGGGAGGCAGAAGCAACTAAAGCATATCCATGTGGATGTGCTTGCTTATTCAGACTTGAGGCACAAAAGCAAACTGATCAAATTACCATGGGGTTTTTCTGTCCTTCCTGTATTGCTGCTCTGTTTTCCAAACTCCTGCCCTGAGCTGCTTATCCTTGTCCCGTTCACCAGTGCAGTATGGACTGCCTGAGATGCTCAACCTTTTGTGGATGAGGAGGAATGCAAGGGTTACCTTTTGAAAGCTGTTTTCTATTAGAAAGCAATCTTAAACAACATGACTTCCTTAGGCAGTAGACACCTGACCTCATGTATTTTGCTTTTGCTACTGACAAGAGATATCTTCAGATGCAGCACAATTCCTTCCTAAAAGGGCAGCAAGAAAAAGACCTTTCACTGCCCTCACCGGGCACATCAGGATGAGTCAGCTGCAATGCAAATGTTCATTTGTTTGTAGGTGGGATGGGCCCATATAGATGGGGGTAGGAGGGATTGGAGGGATTTTTTCTGCAAGGAAGAGTGACCTTTCTTGAGGACATCTGCAGTCTCTCCGCCACGTGAGAGGAGTAGCTGCAAAGAAGCTCCAGGGTCATTAGCAAGTCTGGAATGCAGCAGGACCGGTGCCTACGTAAGCCAACACTTCAACGCTGCTGGAAAAAAGCTCTAAACTGGTTTAAACCAAGATAGATGGACTTCTGATAGGGCCCCGGCAGAAATCCCTGCACAAACTTTTTTCAAGTGCCTCTGACACAGGCCAAGAAGGAAAAAGCAAGAAAAGTGCTAACACTTTTCCCCTGATTGGGCTAAGCGCTGAGAGGATGCTTAAAATCATTCTCCGAGAATTAGCACAATCAAAACAGGAAAAAAGCCCCAGTTTTGAGTAGTGTTTTTGTCCAACTTAATGTGAGCTCTATTCCAAGTAAAGACTTCTAAAGATTTTATATTACTGTGGACTCTTCAAAAACCCATGCAGAGAAACACAAAACAACAATGAAAATCCTCTTAATTCAATCTGCGCTTTACCGCACAAGGCCGCAGCAGGGGATTTCTGGCTGTGGGAATACAAATACTCATCAATGCTACAGCTCAGGGTCCTGCTCCAATTACTACCCAAACACAAAATGAGACAGTCCCAGCCTGAAGAGTTTTCAGTCTAAATACACCAGACTTGGTGGAAAAACCCCAGGCAGCCAGGGGAAGCCTCAGCAACGTTCAGACTGCATTCCAGCTGCTCTGTGCTGGGCTGCTGCAGCCGTGATGCCCTTGATGCCTCTGAGCTTCCTCCCAGTAGCCTGCCCATGTCCCACCTCTGCATTGCTAGCTAGAAAGTGATCCTGCCCATTTGTCTCCCAGCCCCCAAGGGATTTCCCCCACCCTCCCCCCGCCCCCAACTCTCCCAAGGATGGCTCAGAGCAGTTTGAGTGGGCTCTGGTGACAAGCATGACGTGGGCTGTGCGGGGTAATCCGCGCCCTGCTGTGACATGCCAGCCTGCAGATACTGGCAGAGCTGGCAGTGATGGGTGGCTGCAGGCCCTGCCACAACCCCGAGCTCCCCAGTCCTACAGGAAAGTGGCTTGGGGAGCTGCACTGCTCCTCCCCAGAGTCACCCTCCACCTCCTTTCCTCATCCCTCGCAGCTCTGAGAAGGCTTCAGACATCCCTGTCTTGCTTTTATCAACCCTGATGGCTTTCCAGCTCCAAGCACCAGAGTCACTCAGATTGCCTGTCTTGCTCCAGCTCCCACCCTGCAGCACATCACCGAGGTTTTACAGGCAACAGGACTGACACAGCAGGGAGTCAAAGTCTGCAGGGAGGTAACCGTGATTACATCTTCATCCGCAAGGGCACCAGATGCACTGAGAAATAAAAATTACTGTGAAGCAACAGGAGAGAAGAGCAAGAGACTTTCCAGGCTGCCTTGTACAGTCACTGCAGACACCACAACAGGGACAAAGAGGACAGGGGAGCTGCAGGAGGGCTTGGGGACAAATAGACCCAGAGGGGAGGAGGAAACGGAGCAGAAAGAAGAAACAGGGCATTAGAATAAGGCTGCAAGTCTTGCACCATCGGAGTAAGATTTGGGAGGGTTTCTGCATAAGCAGCAGCATCTTTTAACACCTTCCCCTACAATGTTTGGGAAGGAGCAAAATTCCCTCTGAAGGCAAGTCTCTCTCTTGAAAGTCTGCTGGTTTATGAAACAAGATTCCCTCACAGGGAGGAAAGAGCTTTCCTTCCTACAGCCAACCTGAAACACCATCATCTCTGCCATACTTGGATGACCTTCCAAGCCCTCCTTAAAGGCTCATCTCTATGTTTGGCTTTCAACTCCCCACCACCCTGAGCACTGAAGTGCTACTGCATGGGCTGAAATGTCCAACCCCATGAGGCTCTAGCTTTCTCCTGGCAACTCATCCTGGGTCTGCTATCTGCAGCATCACGTGGAAGGGACTCCGGGAGCAGAGCCCAAGCATTGCACGCAGCACAACCCTGCACAAACCAACCATTTGGGATCAAGCAGTACATAATGGACACAAGCTTTACCCATGCTCTGATCCTTTAGGAATGGTCAGCAAGAGGAAGAAATGCAGATCAGTGGGACTGGCCAACACCGTTGGGATTACACGCTGAGGTTTGTATTCAAACTCTGCTCGGTTGAAGCAGGGCTCTTTAAGGACCTAATCTCCGTGTGACTGTTCCCAGCAGCAGATAACAGGGACTTAGGGAAGCACCGTCATGACAGCTGCAGTCTCAGGCATGCTGGCTGCAACTCCACCGTGTTGGAGCTGCCCTGGCCATCTCTGTGCCCCTAGATACTCCACACTTTCCCAAATGCCCCTCTGTTTAAGAGTTGTCTCCTCTCACTATGCACCCAGAGGTGATCACAGCATCCCAGAGTTGATAAGGCAAAGAACAACTAACGAGACAGAGTTAAAGCACCATGTTTCAGGCTACTGGCTTAAATCCCCATCAGAACCTGGTGGGTACTGCTGGGCAGAGATGTGGACATCACTCATGCAACTTAACTGGATTCCAGCACTCCTATCTGTAATAGTTGTTTGGGGTCTTTTTCTGACACCAGTGTAGGAGAACAGCTAAAAGCTGTGTTAATGCAGTGTATGGTCAGAGGCAAGATAAAACTCAAGCGACCACTCCCCAGTCACCTGGGCAATGTGATACCATATCCATTCTGGAGTACTAGCAAAAGTGCTCCTGGTTCCCATTCCCAGGACTGTTAATTTAAGCAGAATTTACCTCACTTGTTAATGGCGCTCTGTGCACCTAACCTCAGCTAGGGGTGGGGGCCAGCAGCACCCCTGCAGCAGTTATGCTGGACTGCGTGGTGGGTCTTTCTCTCTACTGTGCAGCCAGATTAATATACAAAGCAGCTTGTTTTAAACATTCACATTCCACTGCTGTAAGAGGAAAACTTCTTCCCAGAGCACAGGCTGCCACCTTCCAAACAAGGTCAGACACTGACCTCCTCCCCCACCGCCAATGACCTTATTAGCACTGATCACGGTTCTAATAATATCCCGCATTGTAAGCAGGCCATCTGCCGTAACATTTCACTACAAACTTAGGGAATTGCTTGATTTGAGTATGCTCATGTCCCAGCAAGCCAATTGTGCCCTCTCAGGAATATGCTTCTTCCTCACAACTTTAAGCTAAATGTTGCAGAAAGGCACCTCCAGGTCTCATCTTCCCAGCTTGTAGCTGAAGCATGCAGAAAACAGCACCGAGTCATTCCCAGGTGCTGGCTTCAGACAGAGGAGGTAAAAACACAGTTAGTGGTTAATAATCCCTCACTCCAGCATCCGGCTCCTCTGCTGGTGGGGACACCAGGTAACCATGTCACTGAAATCCTAAGCCAAGGCCAACACTAACCAGACATTCAGAGAGCCAGAGGTAAAGCCCAGGGCTCCCGAGAGATCAGCATTACTTTTGTGCCATGTACTTTCTACTGTGTGGACAGCAGAAAGATTTCACTATCCTAACACATCAGCTCTGGTTAAGCTGAATATTTTCACTGCCATTACAGAACAGAGGGCTTTCCTAACAGGCAGGTAAGCTTACAGAACTAAGCATGTTTGATAGCTATTCCTTTGGAAGGAGCCAGGGTTTGAAATGCTTACTCAGTTAGGACACCTGTCTAAAACACCCAGAGTCTTGCTACTATAGTAGCTCAGCTACACTCAGCCTTCAAAGACATTTTATTTGTACTGCTCCTGTGAGGTCAAAAAGTGCAATTAGGCACAGAGACTGACATTACAACACTTTGAAGCAGTTTGCATCATCACAAAGCTCTGAAAGCTGGTTTTCCAAATCCTTGGCCTTTCCTCTAATCAAAAGACTGTCATCAGACATGGCACGAGGACTAATGGGGTGACGAAGGGGGTCACTGCCTGGGTCCCTGCTGTTTTATGAACAGCAATAAAACAGTATTAATAAGCCAGAAGTAAAACTTTGCCTGTATGGGGCAACATTCACCCAAGGTCTTCAAAGCATTTATTTTAATACCAGCAAAACAGTATTTATAGGGGCAGATTTTCAAAGAGCTCAGCTCCTCACTTGGAAATCTAACCACTTATTGAAATGCTCTGTGGGAGATGTCTGACGATGGGCTCTCCAAAAAGCCTGGCACATCTTGTTTATATTTGTTTTAAAGCTTCCAAACAGCTCAATTACATAAAAGCATGTTACACCCTCCTTCAGAAGGGTGAACCAAGTGGCAGAAAGCTATTGTCAGCTAAGAGATTACATCAAACTGATGCTATGCCACTGAAGGAATTCACCAACTCCACATGCTCGTTCAGTCACTCCCCTTGAAGGCATCTTTCACCACCTTCCCCGAAGCTCGTTTTGCTGGCCTAATGCAATCAGGAGCATGAGAAGTCTCCAGGTAGCTTCACCCACACTGCAGCAAGACAGGACGTCACAGCCAAGCATCCTCTGTGCCCCAGACTCTATCCAGGCACAGAAACTTGTAGGTTTGGTGCTTCTATTTCAATCCCAGTGTTAGCTACTGCTACATATCAGAGCTGGAAGATGTAATGCTTGAACTTCTTCCCTAGAAGAATTTGGCAGTGCCACATTTTGCAAAATGGCACCATTTGAGGTGCCAGAGCTCACTGTACACACACACCCCCTCCCTTTGTGCTCCCTTGGCCAACTTCTGACTCACAGCAGACAGGGGTAAATGCGAGCACAGCCACTTGCTATCTGGGCCCAGCAACCCATCTCCCCCCTCCCTGTGCAGAGGAAGACCCTGGGGCTCACAGAGCATCCCCCTGCAGTTGTGCTGGGTCACAGGCACGAAGCTTGTGCTTGCAGATCCCAGCAGGCTTGTCAAGATTGCAAACTCAAGGTGTGCATGCAAAGAAACTCCCAAAAGCCAAAGGTGTCAGAGCAAACAACCACAGGCAGCTCTCCCCCTTCAGAGGATGGCCAAGAAGACCACTTCCCACACTCAAAACCTGATGCAACAGCTCACTCCAGCACAAGGAGCTCTTTGCTGCCTGTGAGATCTCTACAGCACTTAAAATCAGACTTAAGTATTTTGCAGAACCGGAACCTTGGTCTGGAGGGCTTTGCCCTTAAAACGGGAAAGCAAGCCTCAGGAGCAGGAGGTGGCATGCCAGGGCCAGTGGAACATTGCAATATGCCCATAAAAGGTTTCAAAATGTATCTGCTTAAGCATACACAGAAGCTCAGAAGGGTTTAGAGTCAACATCCCAAAAGAATTTCTCTCCTGCTTTTTTAGGCAAGTGTGAGCAGCAGTCAGCACTTTACCATCATCTTCCCAACCAGAAACCCAAGGTTACTCTTGGCTAATATTAATAATGTAAATGCTGCTGGCTTTACCCTTTGAGGACGGTGGTTTGCTCACGCCACAGGGAGAAGAACGAGGCAACATGAGCTGCAGGCAGGAGCAGAGGCCCTGCACTGCCAGGGCAGGCTGGGGAGGAAAGGAGAGGCGAGGCTGGCAGCAAAACCCCACTGCTGAATATGCTTGGCCCATCTCCCTGGAGAGGCTGGCCTCCAAAGTGTGGTCTCAGGACCGGTTTGTGGGCACAGCTCTGCTTTCCAACACGTACAAGGGGAAAAGCACACAAGTCTGAGGCCCAAGGAAAAGCTGTAATAAATTAATCAGCTGCAAGAAGACAGACAAGGACGATGTTTGTGTGCTTGCCCCTTGCACTGGAGTACCTCCCAACATGCCAGCCTGTGCCTAGGCCTGTGCCAGCCTCTTGAACCTGTCCCAGAGACACCATGCATGAGACTGGCACTCACACACAGGCAACAGCAAAGGCATCTGCTCCTGTGTGGGCAAGCCATCAGGAGAAACGTGGGGTCAGGAGGTCTGGGGAACAGATGGTGCTCTCCATCCACACCTCCAGCAAATACCCAAATATACCAAATATCCACCCTTCACAGGAGCACAAGCAATGAGCTGAGAAGAGAGCATCCCTCCAGGGGGGCACCAAAACTAGACCATGCACCAGGAATCCTACAGACATCTCCCCTTTCTTGCCATGTTACCATTGACAACACCAAGTTTCACAAAGCACATTTCCTTGTAAATGTAAATGCCAAGGTAGTGTTCCCTGCTGAGGCTGCTCGGCCACAGACAGATTTGGTAGAGGTAAGGACAAGGCCAACCTCTTCACTCTCTGTAACACACCTCAAAGATCATCTGCTTGCTTTAGAGCACAGACAAGAATTCCTGTCAAGGACCCTGCCTTACACCTTTGCAAATGCTGGCAATGAGTAAGACCTTCCTGCATCTGCCTGTCTACTGCTGTCCTTGCAGCAGAGTCACCAGGTAACACCAGCCTGTTTCCAGTTACACACGTTCATCACCCAGCAGCTCTGCAGAGAGCCAGGGCCAAGGGAATTCCAGCTGCTGGACTTTGTATTCAGTGCCTAAGGCACTCTGTCCTCCTGCTAACCCTGCCACAGTGGCAGCAACCTGCAACAGAGAAGCAAGGGGGCAGCTCAGAGCAGCAATCTTCTAAACCATGACTGCAAAACCCACCAGTGCTCATCTGTCACGGTTCAGATGTCAAAAAGTCCCAAATAAATGAAGTGAGACTACAGGGCCATCAGAGAAACCACTGGATAACACAAAACAAATGAAACATGCTGTGCACAGGCCTCTGTCCCACAGAAAGATCAGCTAGGCAGATTAAAGAAACAAGGTGTATCCTTTCCTGGAAAGCTGAACATGCCTAGGGAGGTCACACATCATCTTCAAATAACCAGCCTTAACCCACACAGCATCTGCAGTCCAGACACTGAGCAGGACTGGGAGATGCTCAGCCACAGGCAGTGCCAGATGAGCATCTCTCCATCAGTGCTCTCCATCCCACAGATGTGCCAAAAACTTCTGAAGACTACAGAGAGTACAGACAACAAATTAAATTAAGCTGTCAAAACATGGAGCTTGTGGTAACCTATAGACAAGAAGAGATCAGGCCTAAATTGTTTTTCCCCCACAAGCTCTCCTATTCTCCTTGAAATACCAATTTACTTCAGAGAGAAACACAAAGAAATATAGAAATTAATAAAGAAAGACAGAGAAATACAGCATTAACAGTTCTTATAGATAAAATTGAGTCTAAATACATTTCCCCTCACTTTAACTGTTTGATTTGGTAGTTATAAAAAGCACTTATGACATGCTATAAGACACACAAGTATCCAGAGTGGACAGAAAGCTGCTGCAAATCTACTGCTGCCACACAGGTAAGTGGCTTAATGACCAAGGAAAAGTGGATGTTTGTCACACAGGTGACTTGGCTCTACACTGTTCTTCTGGAATATTTACATCTCCATTACACTGAGCTGAGACATGCAGTCAGAACATCTCCAAAAATATCACTATGGCTTTGTTTGCTTTCTTCTTCCTCTCTGAAAGTGTAACCATATGCTAAGTTTAGTGGGTGTTTTTAGTTGTTTCCTAGTTTGGAGTTTATTTAAACTTAAAAAAAATAGATTTGATTGCCAACCAGTAAGAGTCAGAAATAATTCTAGTCAAGTCAGCATAAACCAGGTACAAATTAGCATGAAAACTGTGAAGAACAGCCTCAGGTACATCAGTTTCAAGATCTATTGCCCAAGCAGTGTGAACTTTTTAGACTGCCGTGGGACTTTGAATATTATTACCAGAGAATGACATTTCTTTTAGAAAATAGACAATTTAGACAAAACTACTTTTAACTTCTTTTTATGCCTGTTCACAGAAAATTTTTCACCTTCTTTTTATGGAGTACTACTTTGAAACATGCAATAGTTTAACAATGTTTTTTACATTAGACCTCCCAAAGTCAAAATTCATATTACTGAAAATTTTCACCCCACTATTTTCCATCTCAAAATGCTCTTTGAAGCTTCAATTTGCATTCATGTTCATAAAGAAAATTTTAGAACCCCTAAACAGCAAAAAACCTTAGCCCACACCTCACAAAGCTGCATTTGAAAATTTTTTAAAGCACAAGTCCTCAGTGCAGATATCTAAACTTTGAGCAGTATAAATCAAAGCCTCTGTGAACACCTGATGTACATTACCTACATATTTTTATATAATATGTCACCATCTCCTAATGCCCCATCTCTCAGCTCTCTGCTCCATTAGTAACCAAAGATGATGCTTCTTTTCCTTTCTGACATCAGAAACTGAAAATACAACCAATGACTTGCTGACCAGGAACTAAGAGTTGGACAAGCTCATATCCTGCCCTCCTGATCCAGTCTGAATAGGAAAATTAATGACTTGATGAGCAGCCCACCAAAGTGCCAAAACAAACTTTTGTAGGAATTGCCATGAGCCAGCAAACCATGTCCCAACCCTTGCAAAAAGCACAGGCTCTGCATGGGACGGTGCACACTGAGCTGTGGTGAGAGGCAATGAACGAACCCAAGGCCACCTGATTTTACAGGGATGACATGACTTTGCTCAGAATATCTCTGAGGTGCCACAGGACCTGTCTAGGAGGTACCAGAGAGCACTGGCCACTGACCAGCAGCCCTCGTGGTCACTTCTGGAAGCAGGGTGGCCCAGCATAGCCAACTCTTGTGCCTCTGGATCGCCCTGCAATCAATCGAGCACTGCAGCCTTTCCTGCCATTCACACAAATTAATTCAGAGAACACTGCTTCCAGAATAACAAGGAGGGTTGCACGAGAAGAGTGAGAGCTCTCTTGGCATCTGATTCAAATCGCAGCTTCTTGTAAGGAACTATTTTTAAGTTTTATATCAATCTGCTTGAGAAAGGTTCCTTCTGCTGCCTACAAATGTGCAAACTCCCCCTTCGAAGAAACACAGCTCAGGACAGCAAGATCCAGCCCTGCACCTTCAACCTAATCAAGACCAGATGTTTCACGACCAAAGCATTGCACAACACACAACACTCCTGCAAAGCATGTTCTGGTGACCCCAGCCTGAACATCACTGAGGGCCCATTACCTTCAAGGAGTCCTGTGTGTTCTTCACAAGATTACAGGTAGCACACAGTCACCCATGAAACAACCCACACTGAGGCAGTCCGACTGCTTCTGGAAGTGTTACTGCTGTTTCAACTGCAACAGGCGTGGAACTGCCATAGGGGACTGAGGAAAAAGGGGAAAATGGGTGATTCAGTGAGCATATGGATGCTGTGCATGACCTGACCAGTGAGGTGAAACCATTGTTTGCTGGGTTATCAGAAGTTCCTGTATGAAGGCATTGTTCAAGCTTAAGAGGTCTGTGAGAAAAAAAAAAAAAAAAAAAAAAAACAAAACAAGCAACAGCAGCACACAATGGATGCAGATAAGCAAAGCCTGAACAAAGCCCTGGGCGGCTGCAAGACAAAGGGAAAACTTATTAGCAGCAAGCATCCTATATCCTGCCTCCAATAAAGCAACACAGATGTTCTGCTAATGCAGGGCGTGAAAAACACGAGAGAGCACTAAGCAGCTATCGAGCCCTCCACAGGAGAGAGGGTCAGTGTCCCACAGCTGTTGGACACAGAGGCGTCCACAGGATGGGCATGAAAAGCCTCTTAACAGGTCTGAGGGTGTAACATCTCTCTGGTGACCGGTAAGGGTGGCCATGAGCCCCTCAAGACCACTGCAAACAGGGCTTTGCAAGTCCAGCTCTGGCCCAGAACAGAATGACCATTGTTTGAGGGTTTAGTCCCCAGGGGGGTTATCTCCACTGGGAAATGAGGGCATTACACACACACTCTCAGGCTGCAGTGCTGGGAACCACAGCCCTCCATGGCACAGGGAAACAGGGCTCTGTCCACCGAGAGCTGCTGGATCCATGGGTCTGAAGAAGTGCTCCAAGACCCACTTTCTTGTCTGCAGAGGGGTGCAGAAACAGCCCCATCACCAACTCCTGGCCAAGTGTTTTGCACAGTCAGACCTCTCCTCGAGTACTTCCCAAAGATGGAGTTGTCAGCCCTCCATAAGGCTTTCCTAAGTCCAAAAAACCTCTGGAATATTCAGGCCATTTAACCAGCACCTACTGGGCATCTGCTACTGTGTCAAGAGGAAACTGCCACCAGAACATTATTTAACAGCCAGTCACACCAGAAACACTCTGAGCTGTAGAAGATCACACCCTACTCCTTCCACTGGGTTTTTTTTTTGTTTGTTTTCTTAACAAGGTGTTCCCCATCCCATCCCCATGCTGAAGTGGGAGAAGTGTTTGCCCATACCAGTGGGTGGGAATTGAAGCCCAGCTGCCCATGGACTTGGTCCTGCACATCATCCCAGCCCCAGCTGTGCAGAGAGGGGCTGGCACAGAGAGCCTGGGCGTGCTGCAGGAACTGCACTGCCAACAGCACACGTGGGGAAGTGTCACACACCGGGTGACAGTGCAGCTCAGAGCCCAGCCAAGCTGGGTGGCTGCACAGGGACACCTCCCCAAGGTGCTGCAAACACCAGCGAGGGGCACAAAGCACCCTCCAGAGCGTGACAGCCCTCCCTTCCATTCACAAATAAACACTATAAAATAGGAACATATTAATCTCTTCATTAAAAGTATCTGCACTGCCACTGGCTACAATTCAAAAGTTTCAAGGGCATAAAGAACAAGATTTTCTCCCCTTCAATAAAAAAAAAAAGTTTGTCTCTCGCTGTCAGCAAAGTAGCAATGTAAATGAACATTTGAAAGTCACTGCATAACTAGGAGTCATTGCATATAATCAGATTAAAAAGAGAAAACCAAATGCAAACAAGATTTGAGATTCTTGGAAAAAGAGAACAGAAGTGAAAATATGTAGAAGCCACTAACAGGAACAAAATGAGTAAAGCAGTGTTAGTCCAGATTCAGTCCTGGTCTGAACCTCTGCATATATAATTCTACCAGTTCTGTTACTCATTATGCTCATAAAAATAAACTCAAATCTTTTCAAGCAACAGTTGAAGTTCAAGAGAAAACTTTTAAGATTGTAAAATTTTCCAGACTCTTTCTAGAAATTTTAACAGGTTCATTACTCTGGTCAAAACATTAAACACAATGTCAAGAAATCTCATTTGCCATCAGTTATCCACATGGTCTCAGAGTAAAAATACTTTTGAGGAGTCATACATTTGGCAAAACGAAAAAAAAAAAAGTGGATCTTCCTTTCCCAAGAACCATGGTGAAGTGAGGCCAGAAAGAGCTATCCACATCCCCCTCCTGTGAGCCCCTCCACTCCTCACCCTGACTTACAGTCCAGGTCTTTGGTATTTTTGAAAATCACCCCTGGAGCTCCAACAGGAGCAAGCAACCAAGAGCCATTTACTGCCTCCAAAATCGACTCTGCAAGGATTAGCACCAACCACAAGGCTCAGCCATAGCTCCAACAGGCCTGGCAGAGCCATCGAGTTCGTGTGTCCCTAGCAGAAAGCATTTTCCCAATGGCCATTTCTGGAAATGTTGTTCTCCAAATAGTTTGGCTGGTCCTCATCTACAGGACAGCATTAGAGTGCATTTGCAACTCTGTCTCCAGGAAATACATGTAAAGCTGATTCATTATCTTAAAATGCTGCTTTCATTTCTGCTCATTAAAAGCACATTTCAGATCCCTGCACCAAATGCACAGCTGATGTGATCTGGACACTCAAAACTGGGTTTCAGTTCTCTCTACTCTTATTTCATTTGCTGCCCACAATCTGTGTTCTCTATTTCAGGGACAGCTACATCAGACCTGCGCTAGCCCTGAAAAATGCCCTGGATAAAACCCTCTCTCCCTGCAATGCCGGGCACTCCAGGCAATGGCACCCGATGTCAGGCTCAGCCTAGATCTCAGGAGCCGCATCCTCCCTGCAGACACAGCAGCAAACAGCTGCTCTGCACAGCCCACACCCCTGCACACCGAGCCACTGGGAAGGGAAAGAAAAGCAAGGGAGCTCAGGCAATGCACGCGTTACAGTCCTCACCTTTAGGGAGTCAAAGCAGGCAATAACTCGACCATTTTCCACATGGCAACTCCGTGACGGATGGGCGAACTTGCACTCTGCATCAGACCGAGAACAAGTCCCTCTCTGAAACTCTCGACACACTTCTAACGTCAGCCATTTTGTATCACGAACCAGGGAAACGTTTACAGCCATATTAAAAAACAAAAATTAAAATGCAAGCAATCGCACCCTTCCTCAGGGTAATGTTTACTGCTGATCTTCTTTTTTCTTCTGTTTTTTTTTTAAAAAAAGGGTAAAAAAGTGAATTCAAGTTAAACGTGAAGAAATAACTAACTTGTTGCTTTGGTAGAACTCCTATTCATCAGCACTTAGGTTTTCATTTAAGTCAAATCGTGTTTCTTTAAACAAGAATTAAACATAAAGCCAATCATAAAATAGAAATCTTATCAGAACAACTGAAAATCAAATTAGAGGCCAGCTCCTAAAAGTGCAATTGTAGAAGTTAAAATACAAGTGTTATATTTTGTGCCACTGCCAAAGTTACTTGCAAATAACTGGCAGACTTTCAAAAGAATTCTGTGCTCTCCAGTTAATGGTTTCAATTATTCTTGCAAAAAGCATATGCTGCTGGCAGCACTTCAGTTTGTGGAATGGTCTCGGTCCTTGGGGAGAAAACTTCGGGTTTTTTTTTTTTCCTTCTATTTCTTGCTTCTAAAAATTATGATTCACGAGCATCAAAACAGGCAAAAGGATGTCTGATTTTTTTTTTCTCTCCTCTTTCTTTTCTTTTAAATATTTGCTACATAGTCGGGGGAAGGAAAAAAAAATAAAATGGCTGAGCAAACTGCGTGTAAATGGGGAGCAAAA
>VZRX01015620.1:226355-258665 GCA_013398075.1 Notiomystis cincta | reverse complement strand
TGTAAAGCTGATTCATTATCTTAAAATGCTGCTTTCATTTCTGCTCATTAAAAGCACATTTCAGATCCCTGCACCAAATGCACAGCTGATGTGATCTGGACACTCAAAACTGGGTTTCAGTTCTCTCTACTCTTATTTCATTTGCTGCCCACAATCTGTGTTCTCTATTTCAGGGACAGCTACATCAGACCTGCGCTAGCCCTGAAAAATGCCCTGGATAAAACCCTCTCTCCCTGCAATGCCGGGCACTCCAGGCAATGGCACCCGATGTCAGGCTCAGCCTAGATCTCAGGAGCCGCATCCTCCCTGCAGACACAGCAGCAAACAGCTGCTCTGCACAGCCCACACCCCTGCACACCGAGCCACTGGGAAGGGAAAGAAAAGCAAGGGAGCTCAGGCAATGCACGCGTTACAGTCCTCACCTTTAGGGAGTCAAAGCAGGCAATAACTCGACCATTTTCCACATGGCAACTCCGTGACGGATGGGCGAACTTGCACTCTGCATCAGACCGAGAACAAGTCCCTCTCTGAAACTCTCGACACACTTCTAACGTCAGCCATTTTGTATCACGAACCAGGGAAACGTTTACAGCCATATTAAAAAACAAAAATTAAAATGCAAGCAATCGCACCCTTCCTCAGGGTAATGTTTACTGCTGATCTTCTTTTTTCTTCTGTTTTTTTTTTAAAAAAAGGGTAAAAAAGTGAATTCAAGTTAAACGTGAAGAAATAACTAACTTGTTGCTTTGGTAGAACTCCTATTCATCAGCACTTAGGTTTTCATTTAAGTCAAATCGTGTTTCTTTAAACAAGAATTAAACATAAAGCCAATCATAAAATAGAAATCTTATCAGAACAACTGAAAATCAAATTAGAGGCCAGCTCCTAAAAGTGCAATTGTAGAAGTTAAAATACAAGTGTTATATTTTGTGCCACTGCCAAAGTTACTTGCAAATAACTGGCAGACTTTCAAAAGAATTCTGTGCTCTCCAGTTAATGGTTTCAATTATTCTTGCAAAAAGCATATGCTGCTGGCAGCACTTCAGTTTGTGGAATGGTCTCGGTCCTTGGGGAGAAAACTTCGGGTTTTTTTTTTTTCCTTCTATTTCTTGCTTCTAAAAATTATGATTCACGAGCATCAAAACAGGCAAAAGGATGTCTGATTTTTTTTTTCTCTCCTCTTTCTTTTCTTTTAAATATTTGCTACATAGTCGGGGGAAGGAAAAAAAAATAAAATGGCTGAGCAAACTGCGTGTAAATGGGGAGCAAAANGCCGCTCCTCTATGGATTCAGAGCCGACAAAACTAAGAGCAAACCCCACAGGGAAACCTAAGCCACACACACACACACGGAAAAAATTAACTCATTGCTCGCAGCTGTAGTTTTCCACCAGACCAAAGGCAACTCGAATTACTCTGACTCCAGCAACTCGTGTTATACAACAAACAACTTTCAATGCATTCCAGTTGAAGGCTTCCTTGGCATCCACTAAAATGTTAAGCTGTCCCTAGAGTCTTCCATTCTAATATTAGCTGTACCATTGCCGCCTGATAGGATTGGGCTCTTTCCAAGTTCCCAAAATCCAGCCCTTTATCTTCCTAAAGTACGACTGTCCACTTTTGCAAACATTTGACAGGCGCGGGATGTTGCCTGTGTGACTGCTATTAAGATTTCAAGCTTTCGTAGGAGAAGAGCCTTCAACTACAAAAAAAGGAAGCTTAAATTCCTCTTTTATTATTGGTGTGTTATTGCAATTACACTGATCAGTAACTGAAACCTACTGGAGCTGGAAACAATGGAAACAATGCTACCAAGGAAGAAGTGTGGGAAGAGGCTGTCATCAGCAGCAGGGGGTGGGGCACAGAGCCTGTTTGATTCACAGATCGAATTATTTCAATTTAGAAAAAACAACACTCGTTAAACCTACACTGCAAGTACTTTCTAGGCTTAATTAGACTCAAGTTGATAACAAAACCTGCCCTGATCCCTGCAATCCAGCTCGAGGCATCAGCATAAAGCCTGGTCTGACCCATGCTTCTGGAAGGACCTTTGCATTTTTGAACATCAGGTGGGGAACAGACTGCAAACGTCATATTTGCTAAGCGTGTTTTAAACTTCAAAGAGAAGGAAAAAAGGCACATCTAACCATGCTCGTGTCTTTTGGGTTTTGTAAAGAAGAGATGCTCTAAATCAATTCCAATTTTGCAAACATGGCAAATTTATACAGGAATCCTATTCTCTGACACGTGGGCTCCCTGTTCAAATGAGTTCAGCAAGCAAAGAAAGGAAAAGATGGGCAAAAACCTTCTGCAGGGAGCTAAGGACTAGCTGGGTGCAGCTCTTAAAAACGAGCTAGAACAGGTCAGATATGGGTGGGGATTAGAAAGAATGCACTCTCAGAAGTTCTAGCGAGCAGACTGAAATACAACTACCTTGTGGATTAAGTGCCTATTCCACAGCTTCAGACTCCCAAGGGAAGTGAGGGTCTGTGAATGCTGGGGATAGAATATGATGAGTCTGACTTAACACACCATTACACCAAACACCACGATGTCTAAACAGTGTAGTAACATCTGCCCTTCCACCTCAAGAAATCACCATGTAACAAGCCAAATGCTGATCTTGCTCTCAAGCCATGCAGCTCAGGAGCACACACTGCCCACAGGTACATGGCTTCACAAAACTGCTCAAAATGAAGGGCATCATGTTAATGAAAGCTAAATCAAAGGAATCCTACAAAACATGAAACTATAATATCAAAACATTCAGATGCATGTAACACAGTGGGTATTTTCCTTTACAACTCGTGCGGGTGGAAACAAACCCACTGATGGAAACTGCCCCTGCCCTACACCCTGCAGAAGGACACACTCGTCTGTAACATTCAAAAGACAAGAAATTTTCTGTGCTATGGAAACAACCCACCTCCCTGCTGAAGGATTGACTCATCTCAGACCCTGGCACTAGAGCTCCTGTACTGGAGGGAGCCAAATTAATGAATGTATTTTTCATACTGCAATTCTGCAGCCTGTGCGGCACCTGGCAGAGCACAGCAGCGGTACACACTGCCCCATCACTTGTTTGCTGGGCACTCAGGAGAGCAGTTAAGCACATGCTTAACTCTGAGCATGCCAACAGCCTTTCTGGAAAGAAAATCTGAAGCATGTACTTAAGTGCTTTGCTGAATCAGGGCCTAAATAAATGAATCTGGTTCACAGGTTTATCAGGACTGGGAGGCCAGCAAGCACAGGCAGCCGTCATCGTGTTTCGGCTTACATGATCACAGCCCAGAGGAGCACGAGTTAGGCTTTTCTGCAAGTCAACAAATACAGTTCTGTCAGTGTTTGGATTGCTGCAAATCCCTCTCCATGTGGTCACGGGGAAGGCTGGAAGCGCATACACGCAGGGCTGACATCACAGCAAGTACTGCACACTGCTGCAGCCGGGCTCCCACGCACAGCCCAAGGACAGCGCACCTCAGACAGGAACCCGCGCTGACAATACAGAGCTTCAGCTCTCCAGGTTTCAACTCCTGGCAGCAAACAACTCTTCTCACCAGAAGGCACCCTTACAACTCCCTTGTATTACCCTTTTTTGGGGGGGAGAGGGTGTGGGGCGGCTGGCATTTTATTCCCTTTGTTCTCCGTGTATTTCAAATGGGGGGAATTTAAAAAAAAAAAAAAAAAAAAAGCATCCATGCCAAAAGCAACATACAATCTACAAGGATTAAAAAGTAGCTCCAGAAATCAGGGGCTTCGTTAGCGTGCAGGAAATACAACAAAGGGTAGGTGCTGCCTTTTGAACCCTTCCCAGCAAGCCAGATCCGTCTGGCAGGGCTCAGCTCCTCCACTACCAGATGAGCCAATCTCATTTCAACGGCATCGGCATCAAAGCTGGAGAAAGCAGCAGAGCAGAGAGAAAAGCCCGTGGCCTTTATCCCTGTAAAGAAACTACAATATCCCCGAAGCCTCTGCTCCAGGGCCACTTGCTGGGCCAGGCTCTAATTGCCTGAGCTGCAGGAGGATGGGGCTTGCTCCAGATGTCAGACCCTGCCTTACAGCTACCGAAGTGCAGGGGAACAAGGGCAGTCTGAGGAGCAAAGGTCACACCAGGGCTCGCCTCTGGCGAGACTGAGATGCCCTGGCCGCTTGAGGTAACATGAGGACGAGCGTATTCACTTGACGCTTGAATTCCTCCTGCTTGCCACGAAACTGATCCCCTTCCACTGACAGCCCCCATGGATGTCAACTTGTGAGGACACTTCCTGACAGCCGAGTTCAGAAATGGTAATTTATGTGACAGGATGGATTCGAGCAGCTCCCAAGTGTAAATGATGCTATTTAAGAGAGGGTTTTTTCTTTCTTTTTTAAATTTTAAGAAAAAAATGACTCAGTAGAAGTGCCAAGGTGGGTTCCTTATTTACTGTTTCTCAAGGATTTCTGGGTCACAACTGCTCATTTGAGAAACAGAAGTGCTGCTGCCCTAGCTCACAGCCCAGTGAGTAAGAACAGCAGCTATTCCCTTCGCCTGAAGAGGAATAAGGATACTGCAGACACACAAGAGTTTTCCCAAGGTTAAGTTCCAGCCATGCCTGTTCTTTATCATATGCAATGCTGTCCATGCTCCTCTTCCACTCAAACCACCAGCACATGACCATGGAACTGAGGACTGGCTCTTCTGAGTCCAAGCTCAGCTCTATACTGCCAGGCTGCAGTTTGCTTTACCCAGTTTTGTGAGTTTGGGTCAATGAAAACTCAGACCATGGATGGATGGATGGATACCCTGGAGGCACAGCAATAGAGAAATCGTGCTTGCAAAATTAAGACCTCGAATTTTACACCAATTCCACTAAAACTAAATATTGCTATTAATGTTCACTGAGTTCTAGATACTGTCAGAGCCCAAAAAAGACTTTTGCCTATGGGCTTTCCTCAAAGCACTAAATTCAGCTGGCAGTACAAACGCCACACTCATTCATCAGTCCTTGCACTTTGAGATGATTCTGTAACTTGGGCTTTTTATTGCACCTTAATGAGTATGGAAGAGCTTGGTGTGCCCACCACCACATCCTTGATAAACCGGAATAGGAAACTCCTCACCCAAACAGCAGTGAGAGGTTTCCATTATCAAACCATCTTCCAAATAAACACAGTATACCTGGAAGCACTGCAAGGCCAAGAAATGGGAGCAATGGAAATAGCACATTGAACTGTTTTGTTCTGAAACAGAAAGAAAACTCTGTGGAGAATACCACCACCTATCCAACAGCATTTTCACATTCCTACGGAAAACCACGTCTGAGAATCCTCCCCAGTCCTTCCTTTCTCTTCCACTTTCACAGCAAGTAGTAAAGAACACATGAAACTACATCCTTGTTTATCAAAGGAACCAAAAAAATTATAGTCAAAGGCAAGGTTTTAGTGAAAAGTGTGCTACTGTTACATTTATTGGCAGTGATGCATGAGTTAAGATAATGCACATTTGTGGGCAGCATTCCGAGTCAGGAGGAGAAACAAAGAAGTTAAAAAAATCTTCATCTAGGATCTACCAAGCCAGGAATACAGTGACGTAAGTTGAGTTGGCTGACAGAGAAGTTCACTTTGGGCCTCAGAAAAGCCCATGGCAAGTTAGGTGCTGTCACCAGTGGATCACGAGGCTTTACTTGGGACTGATTCAAAAGTGCTGCTTCACAACAGCAGAAGAAACCACAAAAACAACCCCCATAAAGTCCAGGCGTTGATCCTCCATTGCTGAAGTGCCAATGACGAGGCTCTTACCCTACCTCACATAAAACACAGCAGTGCTCAGCCTCCCACAGACACGATTCCCTCGCTGGTGGAACATTGACAGTTTGCACACAGCGGGGCTGCCTCGGACACGGTCCCGGGCTGTGCACTGGGACCGGAGCCATCTCGGCAATGGCAGCTCCTCCATCCAGGGCTCCTCAGCGCTCCTGCACTTAACAGGCTGCAGAACCAAGACTGAAGAAGGTCAATGGATTTTCTGTCACCTGCAAGAGGTATTTTCGCTTTCAAATTAGAAAATAATCTTCTATTTTTTGCTCTGGCCCTCACACTTTAAAACAAACACTTCAGGGACACGGTAGACACTTTTTGAATATCTCCTTTGTGAACATTCTGTACCTGGACACTTTCTCCCTCAGGGAACAGTTTACTTAATTTAAGGTAGACCTTTACAGCTAAAAGAAAATAAACCTCCTTTTGTTCTTTTACCAGTTACTCAGAAGAAGAGCAGTTTCCTCTACCATGGGCATGCATGAAAAGTTTCTGTTCAAGGTCTAATCACAGATGTTGGGGGCTGTGAATCTCCAGGGGTCACATCGCATGCCAAAAAGTCAACTCAGCTCCAAGTGCCGTCTGTTCAGGACAGGATGGCACAGAACTCAGAAGTAAATAATAAACTCACACAAGTAAAACAACCCCCCAATACTGCTGCAATGGAAAAGCCTCATTTTCAGGACATAAACCCACTATAGAAGCGACAGGGTGGATGTTTGGGCATGCAGGTACCACACAAATCTGTGCTTGAGGAACCACTGTCCTTCTTTCCACACTCTCTCATTCTGCTGGCTTAGAGCAACTTTGGAGAGTGGCCATTACTAGTCATGACCTCTCTGGACAGAGCAGCACTAGGAACATCCTCCTGCCCCTCAGTGGGGAAGGCTGTACATACTGCATCCCATCTCATCAGAAGCTCACCAGCCTGGCTAAACTCCTGGATTTATGGCACCCTGGGAGATGGCTGTGGGGCTCTGCAGGGCCAGCAGTGCCACTGTCCTTGGGAAAATGGATCATACATCACTGGCCTTTGGGCCCTTCCCACTGCTCTTAGCTGCCCTGACACAACCTCAGCACCTCTCTTACAAGCAGGAGTGGACAACTGAAAAAACAACGGGAGGAAAAAAAAAGGAAAATACACAAAATAAAGTAGCATGAGGGAAAGAAGCCCTTCACTGCAGAGAGAAAGAATGTATAAATACAGGGAACTTTATCCTCCCTTGTGTACATGCAATTCTCCACACTTACACCCCGAAGCAAACAATCACAGGAAAAATTAATGCTGAGTTTAAGGAAATATTGAAAAAATCCCTTTGTTTTTGAAATGTACCATTCTTCAACATGCACTATGGTCCTCCTATTTCCTCAGCCACCTGAAATCTTGAGTCTGTTTTCCTTCTTCATGAATCTTCAGCAGCTCTTGTCCACCAGAGAACTCCTCTCCCTTTCACTCCTACAGGATTAGTTCTTCAAAATGCTTCCACAGGCAAACGGCTGGGCATTATTTCTCACTATCTGCCGGGGATTTCTAAGCCAAAAATGCACTACAAAAACATTGCAGTTTAAGGAGCTTTTTTGTTTATTTGTTTGTCTTTGAACAAAGTCACAGAAGCTGCTGTGCTGGACCCACACACGTGCCTTGGCAGAACAAATACCTTTCCATAGGGTGTTCCAGGGCAGCATGCATTGCGGTGCTTCAAAGGGAACTTCCCCCTCTTTCACTGAATAGATTTGTTGTTAGAATAACCACACATGCACATTTCTGTTCTTTTGGGCTTTTGATTTTCTGCCATCAGCTTATTTGGAACCAGTTAGAGGTCAAGACCCCTCTCCTACTAGGAGCTCTCTCCTAGGACTGATAGTGACCCACTGCCATCCCACCCCTGTGGCATCTGGGGGATGCTCTGCTGATCAGGCAGCCAAGTGGGAGTTTTGTTTGACTAAGGCCATCACCAGTAGGAGACACATGGAGAAGGATACTCCCTTCTATTAGGACCTGCCTGGCAAATCCCTTCTGGCCTCCTACATGAGGCAACTTCCCAGTGCAGAGGGCCAGGGAGCTGCCTTACAGCGGGGTGGATGACCTGAAAGGAGCATTTCCTCTGCAGTGCAGAAGCAGCTACTGCACTTGCTGTGAAACAGTGCTAAAATCCTCTCCAGTGCCAGCACCACTTGGGGAGGGGTTAGGACCACAATTACACCAGCTGCAAACACAAAAGAAAAGGGAAAAAAAATTGTTGGCAGGGATCTCTGGAGGTCAGCTAATCCAAACCCTGTCTCAAAGCACAGCCAGCTTCAGAGGTGGATGCTTCCATATCCAAGCACAAAGAGAGCTGTCTCACACAAAGAGAGCTCAATTGAGTCAAACAAATTTACAGAGGAGACAGGAAAGGCCAAGGCTCATTAAGGCTTGTTCCCCACCACGTAATCGTAAGAAATAGGATCAAGCAGATGTATCCCACAATCTATCTGATTATCCTACTCAGTGTTCAAGAAACCCCCAAGGTCCTTGCCAATCAGATAAGTGTCTGCATGTGTTTGGGACAGCTGAGGGGAGGGAATGCTTTTACCCAACTGCCCTTCCCAGGATTCTGCTGACAAGAATGACCTACGGGTATCTCCTAAGCTCCAAGCATGATCCTAGCCCTCAAGCCAGGTGATATACTCTGGCAAGCAGGAGAAATACAGAAACAGGAGCCCAGCTCAGCCATTCACTGTGCTGCAAAGGCAGCCTGGGACTTTCAGGAGCTATCAGATGTGTTCTATACACAGAGACGACCAACCAGGTCTGGTGCTTCACAGGTACTTCTGCCCAGGCACACACATTTGTGCCTGGAAAATTCCCACCCCACACTTCTCAATCACAGAGCCTTCTGCTCAAAGAGACAGGTTTTTCTCCAACAAAGAGAAATTTTCCCTGCAGGTCCCAAATTATACCTTCTATAAGCACATAGATTCTCCTACACACATACTACAGCTGAAGGCACTCCAGTGTTAACTGCCCTACCTGGTCCCACACGCCTGCAGAAAGAGGAGACAGCATTTGGACTGTGGTTTGAATTCTTTCTCAGCTGGAAGAACTCAGAGAAAACAAAAAAAGTTTTTCTTTTAACATTCTTTGTACTGAGGGCTTGGATAAGCCATAAGTAACTTGGCAGCAAACCAGTTTGGTACAAACACAGCACACCAGAACACAATGCAGTCATCACAAAGCCACCGCTCTGGGCCAGACAGTAATTTTCCCCTTCGCACAGGGCAGGCCTCCAAAGTCTTTGTGCTCCTACATTTGAGTCCATCTGAGTTACATGATGTGTTAAAAACGAGGACTCATGCACAATAAGAAAAACACCTATCATTTATGGGCTACATGGGAGGGCATGCAGTGCACAAAGGTGCTTAAAATACATTTGTCAAACAATTCAGGACTTGAGAAAAGTAAAGCTTTGCCTTATTTCTCAACTCAGACCTCTAAAAGCATCCTCAGGTTGCAAATCAAATATGCAATGACAGAAGGAGACTGAAAGGCTGGTAACAAAAGCATCTAATGTATTTGCAATATTTTCTTTCAGAATTAAAATAAATACATTATAACACGTAGGAAAGCAGGAAAAGCAAACATAGTGGCAACTAAGAGCATATTTGCCACTGAAAATCCAGAACAGCCTAATCCCAAGCCCCAAAGGCATTATCGTTGCACAGGTAGTCATCGTTTTGACAGGAAGGATGCTCTAGTCCTGTCAGACTGGGACCCTGGACACAGGGGCTCAAACACTGCTGCAGCCACAGGTGCCCAAGTGACAAGTCACTTAATCCCTCTGCAAACGGCACTTGTTACTTTCCCATCTTTCAGCGATGTCTGGCAAATGAAACGCAGGGACTGCAATCAGGCATTAAGAAAAACTGCTGCGGTAAAAGGCTGCACAAGCACCAGATGAACAGATCTGTTTCAGACCCCACAGCCATTACTGTATGAAGCAGGCCAGAGGAGGGAGAGCAGGAAGCACGCACACGCACAGAGACGTGCCCCATTAATCCAGCAGGCTGCAACAGGATGAAAGGCACGTCCAGCAGTTCCAATCCTGCTTGCGCAGCAGTAAACACCCTCCCAGCGCGCTAGGAAGGCACTGCCGTAGCACTTACAGGGGAGCAGCCAAACCAAAAGGCACCCGAAGGTGTAAGGGCTAGTTTTGGCAGTGTACTTTGGCACCAAGCATCACCCACTCTACTCTCTGTCCAGTGCCCCTGTGGGAAACAGGGTTTAGGGATGCATGCAGAGAGAAGCCAGCACAGCTAAGCCCTAAAAAAAGGCAAGAGGAAGTCAAAATCACCCTTGAGGCACTTCCCAAGCCATTCAGAGTTAGTGTGTTGGCCTCTCCTGTCTTCCATGCACCCCAAAATCTGTTATTCATTACTCTTCATCTCACTGCCAGGTGGATGAATCAACTTTTCAGGGACTGAATATCCTCTGCTTTCCCTGAGTCATTGACACCAACTGAAATCCTCAGATCTTCAATTATCTCATTACCCTCCTGCATCTGTGACACCACAACCTGTAACTTCTCTCCCCCATGGAGGTCTTAGTGACCTGAATTATTTTCAATTTCCCCCTTAAGGCCTGTGAGCATGCTTTTCTTCAGAAAGCATCTGAATCAGCATGAAACCTCTGAATCAAAACCAGGAGCCCAAGAAGGTGGGCAGATGTGCAGCTGAACAGTGCCTTCCTGTGCCACATCCTTCCTGCCACCAGTCTGCAGCCCTCAGCCACAGGCAAACACACAGGCACCCACCTCTGCCTGGCTGCCTGTCTGCTCAAGCTGAATTTTAAAGAAGGTGGCAAAAAAAACCCAAGTAGGGATATATTCCATTAAACCCTGAGCACAAACACTGAACCACTATCCATTAATGTGCTTCTGTTCCCCTACCCCAGAGAAGGAGCCTGGGTGATGGTAGAGGGAAGAGGGGATAGATGGCAAGTGAAGTCTTTGTTTTAATTGGCTGCTGTTAAGAACATTAGAAGGATGTTTGAAGGAGAACGATTACGGGCAGAGTGCAGAGGAGGTAATCAGAGGTGTCCAACAAACTGAATTTATGATGTGGTTTAGCAATCCATCACCTGGCTATCATTCCTCTATGTACAAGCACATACATAAAGCCTCAAAATATATTTAGCTCAGGGGGTCTGGAAAAAAGAGGCTGTTCTTGCAACCCCAGCTAACAGTACTTTGCTCCTTATAATATTACAGAAGCAATCTTTTTCTAACAAGGGAGGAAAATCAGATATAAAGGATAAATTGTTTTAAATTCTTTTTAGTGTGAAGACAACTTTGTTTACTAAACGCATATGAGGGAACATATGTGTACAGCACAAACTCAGCAGTGGAAATTTGGCTCCCTGCAATTCCCTGTTATATAGATGCATTTTTTCCAGAGGAAGTCCAATGGTCTTGTTTGTTTTCACCGCTAATAGGGGAGTTCAATGAAATTTTCTATTGGGAAAGTCTAATGAGGTCAGAATAAGAGAACAGAGTAACTAGGAAGGAATGTCATTGCGTTTTATTTTTAGAAGAAGGATAAAGGTGGGGCCTCACAAGAGGCAGGGGATGGGCCTGTTTTGGCACAGAGGGCCAGGCTGGAATGCTTGGTCCTCTGAGCCTGAGGGGGTTTAGAGCTTTTTTTTTTTTTTCAACAACGAATCCCTTGCCAAAATCGGTGAAAGAGTGGAGGGGTCCAGCTGGAAGAAGAACAGAGTGGTGCCTGGGGATGCACAGACAGTGGGGTGGCAGCAGCCCTGGGGAATAACTGAGGGGCAGTTCTCAGCCACACACACCCCCAACCTGTTCCCCTTTCTTTCCTGGGAAGATGAGTCCCTTCAGCAGCTCCACTGATCTGTGGGTCTCTCTACTGCAATTTAAAGGGAGTCCAAGTTACAACAGAGTAAACACAGAGGGAATCAAGAGCAAGAAATCTCAATGCAGAAGTGCAGAGAGGCACATGGCTCTGCAAAGGGAGCGGTCATGACTATGACAGGAAACAGGATTGATTGTTGTTAAGGCTGGATGTCAAAACCCAGAGAGGCAGCCTCAGGGAGAGGAGATGGGCCAGAGTAAGGCTGTGAAAATGAAAAGGAAGAAACAAAGCTAAATTAAAGAACTGAGGCAGAGCGGAAAGGGGCTTGACTGGGATAAACAGGTAAGGAGGAAAAAGGGTGCATTCAAGAGCAAGCAGGCCCTGGTCTGTTTCCTGGCATCAGCTAATCTGATTGGCACAGAGATACAAAAAACAGAGGCTTAAATAGCTCTTGGGAGCAGACCTTCAGCTGGAGAGAGCCATCATCACTCAGCAATTAACTCCCTCGAAGGCTCTGCCGCCAAACCCGTAGTGCAGAGCTGACCCTGCTGAGCACAGCCAATGCAGAATGAAGGAGCACAAGAGGAAGTGTCTTTCCAAGGGTTAACAGACAGCAGAGAACAAGCTGTTCCATGCATTCAGGTCACAAAAAACAGAACTGGGACTCACCACACGCACCATGCAGACGCTGCTCTGCCAGGATCACCAGAGCTCAAGTGCAGGAGCAGCCAATTCTGCCTGCTAGGAATGAGTCTGCAAGGAGTTTCACCTTAAAAACGTGCAAGGACAGCATTAACCCACCCAGGAGAGTATCATTCAGGGAACATTAAGGCATCTGAGAAGACCAGAGACTAGCATCTCTGTTCTGCCTCCTGATATTCTCTATAGGAAAGGAGTAAGGGAAAGCTATTTAGAGGGAAAGTGTGCAGGACCAGGCATAAAGCATTCTTTCCCCCTTTCCTGTGCTGTCAAGTGCTGCAGGTTTCCTACTTGTGCTGAATATATAGAAACAACCCAGCAGACTGGAACCATAACCACAAGAATGCTCCAAGGAGGGCAAGAAAATGCTACTTGACAGGGAGTCATGAGAGGCTGGATTTCCCCTCCAGAGTGCAAGCCCTCAAACGTTACGTTTCAGAGTGGTGCGCTGTTTGTGGGTCCTTCCTGTGCTCCTGTCCACAGGCAGGTGTGGGCAAAGCAGGCAGGAGCAGCAGGAGTGTGGAGGAATGACCCTCTCTCCAGCTGGACTACAGCTGGTGAAAACGATCCAGCAGCCCCCAGAGATGCCCAGGAGTAACAGCACAGCAGACATGAACAATCTCCCACCCTGGTGCTCCAGCCTCCCACTCCTCCTGAGGACTCCCTAGGCATGCCATGGTTTGCCTGCTCACTATTCCCTGTCCAACTCCTTGCCCAGTCTCTGCAGCACTTTTGAAAGCTTCATGTGCCCACAACATCATTTGGCAAGGACCTCCAGAGGAGCTCCACTATGACTCTTGTGAAGGGAAAGACCCCCTGTAAGTCCCTAGCCACAGTCATGCCCTTATCTCCCTGCTCTTCCCCAGGCTGGTTTTATGATATACTGCAGACTGAGTATCGGTCTCTTCCCAGAGACACATGCTTTTTGGGGTTTCTAGTATCAGCAATGAACTTAAAAGCTATGTACAGCAGTTTACAAAGCTTATTTTCCTGTTAGATAATGGGAAGGGGCAGAGTGAAACAGAGTAATTGCAGGATGAAACGCCACAATTTCCAACCCTTTCTGGGAGCTCGATGCAGCAAGTCTCATTTCCAACCCCAGACTTGGGAGAAAGCTTGCAATTAAAAAAATTAACAGTGACCTTGAATACAATGGCTACAGTTTAACTAACCCGCATTCAGGCTTTGTTAAGAAGCCCTTCTGTAAACTACAGCACAAAGGCACTTTTCCAAAGATCAGGTTACCTCAGCCCAGCCACACCACGGTGGAAATTTTAGAGACCTTTATTTAAAAGCTCAAATGAGTTCTCCACTGCTGAACCCACCTTATTTGTTCTTCACCCTCTGCTCTGCAAGGAGGAAGGTGAGCAGGAGCCTGGCTCAATCCATGGCTAAGGCAGGGCTTGCAGTTAAGCAATAACAACCACGAAGCATTTCCAAGGCACTGATGGCCAGATGGGTGGGGTTACATCACATCCACGGACCTAATCAGCATCTCTACCTCTGGAACTGCACAGCAGAGGCTGCACCAGGATATAAAACAAAATGAGAACCTACTCTTAAAACATGCATCTTTCAAGGCTCTGGTGAGCCTTATGGCTACATCTTCACAGATTATCACATCACAGGTACAGGACAAGGTTAGCAAGTAAGTGCCCAGAGCTAATGAGCCAGTTTATCCATTTTATCTAGAAGAGAAGTGTTTTTTACCTCCATCCCATAGTAATGTTACCTTGACAGGTGCAGGGCTCACAGTAAATACTATGTCTGTCCCATATTCTGAATTATCCCCTTAGGGATAAAAGCAAAGATAAATATTCAGGGAATGGATGTTTCCTGCAGCCTCCTGCACAGCTCGCAACATCAGAAAATTAAGATGACTGGAAGACCAAAGCCTAATGCTGCTCCTGAAGCAGAATTTATTTGGTATCATTACTCATAGGCCAGTTAAACTAGGGAGTTGGCTACTCTGGGTTCTTTTCTGCTTATTTTTTTTTTAATGGATTATAGAGCAAAATATAAATTTCAAAGAAATGTCCTGGAAATGCAAAGTGCCCTATGACACCCCATATATCCCACTGTCAGTAGCACTGAGCCTAACTTTGCCCCTGTCCTTAAACTGTTACTCTTAACAAAATATCAACTGCATGCCTTTGCTGTTACTGACTATCTGGAATACCACTGAAATGTGATGGCAGTTGGTAATTAGTATTTTTAACTCTTGGGAAGTGCTTTTTATGGCAATACTTCCTGTTGGGGTTGGTTTTAACATGTTGTCCTCACTCCTCTGGAAGGCTCCCCAAGACCACATCAGATGTAGACATCTGTGCATGTGGATGGACCAAGGTCTTAGAAGTGTTATCAGAGTACCAGGGAGCTATGAGGTCCAAATTGTCTTGTCTCCACCCAGGGAGATGTTCAGCCCTGTAGATTTGAGCAGTTTTCCACATCATTCTCCTCTCTTGGCAGTTTTAATTGCTAGATCAGCACATCCCCCAAGCTCCACGCTATTTCTGCCCAGCCTGAGCTCTGCCTGCAGACAGGAGGGCTCTTTTTGTCTGGAACTTTGTTCTTTCAACATCATCTAAATATCACTCCCTTAACACCTGATTTAGTATTTCAACCCCTCTAATTACACACGCTGAGATTTTATCGGAAATCTGATTATTGTTTGAAAGTCTGAGCATTTCATCCCAGCCTCAGAATTGATCTATTGACTGCCTTTAAATCTCACATTTTAATTTAACATTTAACACTTTATACCCGCATTAATTACATTTCCCATGATCAATATCAACAAACACCATCTCTGGCCATCTCCTGGATAGAGAAACCTTGGAGACCCTGCTCTGCCAAACACTCAAGATAGCTTTGCTCTTGACCATGGACATTTATGGGGCTGAGATATCCAGTGTAAGAGAAAGAGAAAGGAAAAAAAACCACGTGAGGATCAGCAGCAGTGAGTAAGTAGCAAGGTTTAGTAAGCAACACCACCGGTGGAGATGCACAGGCGCAGACCTGGCCATGGTGGTGCAACAGGGACTGGCCTGGCCTCAGAATGTGGGGAGCAGAGACTCCAGCTAGCTCAACATCCATCTGTCCCTCTCCCACCTTGGCTGGAGGGAAACTGGGCTCTGAAGCAGTATAGGCTCCATTGCAATTCCTGCTCACTCCAAACAGTGGGTGAGCTGGGCTTGGCCCGTTCAAGAGCTCCAAGCAAGCACTGGGCCACAGGAAATGCCTGCCTGGCTCGCTATCTCCTGGCATTTAACCAGCCTGCAGGTCCAGTCCCCCTGTTTGCCTCCACACAGCACAACAGGAAGAGCAAAGTGCTCCTCTGATCTCCAAGTCTAGCAGATCTCTTATTAGCAGACACAAACTGCACAGACTAATTAAGGAAGACACCCATCATGCTGCCTTTCTATCCAGCCACTGCCAGTCTCAAAGGTGGCTGCTATAAGGCACTGGATCCAGCTTTGCCAGGAGGAGAGTACCAGATCTCCTTCTCTAGGCCACAGGAAGCAGAACTGGCTGTTCTTGAGGAGAGTCAGGTCCTCCTTGTACCCTGTGTGCAACGCATTTGTGTTTGTGTTGCGACTGGAGATGCAAGACGACATTGTCTCCAGTACCGCAGAAAACAGGAATATTTGTCCCTGAATAATTTCTCTAGCATATTAAGCACAAGTCATTCTTATGCAAAGACTGCCCTGTACAGCTGCCAAGGTCAGTAAGACCTTGCTTTATTTGCTGCATAAGGGCTGGCTGTGCAAGTTTTACCTTGTACATATTTTTCCATGCGTTGTCTTAGATTTCCCTGCTGCTAGTGTCTATGCATCTTGCTGTCTGTTCAGTAGGTCATGCTACCTTCTCTGGCTGTTAATAATGACTACCCAATATCCAGTGCTCCAGAACAGTCAAAATTCCAGCAAACCAACTCTTACAGTATGTTTAATTCAAAAGACAGCAAGAACAACATTGAATAACAATTTCCAAGGAAAACATGCTCCCCAGCTTTTGCTAACAACATCAATATGTTTCTATTTTCAGGGGGTCGTGACCTGCTATCCACTCACACAGACATCACTGTTCACATTCTAGTATCTACACACAGATGATTTTTTGTGCAAGGATCACATTCAACCACATGGCACTGCCTGCACACACAGCCTCTGGATTACAATATCAGTGAGTGCAGTCTTCAGGAAGCAGCCAAGTACTGAAGAGCCTGGGTTTAAATAGATGACAGGATCTGAAAATAATTCTCTATGTTTTTTAAACCACAGACACATTCTTACAGACTACAGCCAATAGTTGTACCTAGACTAAGGATAGTCCCTCTCCTCAGTTTACTAAATCCTGTAACATTGCAGGTACAACAATCAAATGTAGATATTTACACAAGTAAGAAAAGTAGTATTTTGAAACTACAATATCATGATACTGGAAAACTCAAAGTTTTTGACATTTAACCCAAGCAACTCCTTTGCAGAAGAACAGAATTAAGTGATCTACCTGAGGCTGGTGGCCAGTTAGGAAAACTTGACAACAGCCTGCTCTGCTCAGGAAGCACCCTGCCTCACCCCAGCCTCTGAACCCAAATCAGTGGGGAGATGGCAAAGAAAAATGTCTAACACATCCCCTGATCTGTCAGGAGGAGTGCAGCAGAGTCTCCCAGCAACCTGTCTTTCTTGCTGGTTTATTTCCCCACATCTGATTCACCAGAGCAGCATTTGGGGCTAAGCTCTGGCTTATCAGTGTCTGATGCAAACAAGCTTCCAGCCAGTGAGGGGATCTGGTCTGGTGGGAACAGCAAGCCAGGACCCCAGAGAGCAGCTCATGCATCCTTCTTCCAGCTCGGAAATCAAGCTGTTTAAACTGTCTCCCTTTGCCCCTCAGCACTGCTTGAACCTCATTCACAATTTACAGTTAATAACACTTGCAGTTAATAACACTAATGTCACATCACCCTGAGGGCTGCAAGCTCCTCGGGGTAGAAACCCTCTTCCCCTTTACCCTGCAGCAGTCTCTGACCTTGGTAAAACTCCACAGCCATTGCCAGTAACACAAACCATCATTCAAACTTAAACACGTCCTGGTGCCAGCAGTCTCTCAACTGGAGACAGGCAGCACTACAATGGGGCTGCACAGAGGGGTTAAGAAGCACTGCTGAAAAGGGATGCAAACAAGGACTCCAGGCTCTGAGCAAGCACACTCTGCCATACAAAAGGTGAGCATCACTTGTGAGCAAGAGCTGTCTGGCTGAGTATACTGCCTTTGTTAACAGAGAAGGCTACATGATGGAGTGGGCTAATTAACTGCATTTTACTTTGGGAGACCCAGGCTTAAATCCTGGCTCTTGTCACAGTTGAAAATTAATTTAGGGACCAGAATAAAGGCCAAGATAATTTATTTTCTACAAAATCATCAAATAGTTGCCCGTCTCCTGACAGAGAGGCCCAGCATTCTATGCAAGGGCGCTACTGCTCATGCAGTTATTTCCCCAAATATAAAAGTTATTAGCTGACAAACGTGAGTGGTGATCACAGCTATCCACACTGCTTAGCTGGACTGAGCACCCCAACGTGATGAATCTCACCATTCAGCATGGCCTGCACTTGGTGATGCAATGCCACACAGGTTGCAGGTCCTACAGGGAGGGACATCATGCCTGGCAGGATTTAAAATTCAATTTTCATATGGAGTCATTTATCCCTTAAATTTGAAGAGCTAATGCACAGCTCTGGTGTAACTCCAGTTACTTCACTGGAAAACCACTAGGACTGGTTGTGGTCCAAGGGAGCTGAGGGTAATTTCCCCACTTCCTCCTGGCTGAAGGCTGCCCAGCAGAGCCAGGAGGGAAGCAAGTACTTTCCCCATAAAGTAATTCTCTATTTTTATCATGCTAAGAAAGTTTTTCATTTGGAAACTAGAACTCTTGCTTCAGGAAGAAGCTAAGCACCCTCTTCCTCTCTGATTTATACCATAGAAGTATTCATCTAATCAAATCAGCCATTTTTTCTGAAAGGCTGAAAGGAATCATTGTGGAAGAAAATCAGAACAGCAGACCAGCTCCTGAAGGTCTCCAAGCAAGAAGTACAGATAAATTACATTCCTTACCTTGGAAGTGGCATGTTCCTTCACACTACTGTTTGCAGTGTCACCTCACCCATCCCAAAGGATGGAGATCCCTGGTGTCAGAGCACTTCTGAGAGCAACATACTCAATGTGTAAGCAGCAGCTAATGATCATGAAGCACCATTTTGGGCACAATATGCTGTCCTACCAAACTAGGGGGTTTGTGCTTCTGAAGTGCCATCACCCTCCTTTTTCCTTCTCTCTCAAAAAAAGAGACTGCCTCCAACACCCTCAGCCACCAGCACAGCTGAATTTGGGCAGGAAGACACAATGGAGGTCAAAAGGAGCACAGAAACATTTTCTGAAGCAGCTTCCAGCACACAATGCTCCAGCATACAGTACAGCTCAGCAATACAGCACCTTTCATCTGCACCAAGCAGGAGACCCAGACACTTAACCCTCCAACACAACAAAGTGAGGGGTGGGTGTTGTCATCACAGTAGGGTTTTATACCAAGCCAAAGGTTTGTGTGGGAGGCTTCCCTTGAACAGCAGAAGAGGAAAGCTTAAGTCAGACTTCTATCCAAAAAGTCAGACTCGGGGGGAAGGGATCAGTCAGAAGACATCCCTGAACTGGGGCAGCAGCCACAGTGTCCTGGGGCTCACGGAGAACTCAGGGGACCAGGAGATCCCTGTGCTCCCAGGCACAGTGAGATTCCCAAGGCCAACCCAAATTCTGCAAGTAAGGGCCACGCATCTCCCCCCACTGTTATCTTTAAATCCTCTTTACTCTGCAGAGCTATTCTCCACCCTCCTTCCCTTTTAATCAGGCCTGACCTACAGATGTCAGCCTCATTTCGGCTAAGTCAACACAACTGCCACATCTAGGATGCTGTTACAGGAAAAACCTTACTTACACTCTTGGCTGGATTCCAGAGTCTACTTCTTGGTCTAGACCTGACCTCGTTCCTTTTCTGCAAGCTTAATCCTATACCTTAAGGGCACACTGAACACACAGGGACTCCAACATGGGCCCATCTATGCTCAGTCTCCCTTTCAGCCTGCAGAGACTCTTTTGATCACCCTACACAAATACCAACAATTATTGACAGGAGGCTCCTTCAGAACTGATTGTTCTTAAAAACCACACATGTTCAAAAGCCAAAAAGCAAACAAAACACACAGTACTTTATGAAAGCTGAATCCTTACCCTAGAGCTCACCCAATGGGACAAGAACCTTAAATCAACAGTCCCCAAAGTTTCCTCAGAAGCAGCTCTGGCCTCACACCAAAAGCATAGCCAAGTTTGGTACATCCAGCTTCATCTAAAGGTTAGAATAAAAGAGTTGAGAATGAAACCAACCTTAAAAATAATTTATTTCCAATGCCTCTGTATTGGCAGGAATACCTTCCACTAAAACAGGTTGCTCAAAGCCCCATCCAACCTGGCCTTGAGCACTTATTCATCTTTTCTCAGAAACCCAAGTCAGGACACCAACTGAACACAGAGGACTTCAACCAGATACCACATCACCCTCCGACAGCCCCTTACCAAGCACAGCTCAGTGACCTGCTGCAATGGCATTTTTGCCATATGTGGCCTAGTCCTGCTGTCCCCACCCCATGTAGCCAATTTGCAGGAGGCACAGGCTAGAGATGGATGGACAATAGCTTGTCCTATCTTGCCCAAACACACCATACAAACAGGGTATCAACACTGAGCAGGATCTAACTCCTGCACTCCACCTTGTGACCCAAAACCTTGACCCCAGTCACATATCAGTAGCAGCAGTGGGAATATTGAACCACAAATAAGGTATTAGTAGCTAATTTGTTATCTGCTTATTCCAAGAAGGCAGCTAGCTGTGGACTCAGCCTTCAGGCAACAAGGCAGGTTTTTGTTAGCTCTCAGAAACATTTGCACAGTGCTTTGTTAAGTGTTTGTGGGCGATGTTCGAACCCCCAATTATCTGTATCTGACACGATGCTGAACCAATATTCTCCTAGTTCACAGGAGCTGTAAAAGCAAAGCGCCATCAAGGCTAGGAAGAGCCTTTGGATCAAATTGTCTGAGCTCTGAAACAGTCCTTGAATATGTGCTGCAAGAAATCCTCCATACAAACACACCTTTCATATCACGGGAGGAGGAGGAAGGGAGGGAGAGAAAAAGAGATTAAAACCAAAAGTCAGATCCTCAGGTAACAGAAAAATCAGAGGTTCTCCCTCAGTTTACAGTACCATGGATTTGAGCCAAAGGTGCTTTTAAAGTCCTTTTATGAAATATTTTAATCTTTCTACCTGCTATGTGTGCAAGGTAGGCAGTGCTTTTCAGAGAAATTATTTATTCAGCTTTACAGTGACTAACCTGAATTTCCAGACTGCTTCAAAAGAAAAACCAAAGCATTTCTTTACAAAAGGCAAAGAGCATTAGACTTCTTCCCTCCTTGTTTTTCCTTTTCTTTTTTTCCTCTATGCCTCAGCTGAAACACCTCTACCTCTCATCGAATATATAAACAAATTACATATCTTTCCATAAAAATATGCTCTTCCCTTCGCCTCCATGCCAAAAATGTGCTGACAACTTTTTCTTTTCTCTTTTATTTTTCTTTGCTGAAGCCACTCAAAATGGAATAAATTCCTTTCCTTTTTTTAAAATTGATTTTTCAGTTTAGCTGCATACATGAAAAAAACCAGCAAGTCTTACATCACTGGCTAAAGTGTTACAACCTGGAATAAACTGAACACCACGCTGAAAAGCATGGGATTACCATGGGTTTGGCATTAGTGGGATACCCTCGGAGAAACAGCCACAGTTAAAAGGAAATTACAGGGTCAGAGAAAGTGGCCACACTGTTGCATGAACTACCTCAATGTTACTTCCCAGTAAGAAAGTAGCATCACAACACTTACATACAATTAAAGCTTTAATTCAAGCCATCAAATGAAGGACCAGTTCCAAAAGGCATGGACTCACCAGGATACACTTCCTGGCACCCAGGGCAGGTGTCCTGAGGACAGGGAGCTCACGTCGCACACACCTCTCTTCACCATGCCTTCACTATGTGACTGCCACAGGGGAAGCAGTGTCACAAACAGCAGGTCTGGTTTAAGGCAACGTTTAAGGTTCTTACAACTGTATTTCATCAGAAGTAAGCTCTAATTCTGGGAGGTGGAGGGTGGAGATGCCCTCTATTCAAGCCAGCCTAAGACCTTCACTTACATGGGGCTGTGATTCGGGGATTCAGGTCATAAGCAAGCAGATCTCATGCTTTAATTCTCTCTCTCTCTCATTTTGGTTGCCTGGATCTCCAGGATGAGCAACATCACATTCCTACAGAAACCTAAGCTCGTGTGCACCAGCTCTCTCCTCAGAAGAGGGAAATGCATGAGGCTGATCACGATAACCTCCCACCCGAAGATGTCGGATGTGCCACAGCAATCTCTCCCCATGTTGCAAGCTCCAAACAACAATCCTAAAGCCATTCTTGCCTCCTCACCTCCAGCTAACAATACTGCATCAAATTCATCAATACCATTGCACTTGGGCCTCCCCTCTGGTAAACCATCCAGAAGATTGTGCATCCAAAACTACAGCAGCCTGCACCCTCCTGCACTCTTTCAGTTTCCTCCTAAGAACTCCCTGCTGAGAATCTCTTTGGAAGCATTCAGGTTCAAGACCATCCTAAAACCACCCACGCAAGGATATCAGATTGCAGCCCTTGTTTCACTCTCCTGTAAGCATCATGCAGGATTAGCCCCTTGCTAAATGATCTGGGACTATGGTAACACGCTCCCAGATTTGCTGTTTATTTGTGGCAGCTTTCACTACCTGCAGATGCTGTCCAAAAATACAGAAGAAAAATGTGTGCCCTTGGGAGCTCATAGTCTAAAGGCAGAGGTCAGGAGAAACACTCTGTTCTTATTAATGCAGTTCTACAGAGAGCTGGGGAAAAAAAAGAAGCCACATCTGTGTGCTTCTCAGAAGCAGATTATGGTTAATAATACAAAGATTACTGACATTAAATGAATTTAAATTCATTCTTCTATCATTCAGAATATTAAGGATTTTTTACCTTCCTCTCAGAATCACTCCCATTTGTAGTCAGCTTCACATTCTGCCTATCATAAAGTTATTATATTTGGACAATAATCACCACAGTGGACTTCTCCCCCTCAACAGCTTTGTTGTATTAGGAGTCTTATTAAAAAAAGTACTTGTAGTGTTAGTTTAACCTAAAAAACTAGGAAGATAGGATGCTTACAATTGCTGCATAAATTTCTGAGTAAGTTTCTGCAATCCTAATGAGTTCTTTGCCTATCAACAGGCAAGGGGAAAGTCTTGCTTGGGCTGCAGTGGTGCCACTCCTGCAGACAGAACAAGTGGCCTTGAGCCCTGGGCTCTGCCAGGGAGAAGGAGCTGACACTCATCAGTGTCATACATGCCACAGCACCAGCACGTGTTGCAGGCTCTTGGGACCAAAAAAAAGCGTCTGTTGCTGGTGACCAAGATTTGATTTTAAATTCGAGTTACTCCTCACTAACATTCAGATTCAAACTGAAGACACTGCCCTGCACTACCCCACTAGGAATTTTATGGTGTTAGAGCCAGCACCAGCAAACTGAAGATGGAGCACAGTAACAGCAGCAAAGCCAAACATAGATTTATTTTCATGAGAAAAAACTCCTTTTGAAATTTAAGTTTCAGTTCAACTGTAAAATCCCTTTCTCCAGTCATCACGATACTGAGAAATATCTGAGGATGCTCAAAAGTAAGCCATCAGACAAGCAAGTCACCAGTCACATGTTTGCTGCTGAACATCGCGAATGAGTCCGCTAAAAAAGCGTCTCACAAGTGTTTGAATCTACATTTTACTGAGAAAAAGGGAACTTCATGTCAGAAAACCTGCAAATCACTGCCAGCCAGTCTCAAATCTGGCATGCTTGGCTGGACTGTGGCATTCCCCATTTGCTCTCCTGGTCCCTACATTGGGAATTCAAGCCAACATATCTCCACACCTACAAAACCAGAATCAGTGGGCAGTTACCTGAAATGTAGCGTGTGGTGAATTGCTGCTGCATGGGATCAATCCAACTCAACTGTCCAGGTCTTTTGTTTCAAAAAGGGAATTAACTGCTGGTAAAAGGCACCTGCCTTAGCTCACGGCCTTATGCAATGGATGCTCTAAGCATTTCTCTAATTAAATCTGTACATAATTATTAGTGTTTTATTGAACCAAAAAACCCCAGCACCTTGCGAAAGGCCGCCAGAGACTGACTCAGTCTCACCCATACAGATGCTCTCCTCCAGCTCTGCTTTCACCACTTTTTCCAGCTGACCCAAGCACAGACTGCTTTGGTCCAGGCATCATTCCTGCCCTCTTCCTCAGCCAGGACAAGCATTCACGAGACTGACAAAGCAGAGGAAAGAGGACAGCAGCAGTGAGGAAAGAGAACACACCTTTCAGTGCCAAAAACATATGAAGTGCGTGAAAGAGCAAGCTTAGGTCCTCGTGGCACCCATGAAGCCAAGAGCACTTGGCACAGCCTGGGAGCTCAAGCAGCCAATGGCTCTGCCTTGGCAATGCCCCATTGTCAAGAGGTTTCCACAACTGTCTCAAATACACACATTCCCCACAAGATGTTCCAAGACCTAGGGGAAAGCTTTATCATGTAAGCTGGCATGCAAAATGGTGTCCCACCCAACTAGGGGCATCTATAACAGTCTCTACACCTGGACTGAATTTAGAAATCCAAAGTATCTCTAGAAAAACAAGATAGGTGGCACTGTACAGAAAATAAATAAATCTGTTATTAAACGCACGAGAAGCTTCCCAGTACCTTATTAATAGATCTCAAGGTCTTGTCAGAAGGATAATCTGCCACCTAACACAGGGCACAGAATGAATTTGGCAGCAGCATTCTCATTCCAACGTTGGTACCTGGGTGTCAGCTACTGAATGAGTCATATTACAACACAGTCACCAGAGCTGGAAAGTCCCCAACCCAGCAGGTCTCTCCCTTCAGCAAGGTTCATGCAGAATCCACCCTACATGCCATATTCATCTCCACAGTCTCAGAAGAAACATGGATCACAGCTACTCGACCCACTGCTATGCAGACCCTGAAAATTATGATGAAGATTGTCAGTCCCATGTGAGAGGTGCCCTGGGCAGACTGGTCCAAAGGAGTGTGTAGTGCAGGCATGGGGAGGAGTGGGGACAACCTGCCTGCATTTCTGAGCAAGGGGGAGAGGCTGGTTGCACCCAAAGGCAGCAGGGGAGGTGTCACCTCACTGCAGAGATGCAGGAGGGAAAGGGCTCACTGTTCATCCTGCAGGAGAGCAGCCCACTCTGGTTTCCTTATTTACATGACCTGAAGTGCAGCTTCCTCAAGCACCACGTGAAAGGTGCTGCTTCATTAGCCAGACCACGCCTGGCACTTGGGACACTGCCAACATTAGCTCATTACCAAGGCTCTGCTTAACGAAGGGCACTGAGGTTGTCACACCAAGTGCTTCACTGAGTAATTAGTCAAGCCAAATTCATCAGTGATGGAATTGGTCTGAGGAACAAGCAGAGTACACGGAATGGAAGTGTATGTTTGTGGATCCAGGAGTCAAGTGCAAACACAAGGTGGAGATGCCAGTGCCAAAACCTGGGCAGTCTGTCTAAGGGCATGGAGGCTTCACAAAACACCTTTGCACCCTGACTTCCTCAGTCAGATACAACCCTGGCATCTGGAGGTTTAAGAGGAATGAGTATAAATCACCTTAACCCTGTGGGTGGCTCCATGATACTGTTTCTTTTTTGTACTTCAAAAATAACTTCACCGAAATGTATCTGAATGCAATACAAGCCCCTTGGGCCATCACTGCTTATTACTATTTATATAAAAATGTTCAGACTATATTTGAAAGGAGCCCACTGATACCTGGTATGGCCATAAAAAGATTTAGCCATCCTGACTTGCTGGCTGCAGAGCAGATCCTACAACTGAGCAACTTGAGAAGAGTGACCAGGATTGATTAAGAGTTTTGACCAGATTTTGGGGAGAGAAATCCAAACACCTTTGCTGCCCAACCAGGGAAGAGCCTGATTCTCTCTCCTCCATCAGTTTTGCACTCTATGACCTGTGGTAACATTTTGCATGCTCTCTGATGCTCTGGAGAACAACTCCCAGCAGCAGCCCAGCAGTCAGCCATGGCTCAGAGCTTGTCCTTTACCAGGCAGGATTTCCCATCAATGACATGGGGATGTTTTACAGCTCACCATTCCAGCCTTTAGGACCACTTTAACAACTGGTCCATCAACCCACACGGACTCCTCCCAGCATCACAGCCCTGCATTGCACAACCACACCTCACCACCACACAGTCCCAGAACCTTCCACCAAAACATTGCCAAACACTTCACAAGCACTAATGAATTGAGTCCCAGCATCCCGATTAACTCCAGGAGCAGAGAAGCAGGCTGAGGTGTCCCTGTCTCCCTGTGAGCCTGCTGAGGAGCCAGGCATGGCAGACAGACCTGCCAGCTCCCTCCCTCTGCTCAGCTACAGACCTGTGAGGTATTTCAAAGGCTCTTTCCAAAACAGAAGGAAAGGACAAAAAAAGAAAAAGCTTTCTGTTTTCCTTGAAAACTTTCCGTGCAACAAAGAAAGCACTAATAAAGGTTTCATCATCCAAATTAAAAGTCAAAGGCAGCAATAAAGCGTCTCTGAAATATAAGAAACGCGTTGTGCACGGTGTGAAATTTATTGCTGCCTAGCAGAATGAAGCCAAACATCTTAATATGGAAAAACACCGCTACTTTTGACCCAAACAGATTGGGAACAGGAAGTAAAAACAAATCACCCAGCTGCGGCCTCCCCACACTAAGAGGAGCAGCAGCCAGCGTTTCCTGCCCACCCTCGCCCTGTCCACGGCCGCCAAGGTCTGCACACTGTTTGCTCAGGGGCCAATCCCACCTGAAACAGACAGTTTGTTATTAAAGCTGTTGTAGGCAAGATCAGGCCTTTATTGAAGGGGATTCAGCTGGGAAGAGCCAGGAAAATGGAACTGCAGGAATCACATCAAATGCTGCATCCATTTGCAAACTGCACAGGGACAGGCTCCCATACAAGGAGATTCCCCTCCTTTCAGTGGCTCTCTCCATTTTCCACAGCCAAATTCCTGACTCAGGACAGGCATATTTCAGGAGTTAATTTTGGTTTTACTACATCATCACCAGCAAACCCTGAGAAATTAAGTCAAGCCTCAATTGGCTCAAAACATGACTGCATTTCTCTTAAATAATAGCTTTGCATTATTTCTTTTTTTTTTTTTTTGCTGGTTTTGGGTTTTTTTTTGGGGGGTGTTGGGGTTTTTTTTTGTTGTTGTTGTTGTTGTGCTTTTTGTTTGTTTGTGTTTTTTTGAGCTCGTGCACATTACATTCTAATTATATTTTAAAGCTTTCATTTGCAGCTACAGGAATAACCCAGAAAGATATACAGATGAGCTAAGTTTCAAATCATCACTTGATGAAGGACATGAAGCTTTAAAAAAAGTGATAGATAGACCAAAGGACTTGGAAGGAAAAAATGAAGCATGCAAAACTGAAAGTCCATTATCTCTTTTGTTAAAGCAAGTAACTCAGTGCTAAAGAGAACGGCTTTAAGACCTCAGCAGAGCAAATGCTGAATATCACATGTAATGCAGCAGAAAATGCCATTTACACAAATGCTACACACTGAACAGCAGCTCAGAACCTGGTATTCTGACTAAAATTCTGCTTTCAGCAAATCTCATAAGCATCATTTTTATCAGCTCAAGCAGATTTTTTCCTACAAGATTTTAAAAGATTACATGCCAGGTGTAGAATACTTCATAAAGCAGAATTAGATTTTTGCCTTGCCTTATTTTTTAAATTTTTATTTATATATATATATATATATAAAATAGCAACCAGCAAATTACAGCCATTAGTACAACACTGCCTTCACAGCAGATTTATGGCAGCATTACCAAAAGCAGAATTTCATCCAACAACACTTCTGGGTAACAGAGACATCTGCAGAGCGAAGGGGGAAAAAAGCCCATAAGCATGCACAACCACATATTTTGTGCATTATCATCCAAGACTTTTACAAGGATGGGTGTTTTGTGCCACTGTTCTGCGAGACAGTACCCTGAGCACGCACCAGGGTACACTCTCCTGCACACAGCAACCTCCAGTCCTACCTCATGTTCTTTTAAATCCCTCACGTTCGTGCTCATAAATACGGCTTTGGCAGAGGGGCTGCACTGCAAGGACAGAAACTCACCCCACACTCCTGCTACAGTGCTACATGAAATCCTCCCTCTGCCCCAGCAAGCTCCCAGCAAAAACATCCAAGTTTATCACGCCAAGGAAAGAACAATAAGTGGGAGTCCAAAAAGGCAGTCAGAAGTACCGCCAAAAAATCAGAGCTCTTTCTCAAAAAAAGGCCCTCCCTTCGGAAGCCTGCCAATCAAACCCGATCACGAGGCTGTTTTCCGAGGGTGAATAGAGTTCTTATTGACACAGCTTATGTCTGCAGCATGCAGCCCTCCACAAGGCTTTCAAGAGCAGATCGGATTACACAGACACATTCTCTCTGATTTTATGCATTCAGAAGCCCTCAGACATAAAATACCCGGCTCAGAAGGCCACCGCTTTTCCAGCTTGCTATCGGCCTACATGCTTTTACAAAAAAAAAACCCCAGGCAAACAGATCCTGGCACCTTTACTTGGGCTCCCAAGGCCCTCACCCTCGCTCAGCAGGGCCTTATAATTTGCAGGCCAAGCCACAGATTTGCTCCATGTGAATAATACAAGACGACTCATTCCCATGGTGAGTGCTTAGCATCAGAATGAGAGAAGGGAAAAAACAAATATCTGCTGACACCGTTTAAAATGGGAGATGATAACATCGCTCCGAATAGACAATCCTTCCTGGAAGATGGCATGGAAAAAGGGGAGGATACACACCTTTTAAAAGAGCAACACACACTGCACAGCTTAGCAGGCAAGAGGTGACCAACTGCAAAAGCATCACAAGCACAAATTCAGGTAAATCATCTATTCAGAGGCAGCAATTTGCACACATGGAAATCTGGAGAAAACAAACTAAAAGGATCCATTTATACAATTTCTATACTTAGGGGGCATGATTAGGAATTCCATTTCAGCAGCAGACACAAATAGAAAGTCTGGGGTACCTGTGGTGTTGCATTAGGAGGTGAACAGAGAATTACAAAATATTTTATTATAAATGTTCCATCTTAAAGACTGTGTTTCAGCAAAAGAGACAAGTCTGTGCTTAAATCATATGACAAATTAGAACCTGAGCATTGCCCTAGAGATGGATGTGTGCACGGCCCAGAGGTCTGGACTACACCAATTAAAAAGAAGCTCACAACCCCCTACCTCCAAAAAACAGTCTAAAAAGCAAAACAATGCATTACTCATGGGTAAGTGGATCCCTATCACCTAAAAAGAAACTCCTGCATCAACTCAGCCACACTGAATTGAAACTTCGCACTGAAATATTACATATGGCAAACAGCAAATCAAGCAAGCTTGAGCTTCAGAGCTTTTAAGGGATTTTAAGAGCAAACACACACTGTTCAATAAAGACATCCTCTCTTCCCTGCTTCCAGGCTGCAGTCGCTCCCCAACCAAGATTTTCCAGCATTTGGCCAAAGATTTTTCTCACATTTCTCCTGATGGCTGGTGGGAGGCTGGACCTGGGCAATGGAAATGCAGGATGCCATGTCTGAATGAGGTGGCAGTTGTTTGGTTGGACGCCTGCACTGTTACCAAAGCACACCATCACTCCTATGACTACCTTTGGATAGCGAGATCTAAGCAAACCGTGCTTTTCAGCTCTCAGCCTCCCTCTCAATGAGCAGCCTCGTGTTTCTAGTACTCAGTTTCCACACGTGACTTCTAGTATGTTCATGGTCCAAAAAGCCTCCTCCTATGAATCCTCCAAACTCTTTCCCAACACATCTGAGTCGTGCAATGGTTCAGTCCACTGACAAAGCCAAATGGTCACCACCAGCACAGAAGGGGTGTCCTACTGTGGGCATCAGTCACCAAATCCTGACTGTATATTCATCATCTCCACCAGTGCTTGCATTAGCCACAAAGAAAATCTTCATTTGTTTTCAGGCTCCTGACTAAGCTGCAGGCACTGGTGACTGGTGACTAGGCCAGCCATGGTTTGACTTGTGCCTTTAGGAAGACCCATTTGCCAGACACTAGCAATGCAGTTTTGCTGCAGCCCAGCCTCATCCTGTCCTGCCTGGGCCCCTCAAGTCCTTGTGCCAACATAACCATTTCTGTGGCCACATGGAGAAGCTGAGTGATGGCTAAAATGAGCATCCTTTTTATTCCTGTTATTCTGCAAGATTATTCTTAAATCACAAGGATGGAAGAGACTGGAGGAAAAGGCCAGAAGCAGGACCACTTCCATCGCAGCACCAGCTTCAAAATTCATTTGCAAGCTATGCTGCAAAAAGTAAGAAAGCCAGCCTCTCTCTCTGCAGTCACAAGTTTTTAAGTTGCACTTTGAGATTTCTTTAAACATGCAGAACAGCCCCTCAGAACCTCACGTCTGATGGCATCATAAGTGCAAAATTCTAAGCTCCACATATTTCTCTTGCCAAGATGGGACAAACCCAGGAGAAAATTTCTAGGTCTGTAAAATTCTAAGAATAACATTTAAGACTCATGCCAGCCATTCCCCAACAAAGAATAAGAGGGCAGAGCGAGCCTATTGCTTGTGAAGTGGAACTGGGCACAAAAACCACTAGAAAATCCTCTGTGTGGATCAGAGGGACAACTGCCCAGCATCCCTGCTGTCAGTAACCTTCCCGCAGCACATGGTCCAGCATGGGGAGGGAGGAATGACAGGTCAAGATCCACTCCCTCTTTCTTCATGTGGGTCCCTCAAAGCAGTGGAAAGGATGTGGCACCCTGAATTCTGCTGACCTGGCCAGATGCTGCAGGAGGTTGAGCAGGACAGTCTTCAGCACTGTGGGGCTAATTTCCTTGCTGACCACCAGGACTGCTTTGGGCCCCTGCCAACATATCCCAAAAGGCCCATAAGGCAGCACCAGATCTGCAGCAGCCACACAGCTGTAAATAGACTGAACCAGGTGCAGACATAAAACTCAGCAGCTCCTAGGAAGGCCAACTGAGCCTGAAACAGACTGCTCCTCCTCCTGCTATTAGCGCATCCCATAATACCTAAAAGCTTCATTACAGTCCATTGTCTCTGAAAGAGAAACTCGACAAACACTGAAATAGTTCTCAAACTTTTCTGGGCCACCTCTACTTTAAAATGACTTCATTTAAATATGTACCACGTCTATATATACACGCACACACACCAAGGGAAATTAGCACCCGTGAGCAGAGCTGGTGCCCACACACCGTAGCTGCACAGCCTCCCAGGCCTGCCTGTGCAGCTCCACTCCAGTACAGCCCCACAGCAAAACAGAGCTGCTTGAAGCTGCCCCAGGAAGGTCCTGCCCCACTGGCAGGAGCGCTGAAAAGGCCACAGCCTGCAGGCTCTCCACCAGGCCAGGCTCGACACCAGACTTGCTAACACTCATCCTTCTTGGGGTATGGAGAGGAAAGGGGGCAGGGAAGTTTCAAGACCAAATTACAGAGTCCTTTAAGTCCTTCACTTCTGCACCAGACTGAACCCCCAAGTCCTCCCTTCAGGATTTATTTCCCTCCCAGGACTGAGAGGCATGATTTGGACATTCATTTGTAAATTAAGCTCCAAGGAGCAGGACTGTGCCATGTTAAGGTGTTTCCCCAACCTGGAGAGCAGCACCATTGCAGTCTCCACACACTGCCCTGAGAGCAAAACACCCGCAAGGAGGACCCACAGGGGGAAAACATCTCTGTAGCCCCATGGAAGCTTTAACTGCATTACTTCTGCTTCTGTATAATCCCAGAATAACTAGCTTAATTCAGACTGCTCCAACTCAGACACTCGATAGTTTCAACATGGTATAGACTATAACCTCACTCTAATTACAGGATCATGTTACATGTCCAACAACTGCTGCAATTTAGTCTTGCCTGATACACCCCAGCCGAAAATTGCTCATCCCACCTCTCACTCTCGTACTTTTTGGCAACCTTTGAATAGAGGCAGGGACACCTAGCAACACCTCAGCATCTGACACACTCGCACCCCAAGCCCCAGAAAGATTAAGTCATTATTTCCTTGCGGTAACAAAGGCAATGACTTCCATCAGTGCAGAATAAACTAGTTTTAGGCAAATAGCACAGACACAACACTACTGTCCATACACTTCTCTATGCAAACGCAATACAGGATTATAACTAAGAGCCACAACACCACGAATTCGCACGTCGCTCCCCGAGCCAGGTGCTGAGCACACACGAAGCCTATCTGAGCAAGGGGGGAGTTTTCAGAGGCAAAAGCTGCAGGACCAGGCAGTCAGACTTTCACTACCTCAAAGGCAGGGGATGTTCCTAACAGCAGCGCACGTCTTGCCTTTGAGCTCAAAACTGCATCCGCGGCTCCCGCTGCCATGAAACGGGAAGGTTTTCTCCCCGCAGCCGCTCGCCCGCGCCTGAGCCGAATGTTAACAGGTCTCTGCCTCGCGTCAGCTCCGCCACCGCCTCATGCTCGGCCGGGGAACGCTCCGCTGCCCCAGCGGACGAACTGTCCGGCCGTGGCTCGGCGATGATTCAGCAAGGGGGTGGCTCCCGGTGAGAAGGCACACCTCCTGCGAGCTGTCACACCGCGGGGCCGGGGCAAAATGGGAGAGAACTTGCTCTGTCTATCATGGCTGCACTTTCCAAAATGCATAACCGGGCCTGGTAGGGGCGAGGGGGGCGAAGGGG
>VZRX01015620.1:75782-225445 GCA_013398075.1 Notiomystis cincta | reverse complement strand
CGGCACCGCTCTGCCACGGCCACCCCCGGCACCCGCACCTCTGCCCGGCCGCCGGACGCGGAGCCGCCGCGCTCCCGCACCGAGCCCACCTGGCCCCAAAGCCGCCGCCACCTGCTGAGGGGCTGCGTCGCCGCTGTCCCCGAACCACCGCCATACCTCCCTGCCGTGTCCCCTCCACCCCCAGCTGTCATCGCGCCTCCCTGCCGGGTCCACTCCGTCCCCAGAGCCACCACCGCACCCCCCTGACGTGTCCCCTCTACCCCTGAAGCCGCCATCACACCTCCTTGCTGGGGCCCCACTGTCCCCAAAACCACCGTGACATCCCCGCCCTGAGGGGTTGCCTCCCTAGTGTCCCCAAATCACCGTCACACATTCCTGCTGTGTCCCCTCTGTCCCCAAAGCCACCATCATACACTCCCACTGTATCCACGCTGTTCCCAAAGTCACTATCACATGTCCTCGCTGTGTCCCTGCTGTCCCCAAAGCTACCATCACACCTTCTTGTGTGTCCCCGCTGTCCCCGAAAACACCATCACATCCACCTTCTAAGGGGCTGTGTTCCCACTGTCCCCAAAGCCACCACCACCCCTTCTTGTGTGTCCCCACTGTCCCCAAAGACACCACAGCATCCACCTGCTGAGGGGCTGCATCCCTGCTGTTCACAAAGCCACCATCCCATGCCCCCCGTTGTGTCCCTGCTGTCACCATCATATACCTCCCACTGTGTCCTCTCTCTTGCCAGAGCCACCATGACACCTTCCTGCTCCGTCTTCTCTGTCCCCAATGCCCCCACTGTACCCAAAGTCACCATCAGACCTTCCCTCTCTGTACCCTCTGTCCCTAAAGCCATTCTTACACATCCCCACCATACCTCTGCTGTTCCCAAGGCCACCGTTACACCTTCCCACTCTGCTCCTGCTGTCCCCAAAGTCACCATCACCTCCCCCCGCCGCATCACCTTATGTCCAAAGCCCCCATTGCACCCCCTCACTGAGGAGCCGTATCCCCGCTGCCCCCAAGCCATCAGCACATCCCCAAACACATCTCGTTTGTCCTCAAAGCCACCGCCACAGCCTCCTGTCGCCGCTGTCACTCCACCCCCCCCGGGGGCCGTGTCCCCGGCAGGCTTGGCCACCCTTACCTGGGTAGTGGCACAGCTCTTCCACGCTGCAGTGCTCATTTTCACTCCTGTTTTGCAACAGAAGATTGCGTACGCCAGGACAGTCGCGAGGGAGAGTAGGCGCAATGTGAAGCAGATGAGCGAGTAAATCATGAAGCCGCCGTACATGTTCTGCATACTGCAAACGAGGAGCTAATTTCCTGGCAGCCGGCTTCAGGATGCTTCAAGTCAGTCTCTGCCGATGTGGCCCTTAAAAACCTCTCAGACTGTGGCTGCAAGCAGCCCTGCTCCTTTCTGACTTTAGCATCTAATTCCCACAAATACAGATAATTCAATTATGCATTTTGTTAGAGGGAGCGGAAAACAACCAGCAACCACTGGATCACTGAGGAAAACAAAGTCAGCCACTTTTTCTTTCTTTTTTGATTCAGCATTTTTTGGGGTTTGGTGACATTTTGTCAAGCATGAGCTCAACCAGAGGCAGAGAGAAGCAGCTGAGGGTTGTTTATTGCACACAGAGTAGCTTTCCCTGACAGCAGCACTGATGGAAATAACACCAATAAAACTGTCGTGTTCGTGGTCTGAGCAGCAAAGTGTGAGCCCTGGTTTCTGTGCCCTGCTCTGACAACCACTTCCCCAGTGACCACCAGCAGACCACTTCGCCTCCCTTCCTGGTTACCAGCACTGATTCATAGTTGAGATCAATTAGTTAATGTTTGCAAAGTCAGTTGAAGATGACAAAGCGTTACATGCTGCTAATAAAACCATAATGATCCCACTGTTAAACATTAAACACACAATGAGGTGTAAAAAAAAATACCACATTTATGGAAAATTCCTCCTCCAGCAAGGACAAAGGATTAGCTCCTAAAAAAAGAAGGATGAGCACAAATTTGCACCACAGGACTGTGTTAAAGGGTTTGGCTTCTGCGTGGGTCTTTGCTACTGATTATTTGTGTGTCCATGAGCACATCACTTGGGCCAGCAATTGCTGACCCACCTGAACATGACAACTTAATCCAGAGCCAGCCAAAAATCACCAGAAGGTTTTGGAAAAGGATTGTCCTTTCCATTTTGTGCCTCTGCTTCCCAGTCTGCTAAACAGGATGAGGATTGCAGCTGTGTAGCCTGATTTTTGCAGGCAACATAATACAGCAGTTAGCAAACCCTCACAACACGGTCATTAGAAGCCTGGGGAGCTGTGCTGCCTGCGAGACACGTCACCCCACAGTGCGAGGAATAAAAGTGGGTGTGTGTGTGGGACTTTCTAGGAGATTTTTCTTGGCAATGAGTCCTGCTTTAAACGTAGAACTGGTAGCTGTGCCACTGGTCGGGCTCCAGGTCGCCGTATGTAGAGCAGCGCATGTCTGATGCTCTGACCTAGGGGCAAGAGGGAGGAGAGGAACCAGGAAAACCACGTTTGTCTGTAGCTTTGGGCCTGCACGGGGCCACATTCATGGTGATGAGGCACTGGTGTTTCTGGCAGGGCAGAAGCCATGGGTGGGGATTTGCACAACAGGAACTCCAGGCAGTTTAGGCTTTGGCACAGCGATCTCAGAGAGGAGAGCTCCTCCCCAAAAAGAGCAGCCCTTTGACAAGGGATCATTTCCTCCAGCAAACTGCCCTTTGCAAGGAGCACGCCTGAGCTGCAACAGCCTATTGCATCTTCCTCCTGAAATCTGATGCTGCCCTGCTTTGATGGCGATCAGTTGATGACTGCAGAAAAGCTGAATCATGAAACAGAGGTTATAAACAAGGTTATTTTTAACGAAGGAAATGAATCCCACATCATTCAGGAGTCGGGGCAAGGGACTGTCAGCTACGGCTTGCAGGTCTCACTTCTGCCCTGATGTTCTTTATGTCCTGGAGCAAATTAAAATCTCTCTAGCCTTTAATTTACCTCCTTGTAACATGGACAAAGCAGCAGACTCCAGTTGTGCTTTCTTTGTGCAGCAAAGCTCCTGGTGTGACAATAAAGCGATGCTGGGAGCCGTGTGATGCCAGGGGCTGCCTTGCACTGCCACCCGCACCTTGCAGAGCTATTTTCAGCCATGCAAAATGGTCACACGCAGTATTTCAACAATGTTCATAGACATTTCAGATGCAGAGAGAGACTAACCAGTCTGATTCCCCTCTCCCATATTTCACAGTCTTACATTTCAATTCCCACATGAAGCCCAGTAACTTCTGCTTCATTTTGCTCGCTGCAAACTCAAAATAGACAAGTTTTGCAACCCAGAGACTCATGCTGTGTTCTTCAGGCACTGGGGTGCTGCTGGTGTGTTGTAGGTAACCAGCCCAGGAGGAGAGAAGATGAGTCTGGTTCACCTACAGCTAACTGGGAAATTTCCTGAGTATGCCACTTTCTCACATTTAAATTCTTCCAAGAAAACCATATTTCATTTTTCCTAGGAAAAATGACTCAACTCAGAGAAGCAGGGGATTGAGGCTGGGGCTGGCCAGGCTTCTGCACACTTCCCTAGAAATATCAACTCCACATACAGATCCTTGCAAACCTGTCTTCTCTGCTTCATGCCCGAGTTAACAAGTGCTTTGGGTGTGTCTTCCCAGCGTTACAGAGATAACTACCAGGGTTAAAGAACTCTAGATTTTTTGAAGATGTTTTGTAAATATGTGCATTTAAATACACATACCACGTATATTTATGAAAACTTTAGCAGATTGTAAACTTCCTTGCCATACTTATTTAAAATGCTGTAAAGGAGGACTTTTGCTCCTGGGGGAGCTTACCTTGCTCACTTAAGTTTTCTTTGAGTTAAGTAGTGATTTCTACATAGAAAATATCAAATAGAACCCAAAGCAGAAACAGGTTGGATCCTGTGTTCTGCTCCCCCTGGCCCATCTTCACTTACCTGCTGTGGAAGCAGACCCCAAACCTGCACTGGCCTGGGACACAGAGCAGCTCCTTAGCACAGGTGCCCAGGAACCTCCAGCACGGCTGTGAGAAGTGGAACAGGACCAGCCTTGAGAGCCAGTTCCCTCTTGCTGGTGCCTGCAAGGACAGGTGGCTGCATGCCAGCAGATGGAAGAACCATTGCCCCGTGCTAGTTATGGGGCAGGGATGCTGCAAGGCTCTGCTAATTAGTGCTTGAGACGCCTCTGTGATCTGTAGATGAAAGGTGATTTACAGCTGCTAATTATTGCTCTCCTTCATGTGAAGTCTATTATTTCCTGGTGTCCCTCATTTTGACTCATGCCACATCCCGTATTTGGCACAGGGCAGGTTCCTCTCTGTAGAGGTGGTGCTTTACATCCCCAGCTGCCTGCACACTGTACAAGTGTGTGGTCTGCCCCCAGCATCCATTCAAGGCAGCCTGGCTGTGTCCGTGCTTGGGAAACTTGGGCTGGAATTTGCACAGAACTGCAACACTTGAGCAGATGGCTTAGCTGGTGGCTTCAGAGGGGCTGCATTCAGTGCTGGGTACTCAGCTGGGTTGTGCCTCAACTCTGTGAGCAGCCAGAGGACCAGCTGGGTGAACCAGAGAGGAGAAACAGGAATATCCCGAGCTTCTCTGCCTGGGACTGCCCCAGGGAAGGGGAAGAAGCCAGAGAGGACCAGACTGGGGCCTCTTAGTCTATGGCTTCTCATCTGTGCCCCAAACCTCCTGGGCAGGAATTACAAAGCAGGAAAGGTTCATGTCTTTGGCAGGTGTCTGGAGGGAAGGGATATTAACGTGGTTTTGAGAACAGCCCATGGATAGGAGAAGGAGCAGGTATATTCAATGTCCTTCCCATGTTATGCCCCATGGCACATACACATCTTCTGGTTGCAAAAGCAAATGACATTTTGTTCCTATTGCTAAATAAAACAGCAGAAACTACCACGTGGTGTAAGGTAGTTGTAATAACAGAGGAAGAAATATCCCTGATACTCTACACCAAAGCAATTCTAGCACAGAATAGGATTTCCTTCCCCCTCACTCACCATGCAGCTCTCCAGCTGGGAAGTAAATGGCCACTCACACAAGCTGGCACAAGGCAGTCAAGGATTTTTACCGCTGAAAGAGATTTACCTCCTGCCTAGCCCACAGCAGTTCCCACCTTCTTCCCTAAAGTCCTCGAGATTTCAAACCTGCAAATGATGAGACTCCCAGGCAGCCTCACATACCAGAGAGCAAGGAGGACTGGATGGGCCTTCCAGTCCCAGTCTGTCTCCATCACCCTGCTCCCTTGGCTCTGCCAAGCCCCCCTGACAGCTGTTTGCCTACCCAGTGAATTGGTCTGGGGCTGCCGATACTCTCCCATGGACACAACAGTCACACTCTAATTCCAGCTTTGGCTTGCTCTCAACAAACCCATTTGGGTCCTGTGCTGCCTCCCTGGGAGCCAGCGATGGCAGGAGCCTGCTTGTCCTCTGCAAAAGCCCCGCTGCTGCACACACAGGCTGCCCAGGGATGTGTAGCACGAGGGAAGGAGGGAAACCAGTGCTGAGCAGAAACAAGATTGCAGAGCTGCACCCCAGTGGCAATGCACCTGCATACAGAAAGAGACTGTTTCAGAAGAGTTTGGGCCAGGTGGGCTGATGAAGGCTGCAGAGCTTCTCTGGGCTGGTGCCACCCTCACACCCACCTGCAGATCCCCTTGTGGGGGCCATGAGACCCATGGCCCCTGCAGCCCGTGATGGAGGAACTTGGTGCTTCAGGCTGATGTTGTGACACCTTCCCCTGCTGCACATTCCTGCAGTATTGTGAATCCTTGGAGATACTAAGGAAGTCACAAGCTAATTCCTTTTCTTGCTACAAGACAATCAACAGAACGAGCCAAACACTGCTGTGGGCAGCGTGGTTACTCATTAGAGGTCCCCTCTGTGCTGCAAAGGGAAAACACAGAAAGATCCCCACCATAAAATCTGCCTTCTGCTGTGTTGTATTTTCTTTCTGCAACATTTTCTTCAGAAGGTTTTGTTCTGAATTCCTCAATATACCAGGGCAAAGGGGCCTTGGGTCCAAAGTTGCTTTGCACATCACTCACCCTCATGGCAGTGAAACCCAGCATTTGCTGGGACAGGGTCCTGCATTGTATTCCTGCATCCTGTATGGGTTCTACTAACTATGGGAAATGCTGAAAACAAGTCTTCAAAACCTAACCCCGCTCAAACAGAAGCTGATTTCAATGGCCACTGCTGATTATTAATCTTAAATGTGTTATCAAGGAGTGAGCAGAGACACAGGCCATGAGCACCACTTAGAAATTGACATTTTACATAAGAGGTTGAAAAAACAGGATCATTTTGACACCTTCAATAAGATAAATCATGGTAGAGTATTAGAATTCTTTTATTTTTAGCAGCTGAATATTCACAAATAACAGTTTTTAATAACCATGAATGACGACATCAAACTGCCACACCCCAAACTGAAATCATCACTCACTTCTGGCAGGTAGGGAGGGATTTCTCAGCTTTCCTCCTCCTTTTAAACAACCTCTGCAGCAAAGAAACACTAAAAGATGAAAAAAACACACAATCTTGCGTGGTGGTGACATTGACAGATGTGATGGTGCGGGCTGTACATGACGTTGTGATTTTTTATTAATAACTCTGCACTGCAGAGCTCAGTTAGGAAGAGAAGGAGTGCCTGAGTGCGTGGGGAGGACAGCTTTGTTCTTTGGACTTGCAAGAGAAGGAACGTAACGTCAAAGGTAGAAACACAGGAGGGGAACAAGGCTTACAAAGGAGGCAATGGGCTGTGGGTGGCTGTGAGCATCAGGTACAGGCAGCAAAAGAGACCCCAGCCCTCAGGTATCCAGGCTTTCAAATCAATTGACTTGCATCAGCAACAAGAGGGCAGGAAAAGATGCTCGGAATTTGTGGGAGCAGATAGGAGAGGTCCAGTTGTTTTAAACAAAAGGGTTTGGGAGTTTTTCTTTGCTGATTGTTATGGTGGATTACACACAGGAAAATGCTTGGTCCCTTCCTCCAGCAAGGGAGTGTTCTTGTCCCTCCTGGCCCACACCAATCACCCATGCAGAGGTGTGCAGAGCCAGGCAAGATGGGGAAGGAGGGATTCCTTCTCCAAAGCCAGCAAATGGCTGCAGCCTCCCCGTCTGCCCCTCTCCCGAGCAGCCAGGGAGGAGCTGCTCTGCAGAGGACATGGGCGGCTGCAGGAGCAGCCGGGCTCAGCCCCGCAGAGAGCCTCAGTGCCAGCGTGTGATGAACACACTGTCCCCAGTCACGTCGCTGCATCGCCGAGGGGAAGGAAACCCAGCTTCAAAGGGAGGGAGGCAGGAGGGGCCCGAGTTTCCGGGGGCGGCTGCTCCCCAGTGTTTGTCATCATCCGAAAGAAGAGTGAAAGTTTTTGCTCTTGGGATAATTATTAAAGACATTTGGGTCTTGCTTTCACATGCCCTCTTCTTTTTTGTTTTTTTAATTAACTGTAAACCCCATCCTGGCTGCTAAACAGGGATCTGCGGAACTGAAGCTTGTATAAATGTAGTGATTTATGTTCCTTTGGAAGTGAACTGGCATTTCTGAGGAACCCCACCCAAGCCTAGCAAATACCATGGGAGTGCACTGACTCACTGGCTGCTGGCATTCGCTCCTCTCCCTCGATGGCTGGAGCCTGCAGCCAATTTGGGCACATGTGAGACAGTCCTGGTGAGTGAAACCCGGTCCCCAGAGACACCTTACACGGAGGGAACGCCTGCCAAAACCTCTGGCTCCCAGGAGAGGCTCGGAGGGGAAGAACAGCATCACTGCAAGGCTGAGTCAAGCTGTAACCACCGGGGCGATGCGCTGGAGGAAGCAGCGTGTTGGCGCAGCCTCTGCCTCCAGCGAGGGCTGAGAACCTGCTGCCGGTTAACGAGCGCTCGGGTCAGCCAGGGCGGAGGAGAGCCCTGCGGAGTGGCCTGCCTGGCAAGCCTTGGCAGAAGCCCCTCGGCTTTGCTGCACCGTGAGAGCAGCCGGGAGGAAGATGAGCCTGAGGAAATCCAGTGCTGCCTGCAGAAAGATCAGCCGAGGCAGCAATACCCGCTGAGCACCTGACCCAGAGGAGCCTGACTTACCGGGCTCAGTTCAGCCATTTGCAGGGGAGATCTTGGTTAAATAAATAAATAAAACAAAGGACATCACCACATTGTTAAAATGGCCCCTGCCTACTCAGTGCTCTGCTCCCTCACATTAATGCAATTGTGTTTGATGAATTGAGGGAGAAAGGTCCCTTTTGACTGCAGTGCTCCCAGCAGGCTGCAGAGCCACCCTTACAGGCTGGCTCTTGGCTGGCTCATGGGGCATCTCCCAGCTCTTGCATACACCCCATATATAAGAAAGTCCCCTGGGACCACCTGCTCACTGCCCCACCTACCCTAAGAAGATTCTTTGCCCATGCACCCAGAGGCAGCAACACTGATCACGGATGTACCTGGGTGGTGTTTGCCTGGAAGAGCCTGTGCTGGGCTCCTACTGTTCCCAAATGCCATAAAGTGAACCAGCCAGACTAGTCTTCCTCTGCTTTTTTTTTTTTTTTTGTTTGTTTTTTTCTTTGCTAGCTATCCATCCAATATCTGCTGTAATAAAAAAGGCAAATCAGAAAACAATGCCGTCTGTTTGTGTGTTGTAAACTGGGAGAACAGCTGCTACTCCTGGGCTAAATGGGAAGCCTTTCCTTGGGAGCCATAAAAAGCAGAGTTTCTCCTTTCAGTTGGTGCATCATATCACAAAGAATGGCTTCTGCCAGACTTGCTGCCTTTTTTCTAAATAAAACCAGGTACAATGGTGGGGGACAACACACAGGACACAACTCTGCCCCTCAGTGCTCAGCTGTGCCTTTGCAGAGCCTGAGATGCATGTGAGAAGCAGAAAAATAGTTTCTCAACAATGTCCAGCATGCAGGGGAACTGTAACACACACTGTCCCCGGAGTGTCCCTCTGAATTGTGGCATCATCTCCAAACACAACCAGCACTGTCCCCTCTGGAGACCTTTCCCTGCAGATCAGAGCACTGAGAGACACTGTGTCTGGTGTGCATTGCAATTTGGAATAATACCTCCATCTGAGATTGAAACAAGCCTCCCTGGGTCATTGGTGGACTCAGGATATGATGATGCTATGGAGGTATCACCCTTTCCCAAACGGGCTCTCATTTCTTCCTCCAGGGTCACTGCTCCCAGCAGAAGTGTGTGACAGGCTTCAGCAGAAGCTAAAAGCTGCTCTAAATCTGCCTGGGCAGCCCAGCATGCACGCTCCCCACCGTCCCCAAACACACAGAGGCTTTGTTTAAGTATTACTCAGCTAATATTTCTTTTTCCATGACTTACAAAAGGTGCACTAATCACTGTGGGAGAGCAGGAGAGGCCAGGAAGGATTGCCACTCCTTGCACCACCACAGCTCCAACCCCTCAAATGTGACAGTGCCCATATCCCACCCACTGAGCCGTGCATCCCCCTCTGCCAGGGATCGGCTGCAATCCTGGAAAGCCTTCCCAGTTAGTTGGCTACTGCCTCTTACTCTCTCCCAGCCTGTTGCTCAGTTTATTTACCTCAGTGACAGGTCTTTTGGGGACTTGCAGTGTCAGGCCTAGAGCCCCTTTGAAACTTTATACAGATGGGAGCACAAAAAGAGCAGGAGGCTATAAATAAATGGGAGATGTCTGCTCTTGGCTGAGAATAACCCTGTTTGATGGGAGAAAACTTTTGTCCTATTTTCTGTTTTATCAGTGGAACAGCACTTGACGAGACCACTGCTCGGCTTTTCTTTTCTTGTCATTCAGAGGGAAACATCTCTGCCTTAACAGAGACGATGTTTCCTTGCAGACAGAGAAGCAGCCCGCACCCGAGCTGCAGCAGAGACGGCTCATCAGAGCTCCAACAAAGCTGCTGTTGTGCTGCGAGGCAGCAAAGCAAACAGCCTGCGCCTGTTATCGTTTGGGCTTCACATGTGCACCACTGTGACCACCACCAGCAGCAGCGTGGGCTAAAATTCTCCTGCCCCTGCTCTGATTCCAGCCCTGTTCCACTAACAGCCCCACTCTTCAGCAGAAAGCTGCCAGGGCACACGGGCACTGTGGAAATGCAGGGCTTGGAGTGGCTGCACGGCTCGTCCTGGCCCCGCACGGCGCATTCGCCTCCTCCAGCAGCACACAGGGATTGCATCACCAGTTCTCAGCGTCGGTGCTCCCAGAGGAGCAGAATGAATGTCTGCCTTCCTAAATCACCCCTTATAAACAAGCAGCATTTAGCTGAGGAAAACGGGGGCTCAGGAGGCAGCCAGGATCTGGGCTTTGCTGGCGAGCTGGGAGCTCTCTCTCCCTGTTTCCCAAGGCAAAGAGGGCTCGGGCAGAAGGAAGCAGAGAGCTCCCTCTCCCCCAGCCCCAAGGACTCCCCTCTCTGGGAAGCAGTACTGGGAGCACGGGGGACTGTAAGAAGAGATTAGATGAATTTGTGGGTGTTGGGCACACAAAGATCTTGGAAGCGGGAGAAACAGATGGAATTCCAGATGAAACAGAGTTGCAAATATAATTTCCTGTCTCCTGAAACATTTTAATTGACTCCTGGGTACCTCCAACAGCGGCTGCCCTCCTGAGAGTGGGATACTGTGTAAAAACATCTCCTGGATGTGTACACGGTGTTTCAGTGGGGAAAAGGAATCCAGGGCAACATCCAACATCACCTAACCTGGCACATTCTCAAAAGGCAACATTTAGATGTATAGAAATAAACGCCTTTTTCCCATCTAAAATTTTGACCAACACCAGCATATTCAAGCAATACACTTTATTTTCAACAAACTGCTCCTACAGCGTTTTTTNTTTTTTTCAAAAAACTTCTCCTCCCGTGTTTTTTTTTTTTTTTTTTTTTTTTTGGTTTTCTTTTTTTTTAAAGGTTTGCTCTCAAAGACACCCATTTTCCCAGGGTAGGGGTGAGGAGCAGGCAGGGCCCGGGCTGTGGGGAGAAAGGCAGGAGCCTGGCAGCAGGCTGGGATTGGTTTTTCCATGGCTCCCTCTAGTGTGTACAATCCAAAACGGGATTGAACAGAGACAATGATTTGCGTGCGCTCGATGCAACCCAAAACAGATTTAATACAACAGGCACTTAAAATGTATTTCCAGAGAAGATGTTTGCTCTAGCAGAAATCCTGCCACTTTTGCACAGAAAAACAGCTACTGGGGCTGCAGGAGCAGCTGGCTGAATTTTGCATGCTCACAGTCTGATTTCCTGGGTTTCTGAACCAAAAATTAAAAGGTCAGAAAGACTCTTCTGTAATAGCAGTTCTGGCCTATTTTTCACCTATTGCTTTTTCATTTATTCATATCTTCCACAGGGACTGATCTACCTATTAGAATAATAGGGTTATTTTCTGAGACTAATCTAAGAAAATAAATTAGAAAGTCTAAACCTTTCATTAGATCTCAAAGAGACAGAATTTCTCGGTCAAGGAGAGCTGAGACACTCAGGAATAAATGTCCAGCAAATAACATTTATTAATTATGTATATTCATAGTCACAGCCATGGACAAAGGCAGTCTCCACCAGCAGCCTTGCAGGAGGCTGCCTGCAAACTAATGTGTTAAGTAAACAGCTCCTTTATTGGTCTAAGTAGTCACGTAGTAAAGGAGCTCACATTTCCAAGTAGCTGTGGAGCAAAATAATAGAAAAGCTATTAAAGTCCAGAGAAAGATTGCATTATATTGCCTAAATTAAAGCCTAAATTGGTACGGATGTAAACATTAGGGCTCCTACTTTCTTCCACTTCTGAATACCAAGCAGAACTCAGCCAGCACATGGAAATCCTTTCAATAAATGCCTCTTTTCCCCCTGGACCTCAGATAGGGCCAGGGAGGGGAGAACTTTGCCCTGAGGGCAGAGATCTTGGCACTGGATGAGGGCTGAGATCAGGCTGGGCTGTGTTGTCCAGACATCTCTGCTGCTTGGCAGGTGGGAACAGCTCATTCTGAGCCCCATGACCAGCAGCGAAGTCTTCCTCACACAACATCCTCCAGCAAGGAGCATCCTTGGCTTTGGGGGCCTGAGAAATGGGCTCTTCTCTGAGGTCCCACAAGAAACTCAACCTTGAGATGTGCTCAGTAAGTCCCCTCCTATCCTGACTGCAGCTTCTTTGCTCCCCTCGATGCTGAGCCCTCCCTTGAGGGGCCAGGCTGACCATCAGTCAAAGCCAAAGAAAGGAGCCACACCCCAACACTGTGGTCAAGCAAATCCAAGGTGCATCTTGCTTAATTATTATCAGCCCTGAGAATTAATCAGAACCATCTCCCAGGATCAGAGCTATGGTGCTGAATGAAAGTGCAGGAGATGCATCCAAACCCCTCCACAAGGTCTGTGAGGAAGATGAGCAGTGCCAGGGTCAGATGAGGACCATCCTGACCTGCTGCACACAGCAATATATAAAATGTTCAACAGGTTTCAGAGCAGGAGAGTTCTGTTATGCACATGAGTGATGAAAGGCAGCTTTGCCACGCTCTCACCCTCAGGGCAGCCTCCCTCCCACCCCAAAAAGCAAAGTGCTGCACCTCTCCATGCCTGGGTTTCCCTTCCAGGGAAGGCTGTAGGGCTGCACAGAATGGCCCCTGCACAGCTCTCTGCAGGGGACAGAGGCCTGCAGCTACTGCAGCACCCCTGCAGGCACAGGGACAGCACCACTGCCCCAGAGGCTGGAGCCAGCTGAGATGTTTCTTTAAGGGGACAGAATGAACTGACCCATGAATATTCAGAACCTGCATAGCAGCAAGACCTTTTCTCAGAGCCTGTCACAAGTGTTAAGGGTGGCTGAGATGATTAGATTGTCTCCACTTGGCCCCTGCACTTGGTGGGCTCCCTCCACAATTCAGCTGGTTGCACAGAGTGCCACTTTGTGTGGCAGAAGTGTCCCTCCCAGAGCAGCAGCCAGCCTTCATGTGGATTCAGCAGGAGCTGGAGGATCCCCTGCTCCCCTCAGTGGCTCGTTCCAGCAGTTAATCACCCTTGCTCAGAAATTTGTGCATGAACCAGAAACATAAAATTAATGATTTCTTTCATCTCCTGCCTTGGCAGCCTGCTTGGGTTGCTTGTTCTACTGACAGCAGTGATTCAGTAATCTGAAAAACATTGTACTTCGTTTACAGTATTAACAGCTGAGTGTACAGATCCAGAGATTGTATTTACCCTCATGGAAAGGCTGTTCTGCAGCCTGCAGAAGGTGAGGCATGACTCACCTTTACATCTTAATTTCTAGCATTGCCTCTGCAACCTTTGGTTTGGCCTTCACCTTTGTGCAGAGGTGGCAGAACAGCAGCCAGGTCAAAGGGGTGAGGATTTAGGGCATGAGTTGACAGATTCAGCAAAGAAGAAGAAGGCAGGAGTGTGTGGACCCCACTCCCCTGTGTCTGTGCCTTACAAACCTCCACTGTTGTCTTATCCACCACCCAGGTGTCCTGGGGAGGAAAAACTGCTGACAGAGTGTGTTCTGTGAGTCCCATCCTGCTCAGGAGCTGAGCACCACTGGGGAAAATGGAGAGTCCAACATCACTGGGGAAAATGGAGAGTCCAACATCACTGGGGAAAATGGAGAGTCCAACATCTCAGTTCTGATCCTCTTCTCCCCATCCAAAATCTGACCTGCCACTCCCAGAAAATCAATGCAGCCCAACCAGATAATGCCACCCCTCTGCCCTTCCTCGGGAAAGAGAGAGATGAGCTGTGACAAACGCAGAAGGCCACAAAAAGTGCACTGCCTTAAAGAGCCATCAGAGTAATTTTAGAATCAATGTGATGTTTGACAAAGAGCCAGCACGACTCCTTCCAGACTGGCAGTGACATCCCGAAAGGCCTGGAAGGGAGTTGGAATTCTGCAGGCAGCACTGTGCACGCACTGACGCCGATGCAGCATTTTCTCAGCAAGGCCATGAAAAGGGAATTTAAAAAAAGAAAAAAAAAGGGCATTGCAATGGTGTGACCAGCTGGTGAGGGGAAGTGGCACCGTGTGTGAGTCAGCAGCACCACAGCGAGCCTGCAGAGCCACCCCCAGGCCATGGGCAGGGATGGCCAGGGGCCACGGGGCGGAACTGCTCTGGAGGGCACTGAGGAAGGCAGGACATCCTTAACTGTGAGTTGTGTTCTCTCCACGAGGGAACTTGAGGACACCACGGAAGGGACTGTTTGGGAAAGCTGCTGCTGCCACCTGTGCCCCCTCTGCCTGGTGTGGTGCTGGCAGTGGCTCCCTGGCACATCCAACCAGCCCCAGCAGGGAGCATTGGTTTGGCAGAGCCTGGTGCAAGGGGCTCCCTGGGCAGGATCCGACTGGGATCCGGGAGCAGTCCCAGAATGGATGGAACTGAAACAGGGCAGTGGTACCCAGGGCATGGCAGTGAGAGGGGCACAGGGCTGTGACAAGAACACACCACAGACACTGTCTGTCCTTCTCTGTGTCCCCACTCACCCTCCCTGAGCAGTCCCAGATGTGAGGTCCCAAACGTGTCTTGCTGAGGAGGGGATTAGCCCACTCACAGCTCACAAACCTTTGGTGATTTCCAGAATGATGGCCACATTCCAGGCTCTTTGGCTAGGGGAAGAGCTCTCCATTCCTCTTGGCAATAGCTGCTCATGTGTCACCTCTTGGCTTAGCTGCCTGCCAACAGTGGTGGTACCTGGCACCACCTGGGCCACCTCCAGGTGTGAGTCCTCCATGTGCAAGCTCAGACACTGGAGCACAGGACCTGAGGGAATCAGTTCTGTGCTTTCCTCTTCATTATTCCCATAGATTTGTACTGCAACAATATATTTTTCTGTATTTTAAAAATTAAAAATTAAAAACTACTTTTTATTCACAACTCATTACTCTCAGGAAGCACACGTAACTTTAACATATATATATAAATAAGCAATACACCCAAGCTCATTGCATCCATCTGTCCACCCCAGCAATTAACCTCTCTGATCTGAGGGGCTAATCATGTGATTTTCTATTGTATCAAAATAAACACATGCTCATAAAAAACACAAGATTACAACAAATGGGGCAAAGGCAGCAGTAAATGCACTTCCCAGCAGCAGCAGAGGTTATCCCACATCAACACTAAACCCCCAGCACTGGGAACTGAGGGAAGGGCATTTCCTTACATTGGCCTTTGGTCCAGCAGCTGGAGTTCCTCCAGGTGTGGCAGTTCTTCAGAGGACACAGAAATCCCAGTAATGACTGTGAATCTGTTGCTGGTGTCTGTGAACACCTTTGGGCAGCACAGCCATGGGGCACACTGGGCACCAGAGAGTGGCACCAGAGAGTGGCACCTGAGGTCAGTGTGGATGCAGTGGCTCCTACCCACCAGACCCAGACAGGCAGCCAGTGTGCCCAGCTGTGCTGGTGTGTTCCCAGAGCCCCAGGGCTCAGCTGGGATGTGCAGCACAGCACCTTCTCTGCAGGGAGAATTCTGGCTCTTTGTGCTTTTACAGCCTCATAAAACTGTGCAGCTGCTCCCGGGAGTGCTGAGCCACCCTCAGCTCCAGCCAGCCTGGGGCTTTGACAGGAGGGGTTTCCGAGCTGAAGTTTGGGATGCAGTTGATGCTGAGGGCCCCTGCCCAGCTGCGATTTACCACCCAGCCATATAAAGACTTTCCAACCCCCTCTGTCCCCAAATTCCTGCCTTGGGGCAGACTCGGGGCCAGCTCAGCCACATGCAGAGCGCACCGGCTGCTGCGGGAGGATGAGACACGGATGCTGCGGGAGGGCTGGACCCGTGCCCGTGCCCGCAGCAGCATCTCCCCAGGGCTGCCCATGGGGGCCGCGGCCGGGTGGGCTCTCACCGACCTCCAGACAGGCACAGCCCGCGGGGACAGGGACAGGGACCGGGACAGGGACCGGGACAGGGACAGGGACCGGGACAGGGACAGGGACAGGGACAGGGACAGGGACTGGGACTGGGACTGGGACAGGGACTGGGCTGGGCCCCTGCCCTGTCGCCCATTAGCAGGGGATTGACTTCAAAGACTGATGCTGCTGAGGGTGCTTCCTGCATTCAGACAGCTTTATTCATTAGTAATTAGGCAGGCGTTGTCTGGCATCTAGATTAATCCCACTTTTAATTATTTTGAAACTGTGTGAGATTTCCCAGGCATTAAAGATTATGTACACGCTTGCTGATTCCACAGCAATTATTCTAATGTAATGATGTCTATTAATACACTTCCCAGCTTGCCATGCCCAGAGGGGAAATTCCCAGTGTCCCCCTGTGGAACACACATCTCCCACGAGGCACAACCCCCCACTCACCTGCTTTTGTGGCACAAAAGAATACTTTCCATGTGCCTCACCTAATATTAGTAACATTACAGAGCTGTTGCTCTATCAAGTACCAAGCAATGATTGCAAAGGGTGCTCTTACAGCCACAGCCCATCCAAAACCCAGCATCGTATTTTTGTAGGATGTTTTGAAAGGAAAGGTCACAATATTTCTATCCCAAGTCAGGCTAAACCATTTAATCCGAAATCAAAGGTTTGATTCAGCTTGTGGATCATTTGAGCTCATTACAAATTGCCTTTACAATCTAAATACAGCATTTAAAGGAAGAATGTAATTTCAAAGAGGGACAATGGTGAGCTGAGAACCTCAAATCATAGAGCTGTTCCAAAATCTCACCTTTCCTTTGGTCTAAATATCCCCTGAACTCATCCTTTTCCCACTATAATTTTCACAATTCCCAAACTTCATGTATCAGAAAATTTGCTATTTACTGTCAAAACAAGTGTTGTGCCATTGGCCACCAACTGATATTGTGGAGCTGAGACACAGTTATCAGAATGAGGGCTCACGTGAGTGCTGTGCCAGGACCCATTTGCATCCCTGTGTCCATGAATGTCCATCAGAAAATACATATATTTGACATTAATCTCTATAGCTTATACAGAGGTTTATGTCCACAACTGCTTGTGCACATCCTATCAAGTGAAAACCTTATTTGCAGTCGTATGAGGGAATGCACAGAGTAAAATGGCTGAGGATACCAAAAGGCAGTGGTTGTATTGTCCTGAAAATGAACACTCAGCCTCACTATAAGTATTTTGATTGCTTTGCATATATATTGTTTCAGCATTTCATTGCTCCCTGAACAAAAAGCGATATAACCTCTCCTGCCTGGCTTAATGTATCCTCACAGAGCTAAACTGCATGACAGAGCTGCTGGGGAGAGACCACGGGTAATTTGGCTGATAGATCCTCTGGAAGCTCAGAGCCAAATTCGATTTCAAGCCCAAACTCGTCAGTCCATCTCCAGAGAAGGCAGAGCAGCGATATTAGCATGATGGCAACGCCGCTCACTCTGAACTCAAGAAATGGATTAAATGAAATTACACTCTTCCCTGATGAGGCTGGTGGAACAGGGAGATTGCTTTAGGAAACCCAGAATTGAATTTCATAGGTAAGAGTTCAGATGCTGTGCTATTTGCTCAGGAAGGTTTGTGCAGGCTGCTCCTCCCTGGAGCCACAGCTGCCGGCGGGGCAGGAAGGACACGGAGCCAGCTGCCCGAGGAGCCTGCAGCCCACCCTCACTCCAATCACAGCTTGGCTTGGCAGTGCTCCATCCACCCTGGGGGCAGCAGATCCCAGGTCCCCATCCCAGGACCCCCACTCCTCCCCCTTGTGAAGGACCCTCCACTTTTCCCCTCCCATGCACTGCCACCCCAGCAGGGTCCAGCAACAACCAAACCATGCCCAGCTCCACCCAAGTGCTTTGGAGACAGGGATATTCTTAGTAAGTGAAAGATTTAATTTTACCTCCTGCTTACAAAGTACTCCTCCTGCAGAAGACACCTCCATAAGGATGACCTCTGCACTCAGAGCTGCTCTCTGTGCCTCCCTGGGACTACTGGGAGCTCAGGGCTGCAGCTCAAGGTTTCCATTAGTTTGACAGCTTACCTCAATTACCTGATATTTCTGGCTCAAATTTAAGAGAGGAGATGCAACAGGTTTTCTTCTCCTCTCCTCACTGATCTCATGAGCAGAAACAGCAGAAACAGCAATTGCACTGGTATCTGTCAGGTGTTACCCATGGCTCTGATATTTTGGATAATGTGTGAATTTTAAAAACTACACAAAAAAAGCCTGTTAAGTCATTTTTACTCCAAAATTACATCATTGGAAGCAAACATATTACAGCACACTAAAATGGATCACTTGCCATATAAAGAGGATGCAAAGGTCATTGACAAGAATCAGCTGAGCACTTCACTTCCAACAACCTTTACCTACCAGGAACCCTTTAGGAGACCTTTAGTCCCAAACTCTTGGACCCAAATACAGCCCCTTGCAAGGCCACACAGGTCTCAAAGTTTTCAACTTTCCATTTTTTTGGAGGGCAGAAAGAACCAAGACTTTCTCTTTAACATTAATTTTAGCACTACACGTCTCCATCTCCACAACAGCCCTCGGCTCCACACCGACTGGCCCGGGTGGCTGCTGGCAGTGCCAGAGGTGCTGACATCCCTTCCATCCCTGGAAGCTTAGAAGGCATCTTGGTGCTCCAAAGAGTTTTCCTAACGTGTCTCCAGGCTTTTCAAAACTCACCAGGGGGTTTGAGAGCTACTTGAGTCACTGCTGTAGCTCCCCAGCTTCTGAAGTTTGTCTGTCCAAACACATCCCCCACTCCTCCATCCTTCCTCTCCAGCAGTAAAAGTTTTCTCAGCTGTCAAATTACTCCCCTCAAAAGGCAACCCCAATTGGTTTTATGCCAGGCTTCACTGCTGGGAGCTTTTTTAGCTGCAGGGAGGCATCTTGCATGACCTCCATCCCATTAGCAGCTCCTGCAGCAGCTCTCAGTCACTAACAGACCTGTCCATAAAGCCAGTCAAACGCAGATCTGCTGGCAGACCCCTCCACTCCCTGATCCACAGGGCTCAAAAAGCCCCACAGAGGTGAGATGCCCCTGCAGGTACTCACAGGAGAAGGGCAGCTCTGTCCTCACAGGGGAATTCCAGCAGATCAAGGCAAAGTCTCCCGTGGACACCTTCATGTCAGCTGAGCTGCTGCAAGTCTGGCAAACCTGTGGATCTTTTATAGCCATCAAGAAAAAACTGTCAAGAAGTGTCTTTGTGGCATCTCTGGCCAAGAAGATGCTCACAGGGCTGGAGAACCTCTGCTCTGGAGTCAGGCTGAGAGAGCTGGGGGTATCCAGCCTGGAGAAGGCTCTGGGGAGACCTCAGAGCCCCTTTCAGTGCCTAAAGGGGCTCCAAGAGAGCTGAAGAGGGAGTCTTGACAAGGGCATGGAGTGACAGGACAAGGAGGAATGGCTTTAAACTGAAAGAGAGAAGATATACATAAGATATTAGAAGAAATTCCTCTCTGTGGGGGTGGTGAGCCCTGGCACAGGTTGCTCTGAAAAGCTGTGGCTGCCCCATCCCTGGAAGTGTCCAAGGCCAGGTTGGACAGGGCTTGGAGCAATCTGAGACAGTGGAAGGTGTCCCTGCCAATTTTTTTTCTGTCCCCAGGAGGGATACAGTGGGATGCACTGGAAGTCAGTGGCTAGGCAGCATCCTCCAGAGCCAAAATGGAGGGTGGGTATCTCACAAAGGATAAAAAATCAATCATAAGCATACACATCACAGCTTGTTTTTCTGAGGGCTGCTCAGAAAGAAGTCAAAACCTCTGCAGTAACTCCTGAACCAGACAGAAGCCTGAAGTGGCTTTGCCCTTGAAAGCTGTAGTTTAAATACAATTCAGAAAAGCTGTGACTTCAAACTCACGTACTTGCTGTCAACTGCTGTTTCACTCACGTTGGAATTACCATCCATTCTGAACTGCACAGCCCTCAATCGTCAGAAAAAGAAATAATCACATGAAAGTCAGAAGTCTGTAGTTAAATTTTATTTATCAGTTCTATTGTTAAATGACACAATCAAAGTCAGTGGATTGACCTGTAAATCTACACAATAAGACAGCGTCTACGGTGGAAATCAGTAGAGTTTGATATGGTTATGACAAAATGGATCCTTATATTCGTACATCCCCTATATACAATAAACAGTATACACAAAGAAAATGCAACTAGTCTCTGTAAACCATGCACACCACAGCATAAAAACAAGATGCACCTCCTGCAACAGGCCTCCAGCTCGCCCACAGTTAAGTCCTGTTTACAGCAGTGCCTTTCAGTTTCAAGAGCGAATTATTTTCCCCACGTGAAAACCAAAATACAACTGAGACATCATATTGGCAACTGCAGTTCTCATTTAAAAAAAAAATTGCTGTACATGAAGTTATTCTCTTCTCAAAGCTGCTAATGCAGGGTATTGGTTTGCTGCTGCTTTGCTCTCCCCTTGCCCCTGGCAGGGCTGCTGCCCCCAGGCTGCCACACAACATCAGATGTAGAACCACTTCCAGGTAATTAGGCGTGGAGCCCTAAGATGTTTTTAAAGCCTTCTGCCTCATTTCTGCCCCCCTGCCTGCATGGTGTATAGAGGATTACAGGTGAAAGGCAACAGTGCAGGTGAGCCTTGTAAGCACGGTGTCCCTGGGGACACAGAGGGCCCTGGCCGGGTGTCTCCGCTCGCTGCCAAGCTCGGGAGCACTGCAGGACAAATGTTCTGAACTTGCTCAATGTCTGGCCCAAGCCTTGCAGAGGTTTGTATTTTTTTGCATAGAGATTTATAGGAGCCCCTCGCACCACGTGCCCCGTTTGCTCTCCCTGTGGGTCTGGGGGAGGCCGGGGNTTCTGAACTTGCTCAATGTCTGGCCCAAGCCTTGCAGAGGTTTGTATTTTTTTGCATAGAGATTTATAGGAGCCCCTTGCACCACGTGCCCCGTTTGCTCTCCCTGTGGGTCTGGGGGAGGCCTCTGGCTCTGCGCCCTGAGCCGCAGCAAAGCCTGCTCGGGAGCAAGCTGCTGCACCCCGTGCACCACACATCCTTCTCCTCCTGTGTAACTATGGCTATGGAAAAACTGGCTTCTGTCGTCTTCAGTCCTCACCTCTCATCGCTATGAAGGGCTCAAGAGCATAGGAAAAAAAAAAAGCCCTGTTCTTATCTGGTGTAGCAAAGATTTACTGGAAGTAAATCCTAATTCAAGTGTAAATCTACTTCCATTGAGCAATTCTCTTCATAATATTGCTGGGATTAGAGAGTTTTATGACTTTTTAAAGACACTACACAAATATCAGCAACATAATTTCATCTAGTTTATACCACCAATTATTAAGGAATGATAAATTCAGCATTATGTATTCTAATGGGTAAGAAAGACTTAAAATGAGACACTGTCACAGGATTATAATTTGGAGAAGGCTTTATGAAACAAACATGAGAGTGTGCTGTAACTTTTCCAGAATGGTTAAAATCATACTGCCCTGAAAAATTCTGGAATCAGTGTCTATAATGTTGGCATCGAGTTCAGAAAAGTATGTATGTCTTTTTTTTTTTCTTTTTTTTTAATATGAGATAGACCAAGCTTAAAACTCTAAACAGCAGTAGGTAGAAAAAGTTTTAAAATTTTAAATATTTATATAACTAGAGAAATTACTTCTATTCATTTTAAAAGCCAATATTATACATAAAACTAGTCGATAATTTTTCTAGACCTTTATTGTTCCCTTCATCGTCCACTCATTAACTTGGTAAATATCGTAAGCAGTTGGTGCCCTTGAAAACACATTATTAAAACAAAATTAAGATAAAATCAAAGGAAAAAGGTTTTGTTCATATACTGTATTGTGAGAGTATGCTAAATGCTCGTTATTAGGAAATGACTTTGCTTCCCAGATAGATTTCAGCCGAGCATCATAAACATTTTCCAGCATCCCATTTTATACTCGTAACTAATTTAAGGATTTTTTTTTTCCTTTCACTTCTTTTAAATAAACGTCTAAGCGAACATTTCCGATGAGCCGAGATGGCTCCTGCATTTCATAAATAATCCGACAAACCTAAAAAGGACAATTTAATTACACGCTAAGATTAAGTGTTCCACGTACAGTACAACATTTACTGCAAAGGCAACTGCAAAGGCAACATTTTGACCTCTTTTTGCTTCAGACCCTCGAGAAGCATCGCTCGTCATCTTGCAGGTTGGGTGGGGCTCCGCTTCTCCCCGGGCGCCCGGCAGGTGCCCCCACTATCGCCGCCACTGCTCCACGTTCCCTGTGTAGTCAGTGCTGGAGCTGTTCTCCCCCTGCTCCCTCAGGTGCGCCTGCTTCGCCCGCAGGATCTTCCGCTGCTCCTGGCGTTTCCGCCGCGCCTCCTGGTGCTCCTTCTGCCGCATGTACTGGTAGCGCTGCAAAAACAGGTCTTTTGCATAATCGTACAATTCCATGTCTAAAAAATTGAGGGCCTCGATACGCTGCTGAGTCTGCTTGTCTATCTCCACGCTGGAGGCCCTTGTGCTATTGTACTGCGTGAACGGCGAGATGAAGTTCATGTTGAACGTCTTCTCAAAGAGATACTGAGTCTTGCGCTGGAACTCGGTCAGGCCGAAGAAGGCCATCCGCTTCAGGTTCTCCTTGGCACTGTCCAGCAGAACCTTATTCCTCTGCTCCTCGGGCATGACCGACAGGTTGTAGCACCCCACCAGGCTGAGGTCGGAGAGCATGCGGACCTGGCGGTTGTTGGCCAGGTTGTAGGGGCAGTCCATGAACTCCTGCAGGGAACAGCCCGACCAGTCGTCCCCGGTGTAGCAGCTGGGCAGCTCCTCGGTGGTCGGGGAGCGGCCGTCGCAGACGTGCAGGGACGCCTTCCACGTGGCTCCTCGCTGGACGTGGCGCCATTCGCTCAGGTACCGGGACACGGGGTCACGCAGGATGGTGATGTAGTAGAAATTCCTGCCAGGGGAGAGGAAAACACAGCGTTCAGTCCCGTGTGTCTCCAGCACAGAGCACATTAACGCTCACAATCAATACAAACAGGGAGATGCACTCAAAGGCTTTCAGCAGCCCTGCCGCAGAGGCTCCTCGGTGAGTTTACCTCCACAGGGTGAAGGACGGCTGAACAAATCCCTGGGGAGTGCGAAGGGCTGTATCTACCTGCACACACAGAGCTGTCTCTGCTGAACAGGACTTGTCTCTACAGAGGCCAAGGCAACGCAAGACCCCCCTCTGTGCTGGGCTGTCCATGTGGCAACACGCTCCTGCTGGTGCTTCAACTGATTGTCGCCCAGACCTTGGGAGAATACTTGAAGTGTCTCTCAGGATGTAAGCCATGACCCAAGCAGGACACACACAGCTCTGGCTCTTTTAATTTCCTTGTACAACAGAGCTGCACTGACAGGTTTCCACAGAGAGCAAAGAGCTGCCCGTGCTACATTCCCTGATGAGCAGTTGTGGGTCTCAGCTGCATGAGCCCAGAGCAGCACAACACCTCTGAGAACAGCATTTCCTACAGCACCTTTCGTTTCACAGGCCAGACAAATGGGCTGTGCCCAGAAGCCCCAGACCACTTCCACCCTAATGAGGGCCTTAACAAAGCCCATATAAATCCTGTTTTATTCTCCTGCCTTCATCTGATACAGGACTGAAATGACAAGAGAGAACAGCTAAGTGCCTAACGAAATTAAAGGATGCATTACAACATTTTGTAAGAGAAAACATTTTCAAGGGAAGTGCTGGCTTTGGTTTGAAGCAACAGGATAGTAGCACACACAGGAGACGTGCTGCCACAGGGAACCCATCAAGCCACCAGCTGGAAAAGCTGGAAGTTCATCCAGAGAACTTGCCCAGAGTTCACTCTGGGTTGTACGTTAATATCCACCATCAAACACTATGCTGTCCCTCCATCACAGCCTGGAGATGGACACAGCTCTTTGAACCTCCACTAACATGACCATGGCCTCACCTGGGTGATGCTGGAGGAACAGCATCAGGATACTAGCTATCTGCTTAAGCAAATGGAATAAAAGTAGCTCAGTAAGCAAACTGTCCTGCCAGGGAAGGCCACTCCTCCAGGAGGAGGACACCAAGGAGTGTGTGCCCAGGAGCCTGGAGCCCCTGGGGTGTGCTTGCCATGTCCCTGGTGCTGTGTAAGGAGGAGAAGGACATTAATTTGCTTTCTCGAGTGACATCGTGACTGGCCACCTTGAAGTCAAACTTTTGTTCCCTACCGTTTCCTTTGGCAGAAAAGCCACTAGATGTCAATGTTTTACAGAAAATTGTCTCTGAATGGACTAAAAAGTGATTCACAAGCACAAAGAGGATCCAACTGCACAGGGAAAGAAAACCTGGGAGAGTCACCATTTCTCTTCCTATTTCGAGCATCCACACCCATAAATAATTAAGTAGAAAGTACAATAAACGTGCAAAGCCAAATAAAGCCAATGAGCCCAGTACAGTGTCAGTGCTGGAAACAACAGCACAACAACACATTGGTACTCATTGCTTGGAGCTGGGACACCACAATCATCCCCACCCCCATCCTCATGCTCACCTGGGGTGGTCCTGCTGCCACCCCCCTGCTCAGAGGTATTTGGCTACAGATTCACACAGGCAAAGGGAGCCACAGCCCCGGCCATGATCCCAAGGACAGTCCTTTTCCACAGAAGTGCCATTTAGTGATTCCACTGTGGGAGTTAGAGGTAACAGGGAGCAAGAAAAAACTCACTTTCATGACTGAATGGCAGCTGCTAACCCCACACTGTCCCTTGCAGAGATGGGAAGAGTTTTGCTCTGTCCTATCTCAGCAGGTCTCTGGTAGCACTGGAGAACTCAACCTGGCAAAAAGAAAGGGCTTTCCATGAGCACCACCTCATCCAGCTGCTCTAATGAGCAGGAGCTCTCCCTGATCATGCTTGTGCCTCAGGCTCCTTTGATGCAGCAGCAGCAGCAGCAGAGCTTTGTCAGGATCCCCAGCAGGGGAAATGGAGCATCTCTGGGACAAATCTAAGTCTCTTCTTTCCCTTCTCTGCCAGGACCCCTGAGCCTTGGATCTAGTTTATTAGGACACTGCACTAAAATAATAACCCAACCATATAGAACTAACCTCTACATTAACTATACCAACTAACACAGAGCAACAAACCTCTGATGACCAAGGAGGCCAAAGCAAAGCCCTGCTTACCCCAGAGCTCCTTGCAGGAGCTGGCCCATGAGCAGTTCAGCTCAGGGGAGAAGGGTGCAGGCACAGGGGTGCTACCAGCTGAAGGAGAAGGCCAACCAGGCTGTATGCTCTAAGGTCATCAGAGAGATCGATGCAGAGTTAATGCAAGAAGGGAAACAAACCCTGAGCCAAGATCGATACAGTGAGCGTTTTATTATAGTTCAAACTCTTCAGCCACTCTCCCTCTGTGCTCTTTGGTCACAGGTGGTGACAAAGCATCTCCCTTGGCTGCTGTTGTAAAAACAAAAGAATGAATAAAGACTCGTGTGTTGGTGGAAGAGGCTGTGTGGTGACCGATCACCGTCAGCCTGGGCTGCCTCGTCTGGGCAGGAATCTCCATCTGAGCCCGCCAGGGAAACGCTGCAGTCGAGGGACACTGGGGGGATGAGGCTCAGGAAAGATGCTCACTGGACTCTGCAGCGAGCATGGAGGTGTCTGGGCTTCCCCAGCACCCTGAGCTCAGGAGGCCAGGCAGGGATACTCATGGGATGCCCCAGGCAGGGCCCATATCCTCCCTGGCTGAAACAGGCTTGCAGCTGTTACTTACTCCAGGCTGTTATTTCCCAGATGAATCCTGCTTTCAAGAAATGAGAAGAGATGTCTTAGAGAGGGGAGCTTTGTCAGTTGCTGGGCCAATCTCAGCCATTTTATGCATTTCTCTCCTTCTTACACCTGTCTATTAAAATTCTACCAAAAGAGGCACTGACTTTTGGGAACATCAGCTTTTGCCCCAAGCCTCTACTCCAAGTCAGGAATCATGGCAACTCCAGGAAAGCTCTGCGTTCATCTGAACTGAGCTTCAGAAAGTCACAAAAACTTTAATGCATCCTCAAGTCAGAGCTGTGCCAGAGATGAATTCGGCCATCAGCACTTTGAGCATCATTCTGCTGCAACTGAGGAAGACTCAAAGCTTTGCAATTATTTTTAGCTCTGTACATAACAGCTTGTTCTTTCTGCTGTCTTACCAAGGGGGTGTTGAGCTCCTGCCCATTCCTTGAAGTGTGTGCTTCAGAGCCTGAAACATGTTTGCAGGTAGAGCTCCAACTACCTCGAATCATCCCTCCAGCTGAGAGCTGCACTCACCAGAAACATGGCTTTTCTGATGAAGCTGGGTGGCCATGAAGCAGAGAAAGGGAGCTCGAGGGCGACTCACAAAGTAGGTTGACCCTGGAGGCTCCAGGGATGACGTGACAGTGACTTGCTTCTGGTATCTCCCTGAGCACTGCTATTCCTTGAGGAATGTGGGGAATGAACAGTCCCACAATGATGAGTTTGCTCCCCATGCTGTATCTGCTTGCTTTGAAGAATAATCCTGTGGTCACACAAGTCCATTCCTGCCAGCCTTTTCCCCACCTCTGCCAAACACAGAGGCAGAAGGAGATTCTCTTTCTTCAATCTAATGAGTTTTTTTAAGACTCCTGGCTAATTGCAACATTAAAAAAAAATTACAGAAAAAGAATGTGAAGTCCAGGTGAGGAACTGTGAAACCCCAGGGGATGACAACACTGAGTAAAGCCAGAGACTTCAGAGTCTGGAGAAGCTGCCAGGGAAGGGATATGCAGGTACCCACACCATGGTGCTCAGGGGTCTCATTGTGTGCAGAACTAAAGAGGTGAGGACGGGGTGACTCTAATTCTGCATCAAAATGGGTCAGAATCTCTCCAAGTGAGAGCACATCTCATCCCAAGCCCACTGCCTCACTGTTTAATTGCCTGTTCAGGTCGAGGGAGGCTGGAGGTCAGATGCTGGCAGCTGCCATGGCTTCAGCCTGGAAACCTGAGCCCGGCTTGATGGAGCTATGAGGTAAGGACTGGAGAGGGGGGCTGAAAGCTGAACATCCACTCACCATTGCATCCATTAGTGGATTAGTAGGTGAGGGACTGAGTGACCTTTTCCCATTTCTGCTGAGAAATGAGGCTGTAGCAAGAAGGGCTTTGTAGGTTACTGAGGGTGAGAAACCTACAGCCTTTGCACGGGGAGCACTGCAGCCCCAGGAACACCCCCATGTCCCCCACAGGCTGTTCCCAGGGGCAAACTAACCCTGGGAAACACAGCTTCAGCACAGGGCTGAGGAAGCAGAGCTATGATTTCCAGGGAAAGTACTGGGGCAGTGCCATTCACCATGCAAAAGTAAGGCTACGCTTTAAGCTGGCTCAAACACACAATTTGTATCTAGGTCAAGCTCAGACAGATGGCAAGCCTGGCTAGGACGTTTGGAGTCACAGACAAGGCCTTGTGCAGTGAATGGGAGGCAATTTTATACAAGTGTCTCCATCTCTCTGAGTGGAGATGGGGGAGGCAAGGAAATTTGTTAGGTTTCCAAATCTGTGTGGGTTTTTTCCCCCAATTCATGGACTTTGTGGTACATTAACAGGGCAGTGTGAAACCAAGTTCTCCTCCAGGTGAAGATGGGTATTTTGAAAGGAAAGTTCCCTCTGAAGGTGCAGGGGCAAAGGGACAGATCAGATTTGTGCCACATCCAGCAGAAACGCAAATAAAACAAACTAAAACCCCGCAGCAGAGATTCTGCAAATGATGCAAAGGATTAAGGACGGAGCTACTGAAAAAAGAAAAATAATCATAGGGTTGGTACTTCAGCACCAGAAACAATGCACAATCACCAGAGCCAGCAAACAGCACAAGGACATGGATGTCCTTCCCCCCTCTGCACAAACTGCTCATGCTGCTGAATAAAAATCTACAGAGCTCGCTTATAAAAGAGTAGTCACATACTCATTTTTTTAAAAGCTGAGCAATTTTGGGGTTTTTTGAGATACCAACTTGTCTCAGCTCAGCTGACCAGAGGAAGATGCTCCTACTCTGTGGCCTCATGCACGGATCTGAGATCCCATCTCCTTCTCCTCCACTGCTCCCAGCAATGAAGTGAAACTGTCACGGGCAGGCTCCTGCACTTCTCCCTCATCCCACTCGGAAAACGTCTCTGCTCAGGATTATTTGACAGCAAAGTCACAGACAATGATGGAAGGTCAGGAACACGAACGGTGTGAGTCTCACATTCCTTGTTCTGCTCTTAGAAACCCTCCCCATGGGCTCCAAAGCTGCTGATGGATTTTAATCTCTGGCAGAGGGTCTCCCAGCCGATCAATCACGGCCACCACACCTCTCTGAGAAGTCAAACTCAATTACGCCATGCCGGGCGCCGAGTGCTTTGCTCCCAGAAGTTGAGGTTAATTCCCATCAAGAGTGGCCCACTGAGAATTTGATTTGCTAATACCACAAATTGTTCCTCGAAGAGAAATACTGCTGCTGCCTCATTTGTTGGAATCAGGCATCTGTTTGGAGATCAGTCAGAGAGAGGCAAAGCGTCCATTTAATACTCTGACTCATCCTGATTCTTAATAAACTTTGTCACCTAGAGACACAGTCAAAAGGACAGGGGTGAGCATCCTGGTGAGAGCCTCTCCTGCCTCAACCATCCCTGCCTGGAACCTCCCCTCAAAAGGAGAATGACTCTTCCCTGCCAAGAGCTGCTCCCGCAGCATAACTCACAGAGATGAGGCCAAAATATTTGGCAAGCTTATTGAGGCAGCGCTGGGAATCAAATCATTGCATCCACTCCAGATTGGTCCCAGATGCTTCCCAGCAGTGATGTGGAATGGCAATGGCAGCAGTGGAGATGCATTCATTGCCCATGGGCTTCCCACAGTGCTGCTCTGCTCCAAGGCCTCCCAGCCCCACAGACAGTGGCAAAAAAACCCATCTCAGAGTGGGAGAGGAGCCAGGGGGGCTGCTGAGTTCCCTGTGAGCTGCAGGGAGAAGATCTCATGGCCAGTATTCCATGGCTGCCTTCATGCCTGGATCTGAATTGTAGCCTGGCTGCCTATGCCAGGGCCTCCCCTGCCACTGTCACAGCTCTTGCAAGGAGGTGACCATGGAGCAGGGGTATTGGAACAGGAGTGCTCCCCTTCTCTCCTCTCCCCAAGGACCTCAGCAAACAGACCCTAGGATGGCTAATCATTCTTCCTATGAGACCTCTCTTTATTCAGTCATTTAAATGAAACTAAACTTCCAGGTCCACCTCATCCAAAATTCAAAGTACAGTAAAATCTAGATGAACAAATCCCTTCCTCATTAAAGAAGTGATGGATAAAGATTATGGGGAGGGAGAGAAAGAAGAACAAACATCCCTTTCCTCCACAGCAGCCTGCAAGACTACCTGGGCTATATTCCTTTACTCTGGGTCTCAGGGTGGCAGAAGCAAATCACGAATTAGCTCTGAAAAAGGGCCTGGAAGGAAAGGAGATAAGTATTTCAGGACTGTGAATTAAAGCCGTTAGCAAATGCAAATTTACATTTCCTCTAAGTAATCATTATGTTTTCACTTCTATCAGTACCCAATGAATCACAGAGATGTTTTGTCTAGAAACACTAATGGTGGGGGTAGGAAGCCAGCAGCCTACCCACAGCAGCGGCAGCAGGAGAGAAGTGCCAGAGGAACCCATAAAAAGGAGCTGGATTTTTCAAGAACAGCAATTACACCAGCCCATCATTGCCCGTGAAATTACCAAATAAGAAAGATCTGCAGAAAAAAAGCATTTCAGGCTCAGAGGAAGGCAGTGATTTAGCAGGTCAAGGTACACATTCATATATGTGCAGGCATGGGATATGCAAACAAAGATAAGGAAAATAAGGCTTTAAATGAGTAAAAAATATGCAGCCTCACACACACACACGCTCCCAGCTACCCTCACGCACAAAATAATTGTCCACAGTGTTGCCTGCAGAGGGGAGAGCGGCCCTGCAGATCTGCCAGAGTGGTATTAATTTCATAATTGCCTGTATTATTAAGTTCTCTGCAGGATACCCCTGCTCACAACCAATTCAGCAACAATAGTGGCCTTTTTAATTTTTTTTCCCAGTAGTGCATAAAAAGAGAAGCAAGTTTCTGTTTTTAGACTCAGCAAACAGAAGAGTGACTCAGCTGCTGGTGCCAGTCCCCAGTCTTCTGCCTCCACCCTGGAGTCTGGCATGGGAAAGGGTGGCAATGCTGGGCAGAGGGGCCCAGAACCACCCCACTCACCTGACCTGCTGGATAAAGGACTGAACTGCCCTTTGGACACACCCAGCTTCCATCACAGCCTATCTAGAGCAGTAAAACTTCCCACCTCATGAGCTTAGTTATATGACAGAGGCATCAGGATGGAGGGCAGCAGTGGTACTGAGCCCCCAGGGAGGTAAAACACAAGGAGAGGAGAGAGAAGGTGACAGGAGGATCAGTGTGTGCCATGCTTCCATCGTGCTGGGTGACGAGCTGCAGTACAGGTGACAATGGATTTGTGAGCTCTCAGCAGTGTGCAAGGCCTTGGCTTTGGGAAGTGCTTTTCTTGCCTAGAGCGATTATCCCTTAATAAACACGAGGCAGAGCTGAATTTTGCTATTAATACACACTAAGAAAACTCAAGGTCTGAGCAATGTCTTTTGAAACACTAAGCTCTGACACCCACAGAGTGCCAGGAGCTCCTTCCTACTCCTGGTACAAGGAGCTGTCCCTGTCCCCTGGAGCTCCTGGAGCCACATCACACACATCTTCCAGGCGTGGTGCAGCCCTGATCCCAGAGCTCTCACGGATTCATTAAAAAGCATGGCAGATATCCCAAAGCAAAAAGGAGGCCACTGCAACAGAGCTGCTGAATAACCACAGGATGCTGCTATAAATCACATCTTTACAACAGTATTTACCCCATCTAAATGCTGCTGCAGGAATTAGTTTCAACGTGTAACTGATATTCCTGCGGTGGCAAAGATCGAGGTTTGCAAAGCCTACACTCCATAAGCAGTGGTTTACAGAGATGGAATAGTGGCAGTTTTTCATTTTCCAGAGTCCACTCACCCTTCCAAGAATCTTAATGCCTCATTGATTCATAATACAGTACATAAAGATTTCATTTTTTCTTGCACACAGTGATATATTATGGAGGCAATCTATTTTGCCACTGAAAAGTTTGCTTAGTAGAGAAATTTGGAGTTTTGACATTCAGGAAATTACAGTCATCTGTAAAGTGCGATTGATATGCCAAGGCTAACATTTTCATTGCACTTATGGAGCCAGAATAACTATGCTAAAATATTTATTATAGTCTAAAAAAAAATCCAACTTCTTGTTTATAAAAAGCATATATTTAGCAATAAAAAAAGCTTTATCTTTGTATTCATATATATTTTAGCTATGTCTTAAATGCACAAAGCCACATACTCTCTGACCACATGAGAACACTTTAAATAATTGAATAAAACCAGTATTGCAGACAAGCTCTGCGTGTGCAAGCAGAGGGCACGAGCTGACACGTGGCTGCACTGAGCTGCACGAAAGCAGAGAAACGAGATAGGGGCTGCCACACTGAAGCTGCCCAAGGTCCCCTGGGGCTGTGGACACTTGTCCTGCCAGCCACCAGCCACCCAGGGGAAGCAGGAGATCGCTGAACCCTGCGTGCTTCGTCTGCAAGTTCTGTGGCTGATGCGATCCAGGAGGGAGTGGTGCGAGGGCTCCTGTCTCAGCTTGGCACGCACACTTGTCTTCTTTATGGATGCAGGAATGTGTGTTTAGAAGCTGTGATTTATCCTGTATCCTGAGCACTCACTGCAAATTTGTAACTGCTGCTTGAACACCCCTCCCAACTCCTTAGCTCCTCCAATTGCTACCATTGAACATCCCTGCCTCAGCGCTAGAGAAACCTTGGAGCTCTCAAGGAAAAGAGCACACGATCAGCCCCAAGAGCTCTGCATCTCCCACAATGGGAAATTAACTCCAGAGAGGTATTTATAAAATCATTTGTTACCATATCAGAGCTCAATCAATTCTCTTCAATAATACATAAAAGGAGGAGGTTTGGCTCACACGAAAGAACGTAATTCCTTCACAAGCCATTTGCAGATAATCTTCCATACACCAGTTAATACATCCCACGATAGGTTACACAAAAGTGCTTTTAAAAACTAAACAGAGGATATACAGCACATAAAAAGGCACATTAGCACAACTTATATTTTGCTTATCATAACTATTGTGCTTACAGAAATCCAAGGAAAATCCTTCCCAGTCTTTCTAAAATTTTGTCAAAAGCAACCATCTATTGAAAACATCCTTGCAATGTAATTAATGAACTGATACTAATATAATTCTCAGCCTGCTGCCAAAAGAGGGATAGAGGAACGGACAGAGTATTTACAGCTGCAACTTCTACAGTTTTAATTTCAGCTCTCATTGATTCCATTGAGCATCATGAGACTGTATAATGAAGAAATCTGTATCAATTGAAAATACCAAGTGTGCTCCTGCCCCACTAGGGCACTACTGTAATATCATGTAATGGAAGGGGATTCTCATTTAATTGAATTGGAAATGAAACACATATTAGCTAAGAAAACTTAATCAGTGCAATAATATTAAAATGGGCCACTCAGACAAACTATACTGATTAAGTCACTTGCAAACATTTCCGTAATCATCACTGAGACTTGTGGCGTTAATGATTTAAACTCACTTTTCTACTCCAGGGAACAAAACTGCAATTTCATAGCAGACAATTGGAATATTTTAAGCCCTCTCTCACACACTACAATACAGTCTCCTGGCAGAAGCACAGGGCCTCATCCTCCAAGGATACATCTTGAGCTCTGACATACAAGGTCTGCATGGATGCTGGGATGTTTGATTTAAGATGGGAGACAGCCCTGAAAGCACCTGGCTGTCTGGGAAGTGCTTCTGAGGTAGTGGCTGTGGTTCCTCCACAGACTTCATCCTTAATCCTGACTAGTTACTGATGGCACACTCCAATGCCCTGCAACAGTCTGAGCTCCAAATGGCTCCCAGCAGACCAGGATTTTAAAACTTGTATTCACACACAGTTGACATAACTGGATTTAAAATTTTCATGCAACAGCAGAGTGCATTTCTAGTAAAACTCCATGGATGCATTTGTTGTGTCAAAGCTCAGCTGGGAGGGGTTTTACATCAGCTAAGCAAGCACGACTAAGTAAACATTACAAGATGTGCAAAACATCTTGTTTCCCACCTCTGCTAGTTCCACCCCAAACACTTAGTAAAAGTATATCTTACTCCATCTGAATTAGTGAGGACAATGCCACTTTAGCCTCTTATTACAAGCCTGAACAAACCCGGGGATGTGTCCATTGTGCTGTGCTCAGGACTATCCACACAGTCCAAGCTTGTGGTGTGCCTGGAAATTGGAGACTGAGCTGGCAAAACTCACCAGAGGCTTTCCTGGCTCTCAGTGACAGCACATTCAGCACCGACATCAGTTTGGATGTATTGCATTATTCTTGATTTCAGATGCTCCCTACATTGTTAATTAACTTGTAGCATTAAGACATTCAAAATCCTACTTGCAGACAGTCAAAAGCAAATTCAAATTTTGCATCTTTTCAGTGCCGTGAAGCAAACTCCAGCCAAAGTGGTGGATGAACTGAGGCCACCACAGAGAGGCAGAGACCTGGCTGGGCAATGAGAGGAGTCCAGCTCCCCTCTGTGCCAGCTGAAGGACTGGCACTGCTATGCAAAAAGCACCCAATTCCACTACAAAGCTACTTGCTTTGCCCTTTGCTCTGGCTCTCTCACCGTGAGGGTATCACAAGCTTGGGTCAAGATATGACCTTTGCCTGAGCAGCTTCTGCTGCAGTTCTTGAGCCCTGAGCTCCCAGCCCTCCCCACCCACAGCCAAACAAGCAGACAGCACTTTGAACCCTCAGCTGGAGGGAAGTCCTGCTTAGGCTAGCTGAGAAACCCTTAAAACCAAGCTGATTTCAGCTGAAGTCAAAGATAACCCACCCCTGCCAGAAGGGATATGATAAACCCAGTATGATACACCTAAAGCAAACTAAACTATATGACATATAGGGTTATTCACTAACGTCACAAATCCTTCCAAAAGGATCTGCCATTGCTTCCACTCCCCTAACCTCCTCTTCAAAATATGAAAGAAAAAAACAAAAAAAGGGCAAGAAGCAAAAGATGGCTCAAAACAGTACTGTTCCTATCTGTGAGTATCTCTTGAAAGATTTTCAGAAGACACAGTTGTACTCCTCCATGGATTATTCTGGCTAAAAATGTGTGTGACATTTTAATTATCAAGTACAAATGTTACTGCGAGTAAGCAATGAAACAGATGGTGTCCTGAATTTTACAGTACAGCCACATTTTCCAGCTCAAATTTACAGTTCACCAATCATCAGCTTTAAGTTCTGTCTCTACTGCATCTTCCCTACCCATCTGAAACACCACAACTCTCCAATGCTGAGAGAGTAGCTTTGGGAAAGCTGGGAAATTTTGGGAAATTCGACCCAAGCTGTTCTCCTCAAAGCAAATGTTTCCAATGAGGAAACAAAGTGGAGCACAACTCTGTCCATCCCAAAAGCATGTCAGGTAAGAAGGGGGAGAGCACTGAGGAACTGCCCTGCTCAAGGGAGCAAAGAGGTGATCCTGATACCTCCATCTCCATGAAGGACCTGATTTGTTTATCTCATCCTCTTCCTCAGTGAACTCCACTCATATCAGTTATAATTCCTGAGATTTCCTTCTCTACCCATCTGGTGTACTCAGCAGTCCCTCAGAGGGTGTCCCCAAGGGGAAGGGACAGGATGGAATCAGTGTCCCTTCACAACCCATCAGTGCCAAATCCCACATCACTGGGGAACAACAGAGCAGTTGCTCTGGAAGCAAAAGTCAGAAGCTTTTCCATTCATTGCTGGTCTACCATCCTTCCAAAACCTCCTCAATGCCTAATATCAGAGCTGCAGTTTTACATGTTTACTTCCCCCCTCTTACAAAACGTGAAATACAATTCAAGACACAGGAGCCACACATGTGGATGGGGACAAGGAGGACATGGGAATACTCATGTCCTGGATTGACAGCACCATGGAAAATGTGGTCCTTGCTTTGAGGAGCTTTATTATCCAGTTCAGACAATACACTAGGAGAAGGTGTGAGTCTAGTGGCTCCTGGGGAACAGATGCAGCAGCATTCCCAGATTCAAGCAGCAAACACAGTGAGCTTTCAGTGTCCCTCATAGCTGTGTGTGGCCAGGCTGAGGAGCACACGATGCCCTCATCGAACAGGCTCTTGATTTAACAGGCTGTGACCAAACTGAATCCTGGAAAGCTTTCCTGATACTCCACTCTATTCATCTCCACTAAAGGGGAGCTGCTGCTGGGGCTTATGGCATCAGAGCTGCAATTATGACAAGGAAACATTTTCTGGGAAGGTGTCCCAGAAAGTAACACACTGAACATTTCCTCTCACCACTCACAGTACTGAGCAATAACTCCTCTCACTGTCAGCATCAGCTTTGAGCCAGGTGTCCAAGGAAGGGCACCCTTCCTGTCACGGCCCTGTGCTGGCACCGTGCTGGGACCACCAGCTCTGCTCTCACCATTCAGCTTGTGCAGACACCCCTGGGATGCAGAAGTACTCCTGCAAGGGTCAGACAAAGGGAGATGCTGCACAGGCCAAGGCATGGATCTTTTGGAGCCCAGACTTTTCCCATTTTGTTTTGAAATGGAGGGGGAGGGGACAATGCCAGCTTCGCAAACAGGCAGCGATGCTCAGTCACAAAAGCATTGGCAACGTGGGCTCTGCCTCTTGTGTGCAGGCTTGCTCACTGTCACTTAATCCAGCACCACAATGGCATCCAGGGGTGAAGATGGCAAGATCTGTGCTGTTCCTGTAAACCCACATGGGAACCTCTTCCTAAGGGAACCAAACAGGGCGCTCCTAGATCTGAAGGGACCTGAGGACTGAGCTGGTCTTGGAGCACAGCTGCTTTAACAAAACTGTCCAATGAACTCCTGAACACCCAGGGAAACACACCTGGGTATTTTGTCCCCAGGGAGAGAAGCCCAAGCAGTGTCCAGTGCCCCCAGTGCCGGGGTACAGGGCCTGGTTTGCAGCAGATCGATGCTTCTGCACTTGAACTCAGCACACAGGTGCTCCAGAGCATGATGAAGTGCATGGCAGCAGCTCAGGCTCTGCTCTCAGTCACACTGGCAGCTGGATTGCTGCGATAAATAAAACTGAAAATCAACTGTCTGAGCAGCAACAGCTTCTTCCTATGTCTCCATCCCTGGAGGGGTTAATCTAGAGTAATCTAATTTATTCCCAAATTGCAGGCAGCAGTGTCTTTTCACATTTAGCAGATTAAGAAACTGTGCTCTACCAAATTTATCTGAACAATTCATTCCCACAAAATTACACTGGGTTTTGAACTGAGGTTGATATACTCCATTGTATCTGCAGGCTAAGCAACCCACTGAGGGGCCAGACTAATGCACAGCTAAACACCACCTGAGAGGGGTTTTCTGGCAAAGCATCCGTGCAGGGAGGGAGACAAGAGCAGCAGGTGCAAAAGGGCTCCCAACAGTGGTAATCTGGGCCAGGGCTCAGGCACAACTGCAGCATCCTCAGTTGCATCTCCCCCATCCTGTCATTAAAACAGCAGCACCCCCATAACTCTTTTCAACATACTGCGACTGGGCTCCTCTTCACATTATTTTAAACAAAATGACACTTTCTCTAGACACTTAAATGCATCCTGGTCTCATCACATCACCAGAGGAAGCATATTTTTTCTGTTTATGTGAAAGGTGATATTGGATGCATCATACATTGAAATCGTTTCCTGGCTTCCTCTCTTGACATAAGTAAGGGGAAAGAAAGTTGGAGGAGACAGATTTTAAAGATGTATGCATATACATGATCATTTTCTAACCTAGAACATTATTAAATTCTTTCATATATTCATGTGAGAACTGCGAAAGATTATGAAAGCAGAGATGCTATCACTCATATTTTCCCAGAGCAAGGATTAGGGAGCTTTTCTTCTTATTAAAAGCTATATATTTAAATACTATCTGTTTGGCCAAGCCCTAGTTAGTACTGGCCAACAGAGACAGAGCTCACATCCCTGCTTTGCAGAACAAACCTGTCTGCAGGTCCAGCCCAAACACGGGCAAGACTGAGCAAGAGATGTCACATGGTTGTCAGAGCTTTGACCTTTTTATGGCTATTAAATGCCTTTAAAACTTCTGCAGTTTCATAGGTCTAGCACCCTCTACCAAAAATAAACCCCACATGGCCCACCCAGCTCCTTCCCAGCCCTTGGAGAGCTGAGCCCTGCCAAACCCTGCCTGAGCCATGTTACCCAAAGGCGTTGCAGAAATCTTCTGGTTTGCAAGTGATGCTAAATTCATCTAAACAGCTTTATTTATGAGTGGTGTTACATCCCACTTCTTGGGGAAACAGATCTGCCACTAGAATTGCCTTTTCCTGCCTGCAGAAACTGTAACTCTGCATCAACATTACACAATTATTTTAAAACCACTATTTAGATAGCTCTGTGGTAATGGATATGTACACCAACTCCAGTGCCACAGAATTTGCATAGCAGAATTTTTTATCATGCTTCTTAAAGATTAATAATTTAAAGCAAGTTGTAACTGTGCTAAGATTTAGTCTTATGTTTTCATCACTGCTTTATATTCTCATAAATACCCAACACTCCCAAGTACATAGGAATCTGAGATGGTATTCAAGTGAAAAAACTGCAACCAATATATCTTCCATTTATGGAATTGAATATAAGATCATATTCAAAGTGCTGCATTTACTGACTGATTTTGAATACATAAAATATATAGCCATTGCAAATTCACCTTTCATTGCAAAGCTTTGTTCTTGTAGTGACATAACTTATTGCCAGATTAGAGCCCCAAGTACAGCTGGGTCGTTTTTTGTGTTCTCCATTCCCACAAACACGACTGGGAGAGACAGGTCATGCTCTCTATCAAAGTTGTGCTTACCACACAGCAATATTGCAACACGTCCCATTAGAGTTATGTCTGCTGAGACTGTGAGCACAGACTTGGCTGCAGGCACCTCCTAATGGAATTACATAATTGGAGGCATGTCATCTAAATCTGAACAAATTGGATTCCCTTGTCATGCACTATTGAATCAGAACGGGAAGAACACTCCATGCTGTTATCTATGGTAAACCAACAGTGGCAAATCCAGCGTCACTAATATTTTGATAATGTGATGTTTATTAAAAATGGGGAAGAAAAAAAAAGAGAAAAGATAAAAGTTTCATGTAAGGCATGCCAAAATCATGTTGCATGGAAAAATGAGCTCACCCGAGCTTGGTTTCAGACTGGGATTACGTTAACGGTTTGTGACGGTGGCGATGTTAAGAAGATGGAGCTGCAGAGCCACACGAGGCTGGCTGCCTGTAGCAGCCAGGGAAGTGCAGACAAGGATTTGAGACAGGCCCCACCACAGCTCTGCATCTGGCAGGGGTGACAGCCACCGAGGTGTTTGCTCTGCTACAGCCCCTCCCTGCCCAGTCTGTGGTGGATCACGGCATTAACATTCCCATCAACCGAATGCTCCAGCCCTTGCAATTCACAGGCATGCCCTGCTTTCGTTTACAACTACATCGACTTTAATTTGGAATTACTGGAGGAATCATAACGAGGGAGCAATAACTTTGAGCACACTGAACTGCACATTCAGGGCAAATTTTCACTGAGCACTCAGCTCGACCTCCAGCTCTGCATGTATGAAAGAACAGAGGCATTAATTACATTACCAGAATCACTAATCAGCTCATTGCATCTTTACATTTCATCAGCTAAATGCTGGTGCAAAATGAGAGGCTTTTTTCCCCTGTAATTCAGCTCTTCGAGCCTCACCAGGATACTTCCATGAGCACATGGAATGAATTCATTAACAAAAAACAGCAAGAAAAAAGAAATTAAGAAATTAATTGTGAAGCCTTACAGAATTCATGGGTCTCATAGTTAATTAACTGTGGGCCAGCTTGGGCTTCTGTGTCCAGGCCAGACCAGCAGGGCACCTCATGGATGAAGCTGGCCCCCAAGGCAGAAGTAAGTTATGAACTGGGGGGGCAGAGCACCCACCCACAGTCTGGTCCAGGTGAGGGACAAGAGGGGCTGTTTGCAGTAGGACTCTCCTGGGGATGGCACACTGCAGAAGTTCAGGTTTCAGTATGCCAGCAGCACGTTGGCTGCACACGAACAGCACCTGCTCCACTGCTCTGCCCCAGCAGCACTGCAGTCCTGCAGGACTGTGCCAAATGCTGATTTACCTTCAGCATGAGGGAGAAACGCTGTCAGATCACCAAATTACCTCAAGTTGTGAGAGCACACAGCAGGGGGGAAAGTGTTAACTACCTACTGAGCCTCTGCCTCTAGATCAACACTGAAAGGAGTCAGGTGAACATTTACTCTGAGCTCTGGGGTCTGAGCATGCCCTCAGCTGCAGCACAGATCCCACCAGGGTCCAGCAGGATCACACCACAGGCAGCTCCACTCTGCAGATGCACAGTCCCACCTTGGCAGCCCTTTGCAAAGAGACCCCCAAGAAGCTGTATCCCTAAAATCTGCACAACTGCCTGGTCTAAAGGCCATTAATCTATATGGACAAAAGAACAGCTTGAAGAACTGCTGGTCCTCAGGGCTGCCCAGCACCATGTTTTCAGCCAAGTGGGTTTCTCCTGCCCATGGGTTTGAACAATGGCACCTCGCTGCCAACTCAGTTGCTGAGCTCCCAGAGGTAATTGTGCAAGCAATAAAGTCATGGTGGGAATGGGGCAGCTCCCCACAGTAGGGAAAGAAGCAATGACAGGAGAGCCCATGCTCCAACTGTGACTGTCCCATCACTTCTTCAATGCCACCATGTGGTCCTGCCTTGGTGGCTTATCCAGCCCAAAATATTGCACTAATATTTAGTGACATTTCTAGATATAAAATGAGGGAGAGGGAAAAGGAAAATCAAAAAGCAGCTTGGGTATTTTGCAGGAGTTGGCAATACCTGGCACATCTTCAAACTAAGGACCCTAAATTCCACTGACACTACCCGATCTCTAAGCATTGTTGGAATTAAATCCGAGCAGTTTCAGTATCTCTGACAGGAGGACTGGCTGTGTGGATTGGCCACCCTGGCACTGCCCTGCAGGAGCACAGCAGGGGCCTGTACCCAAGCTCCCGCTTCCACGGCTCTCTGTTCAACTCACATCCTGGAAGTTGTGCTAAATAAATTGCAAAGGTTGTTTACCTGCTCCTATCAGGCTTGGAGTATCATGGGGGAGTTGACTGACCACAGCACAAACAAAACTGAATGGGATTATTGCCTGCAGCACCCCAATTCTCTTACCAAACCATCTTTTGTTAATCTGCAGCTTCAGCCTTTCCTGCCACCACGCTGTGACCTGTCTCCTCACATGCCCATCTCCACAGAGCTCTCTTCCTTGACAGCAGTGCCTTGCTCTCCTTGACCAAATGATCCTCTTAAGCGACTGTGGCATATGCAAGAGACCTGAAAGCCTAAATTACAGTGATACACCCTTACATCTTCTCAGCAAGCGCCAGCCTGTCTTAAAGCCTCAGCACATCTGGTTACACAAATGACCTCAACCATGTTGCTAAGGCTGAGCCGTTGCAGGGCTCGATGACACTGTGCTGTATCCTCGAGTGACACAACTGACGCCACCAGGCCACAAGGACTTGACACAGTCGTGCTGCACAGAGGCTGCTGTTTTCCCAACAAACCTGGAAATGAACTGTGGACCTTTAGGACGGGCAACAACAGATCTGTTCTTGGCATTAGAGCAGGGAACTGTGGCTGATGCAGGCTTCCAATGTGATATGGCTCAGAAGGAGCCATGACAAACATCCCCCAGGGCAGTGATGTGGAGTCAGGAGGACTCACCACTTCTGCAACACCAACTGCAGAGCTGAGCCAGCAGAGCCCTCAAGCCACCTGGGCTCACCACAGCATGACAAAACCCTCATAGCACCCCAGCCAGAGAGGGGAGGTGGGAAGGGCACACGAGGATGCTGAGCAACAGAAATGTCCTCAACACATAGGCAAGAACAACATCCACTGAGCTGGGAGACACCAGCACAGCAGCTGTGAGCCTGTACACACAAACAGCATCATTAAAATCAGTAGTTTAACTCCCAAATTGTAGGATGCTCCTGCTAGCAGTAATGGACATAGCCACCTTTGCTACCTGGCAGGCATTTCCATAACTCTCCAGGGCACCTCTAATATTCAGAAAGAAACCTTTTCTCATCCACAGAGAGGTTATGAACCACACTCTTGCATTCAGCCTCCTTTGCTTTAGAAGTATCAGCTTGCAATTAATACAACTAATTAATATCACTAATTAATGAATTGAAGCAAGGGCAGGGAGCTAGGAGAACATTGTTTTTGATAGCTATGAAGACACTAACAAGAGCCAGCTGGATAATTACTCCTCTCTTCAGGAGTTTTTACTAGTTTGATTTTCCATCAAAAAAAGCTCTTGTGAATATTTAAAGAAAAAAATGTAAGAATAGAGTGAGAAAACTGCTGTCCAGTTTTGCCAGTGTGACTCATCTTTCCCCCTCAGAGATGCTGTCGGGTTTTAATGGACATGAGGGAGTCCAGATGGGAGAGGAATGGTGTGTGCTCCAATTAGCAATCACACCTCTTTAAAACCAACTGACCATGAGACATAAACCCCCCGAGGAGAAGATCCTGTCAGTGCTCACGGGGATGGTCTGCCTGGAGAGGACTATGCTGGAGTAGGGGTTCATGCACAGGCATGATGCTGAGATGGGGAAGGAAACACTGAGAAACATCCCCAGAGTGTCCATAGGGCCAGGAGGGACCTCATTTTCCCCCTTCATGGCCAGGGCAGCTTTGGTGTCTCCCTTGGATGCTTATTTGGGGCTGCTGGACACCAAGCCTATAGTGATGCCGTGGCTGGAGGAACACCCAAACTCCAGACCTGAGACAGCCTGGGGCTGGGGTGTACCTCTGTGGGGGGGGCGGGTTACACAGTAATAACAGCTGGCTGGAATAATAAATTAGCACCTAATTAACAGGAGTGTTGGCTGAAAAACACTGAGTTAATGGAACAGAAAAAAAAAGAAGGCAAAGAGCTGGGGCTGTGAAATAGGGAGATTGCTTTAGAAGCTGCTTTGTCAAGGACGTCTTCAAAGTGGAGGGTTTAAAAGCTGAAGGAAGAAAAGTGCATTTGTGGGGGAAAACTTGCCCAGCCCTTACCCAAGGTCAGGATTTGTTTCCTGGGCAGGCATTAGCAGCCAGCACTTGCCAGAGTCCCTGTCAGGTAGAAAAAGGGGCTGTAATGTCTTTAGGTTGCATGCCAGAGGACAAGGTAAGCATTTGGGATGCAGATAATACAGTCAGGACAAATATTTATTGGGTCAGTAGTCGCTGGTGAGAAAGAGGAGCTATAAAGTGGAGATAACAAGGAATAACGCTGCCACAATGGGAAACTGCACTAATGACTTAACAGCTCTTTGCACCTCTCCATAAAAACCTCCTAAGGGAAAACTCCTATTCAGTGCAGAGGAAACAGTGGTATAAATCTGCTTCCTGCTACATCTGACCCCCTTTGCTCTCGCAGCTGCTGCCAGACCAGCTTCTGCCTTACCTTACTGTGCTTCTATGCTGTTTTTGCTTCCCTTCTCCACACAAACCAACAGAAATCCTCTCCTCAGCTTCATGGCAGGTCGCAGCAGCCCTGGTGGAGCAGAGGAGGAGAGACCTCTCCCACTATTCTGCTCTGAGCTCGGGGACAGTCCCAGAGGGGACATCAGGGCTGGCACAGGCAGCAAGGCTGACCTGCACCCTCCCACACCAGCAACACTCCCCAAACCCCAGCCAGCAATTCAGGACACTGTGCATGCAAGGCAAATGCAGAACAAGCATCTCTTCTAGGTAGGAGACACTAAGGACACAGTTTAAAAAAAATGCCGTTTAACTGTCTTTAATTAATATTCCGAACTGCACGAAAGCCTTTAACACACAGCAGGATCACGGTGAAAGATTTATGAGATTGGTTCACCTTTTGCAAAGTGCTGCCTTGGGTCATCAGCACGAACTTATCGTCAGCCCATACACCAGTGGGGAGCTGGAATGAGAGGGGAAGGGGAACATCTGCACGAATGTGATGTGACCTACTTTTACAGTAATTTGAATGCATATCTGGGAAAAAACCCCACCCTGTAAAATTTTAAGGGAGAATTATAAATCAAAGCACGACAGTAAACAAGTAATTTGTGAAGTCGTACTGTCTACTCAGTACAAACAAGAGATTCATCAAATAATAAAATACTACTTTAGAAGAAAACAAGCACAATTATTTTATAATTATGGCTGCTCTAGTCTTCTGAGGGCAGGAAACCTTCCTACCTCCATAGAATCATAATCAAGACTCATCAAAGTCCTGTAAAAGCAAATCAATACCTGCTCTTGGCAGGACGAGTTAATTAATACCGGAGTGCTCTCCTGCCTGGCTGTCAGGCTGACGGTGCTCAGCACAGCTCTGCTGAGATGCTCTATGGAAAAGCATCCAGCACACTGTGGCTACTGGTGGGAAAGGATGCCATGTCCCTGAGGGTCTGGATGTAGGGGCACTGTGGGCTGTGCTCCGCTTTGGAAAGGACACAGACACTCAGGCCGTTCAAATCTCTAAAATGCAATCGACTCCTCACACAGCTCTGCTGAGATGCTCTATGGAAAAGCATCCAGCACACTGTGGCTACTGGTGGGAAAGGATGCCATGTCCCTGAGGGTCTGGATGTAGGGGCACTGTGGGCTGTGCTCCGCTTTGGAAAGGACACAGACACTCAGGCCGTTCAAATCTCTAAAATGCAATCGACTCCTCACTTCTCTGGATCTTTATTTCCATCAAGCAGGAGGCTCAGGCAGCACCATATGGCTCATTTTATAAAGGGAAATCAAAGCCGTGTCCTTTTCCCCACTACTGCACTTGTGGAGTCGGTCCCTGGTTATGTGTGGTTGTCTGAGGTGCTGTGGCACCCCCACATCAGACACAGCTGGTTGTTACCAGGTAATTGGCTCATGCCACCAGCAGTGGTGCCTTAGCACTCTGCCAGAGACTTCGGAGGTGCCACTTCAAATATTGGCTACCAGAGTGCAAGCTTTCATCTTTCCATGGCAGATTCACTGGAACTCTGTGCCATTTACTGCATGACTTCCTTCTCTGTTTTGCTTATTATGAGACCTTTAAAATGGAAGGTTTGTCTGCCCTCTGTGATTAGCAAAGATCTCACAGCTCCCTAAAAGTGCAGAGAAAATTACAGCCAAGAACATGATAGCAGTTAGATGCCCAGAGCAGGAAGGAGTGAGACACACTCAGCAGATTGCTTTGAAGCAAAAGCTTAGTAAAACATTATTAAACTTATTTTTAGCCTCATTTTCTAAAGAAATCAGCCTCTTATGAACACACTGTCCAGCTCCCTCCTCTCTCAGCACACTCCTCATAATTTTTTAATTGGTTCCTTTATCTGGAGACTCCTCTGTCAAACTGGGGTGGAAGATAAATAAGCACTGAGAAGGGATATAGGGGAAAACACCCAGCTGGCTATGAAGAGCAGTAATTGCTGGGAGCTGTGGTCAGCCCAACAGCACAAGTACCTTCTGAGACCTCTGAGATGAGATGGACATGCACAGTGATTTTTAGCATGGAAGGCTGGCAGATGCAGCCAGGGCAGAACGCAGAGGAACCGCTCGATGGCTTTGCTGAAGAGCAGCATTCACCACGTCCCAAGAGTGCCAGTGACGTTTTACAGACCTCCTGCCAAGAGCAGCTGATATGTCATCTCAAACCAGGCATAAAAATGGGACAAAGATGCAAAATGCCAGAAGAGTAGGAAAAGCCAGCTCTGCTGAGCGCCACTGCTGATGTACTTTTATTGTTGTTTAATGGTTTTCTTGGATCAAACAAGGGAGAAGACACAAGTGTGCAGAGAGAACTGGCTGTTCCCTGTCACAAGGAAAAGGCATCAAACACAGAGAAGGGCTCAGCAACAAAAACACCTGGGTCAGAAGAGTACACACATAGGAGAAATTGGTGAGGAAACAGGCTGCAAGGTAACAGGAGTGCTGCCAGTCAGCAGAGTGCCCGCTGGAGCCAGGACCAGATCGTAGGTGCCAGCATTTGGCTGGCAGAAACAGTTATTCTCCGCCCAGTTAGCACAGACTTCACCTGGGTCAGTGTTCTACTAGGAGGATGAGGAGAGATTGCAGGCTGTTAACTTGCCAGAGGGCTAAGTGGTGTTAAAATCCATTTCTGGAGCTCAGGTAAGTGGCTGGGTAAATCCACCCCCCTGCCCAACACCGCCTGGTCCATTAGCTGGCGCTGCCATCGTCGGAGAGCGGAAGGGACAGCGATCCATACGGACACTGCTGTTTATAACCCAGCTCTCATTTCAGTGCAGACTCTGAGCAGGCTGAAACAGCGCCAGAAAGTGGATGGTCAGGAAAAGGCTCCACCATCTACACCCCACCACCCCTTTCTTTCCATGTACCCACTCCTTTAGGGAGCAGACAAGGACAGGCATATTGCATACTCACCCTGGTTTCAGTTCATTTTATTCCCCTTCCCTCCCATTCCTTAGGTTTTGTTCTGCCCTGGGAGTTAAGTAGAAAACAAGTACAACGTCTCCAAACCTTTTTGGGACCAGTGAGGGCAGCCAGTCCCCAAGAACACCCAGCACACTCACACAAATCCACAGCCTTTCTATTCTTCAGAGCAAGTTCACAGCACTGCCAGCCTGGCTCCCTGCTGCCTTTGGCTGAGGAAGGAATGCAGTGGACATCACTGCACCATTCAACAGAGACTTTGCTTCAAACACTTCTCTGGCAGATGTGGCTGAGAGGCTCACATTATCCATGAGAGAGACACTGAAGGAGCATGGCAAAGAGCCTGGGTGCAATTTGTCTGCAAATAGCAGAGCATCCCAGTGCAGAGCTGGCTGACCCAAGACAGTTTGCTATTTCTGTGTGCTGTTTTCTGTTCCAAATAAACCTCTCCATGCACTCCTGCACCCAGACAGGGAGTCTGGATACACACCCCACTTCCCTGTGGTGAGCAGAGGGGCCCTCCCCACAGGTACCTGCACCAGGCAGCTTGTGAGGGATAAACCATTCTGTAGGTTCAGGGTTTATTTTAGAATATGCTCTGTGCATTTGTGGCTCTGCAGTGCCCCAGGAGCCAAAGGCAGGAGGAAAGCTGCCCCTGCACAGCTCCAGCCTGGTAAAGAGAAATCTCCAGCCACTTCCAGGTCAGTGCATACAGAGATGCCCATTTGTTTTCAAAACCAAATTTTGCATGGATCTATAGAGCAAAGGAAGCATTTTTGGCTATCCAGGCATCTTCCTTGTCTCTGCTTTAGGGAGACAACAGCTAGAGCAAGCTGAAGAAATAGAAAGGCACAGGGCAAGTACACTTCCAGTGAAGTTACCAGAGCAGTGGGGCAGCCCCAGGGTGGGACGAGCCCTCAGGAGGAGCAGGGGAAGGGCCACAGCTCCCTGTAGTAGCAGTGCAAGCTCCTCATAAACTTGCCAGTCAAGCCCTTCCAATCAGACCATCACATCTCAGGTACAGGCTTGGCATCCCATGCCAGGACCCTGCAATAGACCAGTGCCCCACAAAACTGCACTCACACTAGAGAAAATGATCTGATTTTCTTGGACTTGGCAAGCCAAGTTGCCTTGATGTATACAAAGATCAGACTTTGTATTCTTGCTATTTCAGGCAAAAATACTTCTCAACAGTCTAGACATCCCTCCAAGCATGTTACCTTCCCTTGCATCCAGTGCTCCTATCACTCTGCTGAAGGAGGTTGTGAGAATGGGGAAAGCCACAGACATTCCTTTTTTGCAAGTCTCATCTTTCCTGTGGATTTGGCAATTATTGCAAACAACATAGGACGAGTTCAATAGCAGGTGAGTGAAAAATTGGATCTGACAGCCCTAATTGAGCCTGAAGTCCCATTTACTGAAAATGATCTGGCATAATTAAAAATTCACAACTGGAGACCAGTTGTGAACACTATACATTATGGGTTCTCTGAATTACTCTGGGAAACATATGCTCTCCAGGCTTTGGTCTTACAGCCAAAACAGCTCGAGCCACATTGATGGATTCATTTGAGAAGAGTAGGTCTGGATTTCAGGGAGGGAGGGATGGCAAGGGGGTGGCTATGCTGAACTCACACCAAGCACAGCTTTACAAATACTCCTTCTGCTTCTAAGATTTCTTCTGCTGCAGTATGTTGCCATCCTTACACCATGGGGATGTGCTCTTCACTACCATGTTAAAGCAGTAACAGGACAGCTCCTGCTTTTCTATTCTATTTCAAGTTTCTTGTGTTGTCTCAGTATAAAGCAAATGGACAAACTTTCCTGTAAGCACAAACAGGAGCAGCTCTGCAAGCTCAAGGGCTCTTGAAACCTCAGCCCTGTGCCTGCTGCTGACATGCAACATCCTTGGTGCCCCAGCACAGACCTACGTGCAAGCTTTCTCCTTATTAACGTAATTGGGATTTAATTCCAGCACATCATTTGCAAGCCTCACTTAGCCTGAGACAACTTAGGGGAATGCGACTGAAAACATCTTAATTTCTGCTTTTAACAAACCACCAAGATATGGCTAACAAATAGAATATTTGAACAAACACAGGACAGCCTTCACTAGGGCAGGGTGTGAGACCTGGGACATGAAAACATCTTAATTTCTGCTTTTAACAAACCACCAAGATATGACCAACAAATAGAATATTTGAACAAACACAGGACAGCCTTCACTAGGGCAGAGTGTGGGACCTGGGACTTGAAAACATCTTAATTTCTGCTTTTAACAAACCACCAAGATATGGCTAACAAATAGAATATTTGAACAAACACAGGACAGCCTTCACTAGGGCAGGGAGTGGGACCTGGGACATGAATCCAGTTGCAGTATGTTAGGGAAATAAAAGCTTCAATAAACAAAGCACGTTCTGTTCTGCACACAAACATACCAATCACAGCTAAATACCAGGCTTTAGATGATTTATAACAAGACATAACTTTATAAGTGTTTTTAGGAACAGCTCTCAACTAGGAGATTTAACTGAGCTGAACACTGAAGGTACTAATCAAATGCTCTAGTGCTGGATCTCACTTGTTAGGCAGGATACATGTGCAAAAAAAAGAATAATTACCTAACATTAGCATTTTTGAGAGCAAACATGCCCACAGCTGTAAGTGCACTATATTTTTATCTAGACTAGTGTAACAATCACCCCATCCTCTAACAAAGGCTGCAATGGATAGAACATGTCATTCAATTTTCTTTTCTAGCAGGGTTTTGTTGTGGTGTTGGGCTTTTTTCTCCTTCTCCGTGTCAGCTGCTGAGAACCAGCATGACAACCAAAACTTTCCAATAAATCACAAGGCAGTGACTCATTTAAACCCTTCACTTCAGAGGAGCAGCAAGGTGTCATCCTCCCAGCAGCGCCGCAGCCGTCGTTAGCGATGCCGCTTTTCCCAGGCACGTCACCTGTGCTGCAATCCAAAAATAGGCCATCCCAAAATAGGCTGAAGAGGCAGGAGAGGGATCTGAGTGGCACATGCAGGCTTTTTCAACAGGTAATGCAAAACCTACTGCATGCCCAGGCTGGAGAAAAAACCCAAACACGTTTAAATCCTGGTTAATCCTGCAGGGCATCTGACCTCTCCAGGCTCTGCTGTGATGCTGATTTGAGCATCGAGGTGTGAGACGAGCATTTATGCACCAACGTGCTCATCTGCTGCCAGAGAAGAGCCCACAGCAGTCACACCTTGTCACTCTCCTGTGCTGGAAGGTGGAATGATGCAGGAGCCAGAGCTGGGCACCTCTCCACATGCTGCTGCAGCAGGTATGGGGCCACTGAAGAGAATTCCACTGTGACAGGGGACAGCAGAGCATTGCTGGGTCCAACACTCTGCCTGGGGCTATGAAACACCAGGATTCAGCTTTATCCCTCGTTTAACCAGGGACAACTGCAAGTGGGTTCTCCTTCCCTGACAGCATCGTGGGATCAGATGTGTTTTAGTGAGGGAACCTCGAACTTCCCAAAACTCTGTTCCCTGTGCTGATCACAAAGGATAAAAGCAGGCTAAGCTCTCCTGTCAAACTAATGCCCTTTTGTATTTCTTTTGTGGCTTTTTGTCATCACCATCTAAGGGCTTCCCAAGACAAATTGCAGGGAGGCAAATTGAAAAGAAGGGAACAGGGCTCAGATCAGATACTCCAAGGGCTTGTGAAAGGATTTAGGAAGAGGCAGCAATCTGAACACTGAATTTTCATTAATTTCACCCACTTCCCGGGCTATCTATAGGCTCTGCAACAACAGATGAACCAAAAGCATCTTTGCCCACCAAGTTTGCAAAAGCCTGACTGAGCCCATGCTCAAACTGCCTAGGTCCACCAAAGCACAATAAAGTTCAGAAGACGCAAAAAATAGTAATCTGGAAGAAAAAATGACACCCAGCACAAACTACTCTCCCTCTGCTGCTTTCAACCTCAAAATTTCATTACTTTTGCTGCTGTCTTGCTGATTTTCTGGCACAACATTCAGAACACTGGAACAGACTATTTTGCACAGCATCTGCCATCATCGAGGGACTGCAGTCTGCAAACTTGCAGACAATTTATTGCCCAGATTCCTCCCCTGGACAGGCCCTCCTGAAGCTTTATACAGAAAGCATTTGCAGCAAGCCTGCTTTGATGCTGTCTGCATAAACTATGATCTCTAACCCTGTCCCCAAACAGTGATACTTTGGATGCTCTTATTTTTGTACTAATTTGGTTAAAAAAGTGGCATCTCAAATCTGCAAAACAACAACAAAAAAACTCTCCCCATGCCTAGGTTGCTGCTGCCCTTAGCCAAGATTTCCTTCTGTCCTTTAAGGTGTCATCTGATGTTGATATTCAAAATATACTCCTGGGATCACACACAGCCTGTCCTCATAAATTGCTGGCAAGGACTCTTCTAAGTTTCCCTGAGAAGCATCTTGCCTCAAACAAATCCATATTTATAGGCTCCAGATCTATTTTTCAGCTTGGGTTTATTTATTACAAACAAGGCCAATAAAACAAGAAAATTTAGTTCTATGTGCGTGCTGGATTCAATGAAGAGAGCAAAATTTGCATAACTTTGAAGCATAATCTTCCAAAGCAACAGCTAATCTGCTAGTGATTATCCTTCTATTTGCTTATCACTGTCTGTATTGATGGGGAGATGAAACAGGACAGCACTGCATCAACAGAGGGGCATCCACCACCGAGTTCAAATAATATGAAGCTCAGGCAGGTATCCAGGTGTTTGGTTTTAGTTAGGCTAAAAGTTATTCTGTCTCATAAATACCTGGCCTTTCTGAAGCTGCTGGATCCCAGAGTGCTTTACAACCTTAACAGAGTCTCCAGGGTGTGGGTTCAGCTGCCAAGTGATCAACTTTCTATCTACTAAACATCTGAAACGAGCTCAAATCTGGCGAGCCGCCACTTCACAAGCCCACAGAATAACAAGCTCATTGTAAGTCCTTTTAGCATGGATTAATTGGTGCACAGAGCCGGCAGTGTGAAAAGGGCAAAAAAACAACCGCCCAGCTCCCCCTCAGAAAAGGCAGAAGGCTCATCAAATTTCATTTGCTCCGGATACCGGGTGAGTAAAGACTTCCGTGCTACACGAGCAGGCACAAGCTGTCACTGAGCCCGGCCTCAGCTGTGCAGCACCCTGGTTGGCTGCTGCTATTTTAGCATTTCCTGCCATTCCAGCGGTTGTTTGGGAAAGGAAATAAATTTAAAAAGCATCTGGAAACGTTGCAGCTATCATCATGGTAATTAAATGAAGGGAAAACAGCCCAAAGTGCATCAGTGAAGAAAGGAAACCAGAAAAGCGAAGTTCTGGCTATGCTCTGTGGCTCTGTGTTCTCCAACTCCCTTGCAAGTTAAAAAAGAGCATTAACAGTGTCTTAACATACTGCAGGAGCACGGGAAAGAGGTTTACTTACATAAGGTTAGGATGCAGCCACTAAGAGTTTTTTAAAAAGCATTTCTGTGGGGCTCTGACTGTCATTAATCTGTTGAGAATACCCCCGGTGCCAAATCAAACACAGCAATTACCAGGTTTTCTGCAAATCACCATATCTGCCCCCTTTACTGCACATCCTCAGAGATGCACTTGCTGTCTTTCAGCCTGGATTTTGGCCATGTGAGTACCTCAGCTCAGGAGACTGCATCTGTTCTGCCAGGCAGATCTGCACTGCACAACCCTGGTCAGAGGGTTGGGTCACACTTTTTGGGTGCTCAGAAGCCCCCAATGTGTTACTATGAGCAGTGTGCGATGTGTGTGATCCCAGGGAGTATCAGAGAGGAGAAAGAACTGTGATGAGAAACAGGAGGAACATTTTGACATCCCAAGATGCATTTTTCCTGACAGTTCACTGGGCAAAGGACAGCCAAAGGATTGTGTTGTCTAATGAATCAATAATTTTTGGAGAGAATTTCATTAGCTCTGACACCTCTTGCCGATAGAGGGGTAACTGGAAGTCATTCAAGTCATTGGACCCCGTGATAGTATCTGCATACTGATGGAGTGCTAATTGTATTTGGGACATCAAAAGGTCATAAATCAAACTGGCTTCTCCCTGGGAATACAATAACTCAATTCATACACGAAGGATTTTAAAATTTAAACTCATGATCAAATGGGGAACTACACTTATTAACATTTCTTCCACTGTGTTCCAACCCCTCAGTCAAGTGGCTGAATTGTCCAAACAGGCTTAAAACTACAGTTAATCAATACTGAATGTGTTATTAAGCAGCATGTGGCCAGAAAACTGCCTGCTGGTTTGTGTCAGCCCATTCTTCTTCCAAAGACCAAATGATAGAAGCAGTCCCTTTATTCCCACTAGGTGCCTGCAAAAACTCAGGACCAAATCTCAGCTGATTTTACACCTCTGCCTGCCTTAACATTTCTCTTCTGGTTGCAACTCAAAGCCTGGCTATACATCATGTGGCTGAAAGAGCGTGTGATGCTGGCAAGAGGGAGCTGCTGGTGGCCACCTTCCCATCCAGAAGGTGTCACAGGCACTGTAAGCATTGCTCCAGAACCAGTGCACCAGAAATTATTAACACAATATAAAACTTTTACTCTGTCCAGATGACAATTAAAAGTAGTAGATGCAAAGGAAAACAAAGGGGAGAACACTCGAGTGCTAAACAGATCACATCATGCAGATTTGGGTACTGCTCTGCAGTACAAAATCATGGGACAAATTAGCTACACCATGAAAGAATTGAGCAAGTTAGTCTTAGAACATGAATTTGGCAGGAATATATATCCACAGTGGAGCCAACTTTAGCTATAAATCTAAAAACTGTACTGACACTTTCGAGGGCTCTAGCGAGCAGTGGGGGGATAATGCCATGCCCTTATCATTTTGCAGTCAGATTTTGACTTTGTTCTCTGCTCACTGATCAGGGCCACTGAGGAGTGAGCTTCCAGCAAAGCCAGCCCCTCGCAGCTGAGAGGATGCTCAGGGGTGGAGCAGCACCACCTCTCCAGGCAGGGAGCTCACATGCCCTCGCTCAGCACCGAATGATGCCTGTGGGGCAGGCGTACCACTAACCAGGACACTGACAGATTGCCCAGGGAAGAGGAGGAACTTCTGCTCTTTGCAGTTTTTAAGACACCTCTTAGCACATCAAGGATGGCAAAAGAACAAGAAGAGCACCCAGGAGGAAACCTGGATCTCTAGTGAGGCAGATGCAGCTTTAAAATAAAGCAAAACCCAGGAATACGGCAGCTTTTTGGAGTTTGCAAATTTCCTTGCTCCATTGCTTTGGGGAGTCCCTCCTGCTGCAAACAGGTCCGGATAATTGGCTTTCGCACAGCAGCGGCCCTGCAGCTGCCGCCCTCCCCCGGGGGTGTCTGCACCGTCAGCAAGCGGCTCTAGCCCAGGACTGCTGTAGCAGGGACGGGGCAGAAGCGCAGCCCCAGAGCGCGCTGCACGCCCGGCTGCCCGCTCCGGGCTGAATCAGCTGTCACACACGGTCTGCATCACAGACGAGCGCCTTCCCTTGTCTCTTACAGCAATCTCTTCTTCACTGTGCTGAGCAGCAAATATGGCTCTAAATACAGCCCATAAAGATCCCCGGATCCTCGTTTCAGCTCACAAATCCAAAGGAAAATTCCCAGACTCTAAGGACAGCTCGTGCAATGCACCCTCCAGCAGGTGGCTAAGGGGGAGTGAATTAACTCTCCTGGGGTCACACAGGAGAATTAATTTGCAAGCACATCACGTCACAGCCAGCCTGACCAAGAGCAGAGCACCAGAGCAGACCACCAGGTAGGGCAGGAACTTTCAGAAGCTTCTGCCCTGGACCAGATTGTGGGATGCTCCCCTCCTTCCCTAACATATCCCTGTTCAGCAGGGCAGTGTCCCAGGCTTATTGCTGGAAGAGAAGGGGGGAGGAGAAAGGAATTAGCCTCAGACATCCCCATTCCTCTCCTCTTTTCTGCAATGGTAGCCTCACTCCAGTAGGCTTAAAATTCCACATAATTTTCAGACATCTGAAAGATGGAGGAGATGAACTCCCTCCTGCTGACCCGAGACTGACTCAGAGGTAATCATGTCTAACAGAAGCGCTGCAGAAGTGAACTTGCAGGCTGAGACCATGACGACTGCAAGAGGAGCAAGCATGAGAGGGACAGCCTGAGTTTCATCAGCTCAGCCTCATCCTACAAGCAGGGGGAGGACATGGAGAGCAACATGGAGCAGAGAAGAGAAGCTGCGTCAGAAAGCTGAACACACAGAGCTGCTGACCCTGAGCTCTTTATCTGCACACTCAGGGTATGGTGCAGCCATGACCCAAGCAATAAAATGCATGGTAAGCCAATATTCCTGTGTCCATCCAGAGAGGCACCCAGATATCCATTAGGGACCTCAGCCCATGGTGCAGGTGACAGTGTGCATGGGAACACATCAGATATGCCACACCAACAAGATGTTTGCATTTCCCCCAAACACATATTCACACCCAAAGACAAAAAGATTCTGATTGATGTACCTTATATAGATTATAATAAAGGCTCTGATAAACATTTTCTCTCAGCTGCTTTATTCCAAAATTTTTTGTGATTTTTCTTTCCTCTCTTTGTATTTTTAGTTAAACCAAACTCACACAATCTAAATGACAACGTAACTTCTTGATGTCGATCTATGCAACAAGAAACCCACTCAAAAGAACATTGTTTGGGTATTCCCAGACTATCCCTACATGTTTCTAATAGCCAGGGTAGTCAGTGGAGCATGAAATTATTATATTAATGGGTTCTAAATGTGCAGGTGTTTAACTGGAAAACTATGATCAGAGAGAGGGTGGAGAAGCAGCAGGTGCATTTATTTAAATGGCTCATTTCCAACTTCTCCCTCTGTTTCAGGACCTGCACCCTGCTGAAGGACTCCTCCATACAACTCTCACAGACTCTGTGTAGCCAAAAATCAGAAATGGCTTGCATGACCACCTCTTCCTGCCAGATTATATAGGATACACAGCACAAGGACCATTACTTTCAGCGTGGGCACTCTGATGCTGTCTTGCATTTACTACCTGAAACGCTGCCTACTTTTATTCCACTGCCTTATTCCTTCTGTTAGCCCCCAAGTGCCATAAGATCAAAGCACCATCCAACATCGATGAGCTACAAGACTCAGGCTCACACAATGCCTTCGGCATCTGTAGACTGATAAGGTTAAAGAATAAATGGTTGGGTTTTTTTTGGGCAAGCTGCAAAGAGCTCTGCCGAGATGAGACACTGGCTTATGAGGCTCATTACGATCATACTGCAGCAGTGACCTTCAGCACGCAGCAAAGGAAAGCAGGATTTAGTGTTCATGTCAACAGCATAATGAAACAACTCAGGGGAAGGCCAGCCTCAGCCACAACTTTTATCCTGCTAAAGAACTTGCAAATCCGCAGCAGTGAGAAGGAGTTTGCAGACAAAAATAAAAGGACGCCTTCAGCCTTTTCATCCCAGGCTGCCGTGTTACAGAAGAAGTCATAAATAAGGCAACAAAACATTTTGCTGGATAAAAAGCCATTAGAGAAAGCAATTCTCAGCCTTTCATCTGGAGCTTTCCCGGCAGCAGCCATTTGGATGAGATCAGCTCCCCAGGGACCGGTGGTGTGTGCTGGTCGGTGCATCAGAAACCCAGCCCTGGCCAAGCCACACAGCATAACACACTGAGGAGAGGTGCCTGAACAGGGCTGGAGCCACAGAACCAGCAAAGAGGAGGAGCCCACCAACATCACCAGCTCCCAGAAAATCCCTTCACCCCCTGGTTTCCTCTAGAGGTGGATTGTGCTACAGTACCCTCTGCAACCTCTCACCGTATCCTGAGAGCAATGTGATCAAACTGCTGCACACAGTTGAAGTCAGCAAGACTTCCTTGAGCAATGTTCAAAGAGCCTGCATCCAGCACTGTGAGCCATGCAAACACCTCTAAAAATGCAGCAGGCCTTTTAGTTCCCTCTCATTAAACCAAACACATCCACAATCCCTGGGAACACGCCAACAGGCCAACTGCAGCCACAGATGAGGGACAGACCACAGCTTCAAGTGTGCTCCACAGCTTAGCAGCCCTCTGCTCCTGAGCCCTGATGACTTTTCATCCTACTAGTGAGTAAACAGTGTGACAAAACAAAAGGTATTGGAGAGTCCTTCCCAGCCCTCCTGCACCACATGTATGCAGCTGGTTCTGCTGTAGTGGCTGAAGTGTCAGCTGATAATTTATTTTCTATATGATTTAGCCAGCTTGCAATTATAGATTTGATTGACTTACTGGAAATCCCAGAAGACCACCTGCCTCAGAAGGAGAGTCACCCCCTTAGACTTCAAATTAGTAGCCAAATTAATCAATCCTTACATACTGATTTCACTAATTTGATGAATTACCATCAACACTGCATTGTTGATTTACCCAGCTTTGATACTTACTTGATAAGCATATTGCTTTGTTGCTATTTTAACACTGTTGACAGCACTGGGGGGACACATCTTTCTCAGGAGTGTGTTAAAACACTTTGCTGAGACAGTGGTGCACATTTGTCCTGGTAAATTGCACATAAGCTGAGAAGGAGGGACTTGGGCTCACCTCTCCTTATGCCCACTGCCCCTGCCTTGGGGTACACCTTGTCTGTTCTGCAGCCCTTGAGCAGACCAGGACCCGAGTTTTGGGTGATGGGAATGATCACCCTTCAGCTCCCCCAGCCATCAGGTGTGCTGGATGGGGCAGGATCAGGACATCAGCTGAGGAAGGAGGGTATTTGCTCCTAATGAGAAATTTCTGCTAATGAGCAGACCGTTCAGGGTTGAACAGCAGAACAAGAAGAGACAGAAGATGACAGCTTTTGGTCTTCTGTCGGTTTATAAATGAAAATAAGGTGCAAAAATTGCAAAATCATGTACTATAGACCAGCTGTGACTAGGTTGGAATGTAACTGTGAGCAATATTTCCTTTCACAGTCAAAGCTGAATGCAAGAAAAGAATGTTCCAAGAAATGTATTAGTTTTCCTATATATCCTCTACTTTTAAGTTACTTTAGTCAATTAACACCAAATTCTAAGAAGTGACTTTCTGGAATGCCTCTTTCAACCCAAGGCAAGTGGCGAATCGAAAATCAAACCCAGCAATTAGCTGCAAAGGTAAGACAAGGGGACCTGGCTTAGTAAGAGGTACCAAACAATCAGACCAAACCTCCCTTCAGGGACACAACCAGCACACATGAACGGAACAAGAAAATGAATCATCGATTATTTAAACCCGAGGTGCTGCTTGGCAATGCAAATCACAATTACAATCAGGAATTTAACAACCACTTTCGATTGAAGACCAGTGCATTGGGATGGATGATTAATGCTTGTTTACCTGTGGGGTGGCTGTATTGGGGGAAATCAAGCTGCAGCCCCTTCCCTTTGCTGCAACTCTGTCTGCTGGGGGAGCAGGAGGACCTGTAACACATTAAGGTCAAGTCCCTGTGCCAGGTTCAGCATCAGGAAGGATCTTTAAGCATCTGCCAAAGCAGTAGCAGTAAAACTGGAACAGCACAATGACCCAAGCACTGCTTTTCAATTATACAGATGATGCAGTCCAAATCTTAAGTAGGTTTAAACACTTGCCTTGGCTGTTTCTCCTTTTGCATAATGAGAATCTGCTACTGAAATGAAAAATAGTTTATTGCAAAAAAACCCTCCCAGCAACCCAAAACTGCTGTGTTTGAGCAACTGGTGACAACTGTGCAGCCAACAGGCTTCCCAGAAGACAGAGATGTACAAAAAAGCAGCTTGAAAGGCAAATCATTATCATATCACCTGTGGTCCTTTATAACTGATTCCTAGAAAAGACCCATAGATCTTTTAATATACTTATCTCTACATAAAAGTAGGCTTAAAACCTACCAGCATTGTTTCAGAAACCTGCAATGATGGCACATTTGTGAGGATGTTCATGTGCTCACAGGCTTGGATTTGCTGTTTCTGCCTGGTGAACTTTTCTGGGAAGAGAGAAAAGCCATCCGTGCCAGGAGAGGCTTGGGAGAAACAGCTTCTAAAACTAGGAAAGCTGATGGACAGGCTCCAGTCTTTCTTTACATGAAAATTTTGTTGCATCTCCCATGTTCAAGATGCTCAACGAGCCTGAACCCTCAACTGGTTTGAGCTCAGGTCTCTGGGGACTGGGAGTGCACCAGGCTGGAAGGGATCACAATGCATGATCCTGCATCTCACAGTTAATTCTCACATCCACAGTTTCACACAGGCATCATTCAGCTCCTTGCAAAGAAACCCTGGTTTGACTCCTCTGTCCTCAAGCACCACCAAACAAGTCCTCATCTTTGCAGAAGGCTCTAAGTGCTGCTGTAGCAGACATGAAAATCCAGTTAACATTCCCTTTCAGTTTGATTAACGTGCTTTAATGCAATCCAATTAACAAAGTATTATGGTTTCTAACATCGCAGCTTTTATATCCTTTTCTAACCAGGAAAAATCTATGACATACGATACAGCCATTAGGAAGGAGCAGATAGCTCTCACTCAAAAGGCTCCCTCTGCCTGATCCAAAGCCAGATAGGGTAAGCAGAAAGACATTTGCTGACTCCAGCAGGTCACGGATCAGGCACTAGAGAGTGAAATCCATAAATGCCCTTTCACTGGGGAAGTCACATTACTGAGGTCCATGAATTATGGGGCAGGGGGGAGGAAAAAAATCTCAGCTAAGAGCTGCAGTATTTACAGCACTGTCTCAGCTATAAAAACCTTTCCTGGGAATCAGAGGTTGGGCAGTGGAGACTGCAAAGGACTTGTGAGAATTATGATCACATGGATTAGCTAAGCACCATCAGGCCAAAACTGTGCAGAAACATTAGACAAGGTGTATTTGAAAGCCAGCACAAAGTCTTTCCAGGATTAAGTCCTTCCACCATTATTCCTTTCAAAATAAGTAAAAGCAAGGTAAGATTAATTCCTTGTCAAGCCCATGAAGAACAGACTCCAGCACAGAAATAAACACAAATTGAATTTACTCTGGTGGCTTCAGATAGGTCACATCAAGCCAGAACTAATGCAGTATTGACCTGCTCTTACTCTAGGACTACATAACAAAGCAGCAAACAGCATTGCAGGCACTGCGAATTCATTTCCTTTAATAATGTCTGGGCAAAGTTAGCCTGGGACACAGGCTGCATTCAATAGGCACCTCCAGCAGCAGGAAGCAGGATGAATACTAAAAACTGGGCATTCAGGCGCCATCTGAGACAGACAAGTGCCTGCACTGCTCACCACAGCCCTGACCACTGACTGGCCACACTGTGGCTCTCACCAGTAACACCCAAGGCCTGACTGGACAGCCATAGCCCAAGGGGAAGGCAGCATCTGCAGGCTCTCAGTGTACATTTTGAAGCCACACAAAGCTGCCAAATTTCAAGTAGCACAGGCACCAAAAGAATCTCCCCATTCTGTGCAGAGCCAGGTTTTGCAGTGCTGTGCTTGACCGCTGCTGTGCATTTCCTGCAGATTCTGCTGGGATTTCATCCATCTCTGCAGCCCCCAATGGAAATCAGCTGCAGTCACACCAGCTGTGCTGGGAACTCCTCCTCTCTTAGGAATGACAGAATCACAGAATGAACTAGGTTGGAAAAGACCTTTAAGATCACGAAGTCCAACCTATGATCTAACACCTCCTCATCAACTAAACCACGGCACTGAGTGCCACGTCCAGTCTTTTTTTCAACATGTCCAGGGACAGTGCCTCCACCACCTCCCTGGGCAGATGATTCCATTGCCCAATCACTCCTTTCAGTGAAGAATTTCTTTCTGACATCTAATCTAAACTTACCAGGGCACAGCTTCAGGCTGTGCCCTCTCGTTCTGTCAGTGGTTGCCTGGGAGAAGAGACCGACCCCACCTGGCTACAGACACCCTTCAGGGGGTTGTAGAGAGTGACAAGGTCACCCCTGAGCCTCCTTTTCCCCAGGCTAAACAACCCCAGCTCCCTCAGCCATTCCTCAGAGGATTTGTGTTCCAGGCCCTTCACCAGCCTTGCTGCCCTCCTCTGGATGTGTTCAAGAACCTTCCTGAACTGAGGGGCCCAGAACTGGACACAGCACTCGAGGTGAGGCCTCACCAGTGCCGAGAACAGGGGAAAGATTGGGGGGTTCAGGTCTGATGTTTTATTTACTGATTTTCATGCAAGGCAAGGAACATAAAGACAAACAACCACAACAACAAAGCATTAAGCAGTATCAAGTTGGTGCCTTAAGGAAGTGTTGAACAATCTCCCTGCCTTTTTACTGGATAACATTACACAGATCACACAAAAACATCTCAGAATAAAGTATTTCTCATATTCTCCAGTGAAGCAAGCATACAGCTTTTAATGGAAACGCCATACAAACTTCAGATGGAGCTCAGTGGACAGGCATCTCCTCTGCCCTTCCATCAAACCAGGGCACTGGCCCCTCTCTCTGTAATTAAACTATTATCAGCCACGTAACAGAATGGAAACCAGTGTGAAAAGCACAGTGCACCAACAATGCAGCTACACAAGATCCAGAGTATGTCCACATCATTGTGTACTTTAGACTGATGCTTGTAAATTAATTTCTGGCAGCTGTAATTCCATCAAGGAGTCCTTGAGACTTTGGATCGCTCCCACTCATTAATAAAATCTTGGGAAGCATCAAAGAGTTGCTCCCACAACTTATTCACAACCATGGTCGCTTTCAATGGGAGTTGCACAATACATGAAAGGGCAAAATAAATCACACCTGCTTGTGCAAATAAAGGGGAAATAAGACCAAAGGTGCCTGTTCCTAAGAAGTTTCCATCAGAAAGCTTTTGAAGGAGAACTGGGCTGTTGACAAAACTATTTATCACAAAGCGTTTCTTTTCCTCAGGGAGCTTCCACAGATCGGGAAGGTAAACATTTGAGACAAAACAATCAGAAAACTTTCAGCCACAAAGAGAAGCTATGCTGCCACATCTCACCAGGCAGTCCTAGAGCTGCCTTTTCTCTGCATTTTCTTCTTTCTGGACAAATTGGTTTGGGCTGTATCTCTTACCAGGCTGCTGCAGCAAGAGGGGTTGTGCAGCACATGCTGGGAGAGCTCTTCTGGCCCTGCACATCCTCAGGACATGACAAGCAAATGGTGAGAAGGAGGATGTGAAACAAGGATGCAAAGCCTCTCTGCAATTCCTGTTCCATATCTTCTCCTTGATAAAAGCTAGATTTCCAGCAGGAAACACACACAAATATCTAACTTGCCTTAGCTATTGCTATTCCAGGATGTCAGAGTTGCCAATTTCTTCCATTTCTTGACTCAAGATCTCCCAGTTGGAAACAGGAAATACTCCAATAAACAACTTCTCTCTTGTTCTTAGTCAATCTGCAACCCCCTCCAGAGAGAGATCCATCTGGGGACCCGATCTTGTAGGAGAAAATGGCTCCATGAAAGGAGAAAAAAATTAAAAAGCAGCAAAGCCCTTAAGATGTCTTCCCTTTTCCCTCTAATGATTTATGCCCAATTATTTTCCTCCTCACATGAGCATTTACTATTTGTATTACTTGTGTTACCTGATGGCTGAAGAAGGATGGGAGAGATAGATGGGGCTAAGGGAGACAGGAAAACATCAGCAATAAGTATCTCCAAGATCTCTCTTCCCTTTCATAAGCAGTTTGACTTCTAAGCTCCCAATGAACACAGATTATGCCCCAAAATACCTGTTTCAAACCCATGCAGTTGGAGCAAGACCCTGTTTCAGAGGAAGTGGTGGTGCAAATGCTCCAGAAGAGCATCTTCACAGCCTGATGAATTGAGTTGGTGGCTCATCTGCATTGCAAACAGGCACTGCCTTGCACAGCCCAGCTCCAGGGGAAGGGCTGAGGGATCCACTCACACAGCTTTACCCTTCATGCCTCTAAGCAAGTGTTATTTATAGCCTCACACTCAACCTGTAATAAACGCGGATCAGATTAAAAACCCGTTAATGGTTCATATTTATTAGCAGTGCATGGAAGATACTCATAAAAATAAGTAAATTATGTTGGTGCAAGCCTGCACATTCACTTCTTTAAATGAGATTTTGGGTTCATTGCATATTAAATCATTTGGCTTTTGGATTACACAACATTCTCATTTCAAGCAAGTTCTCTAATGACACTGTTTTGCCCCTTTAGCCACCCTGCAGTAGGGCCAGCCTTTAAGAGCACTCTCAACCTCATACAGAGGGCCCCATGATTTCAGTGGCCTGTGCTTCATGGCTCTTGTAGCAGCAGTGCTTCCTTTGTCCAGACACTGTAAATGTTTGCTACCATGTAGGACACACATACCACAAATAAGTTACTTTTCTCCAGCATTATTTATGCAGAAAAAGCTACATCTCAGTACAGGAAAAGACCTTCAGAGGATCTTACATTTCAGGATTGCTACCAAAAGCTTAAAAGGACCTTCTCATCCAATCACTTTTCTAGAGTGCTCACACTTTTTTTTAACTCCTCACTGCAGAGACTCAACCACAGGCTCTGCAGACCTTCTGATGTGGGCACTAACTTGCTGCCACCAGGGAGAGATGTGCTCCTTCCTAAACACCAAGGAGAAAGTGGCCATGCAGCCCTACAGCACAAGGCTGGCCAAAAAAAGGAACGTGGTGAGACGTGCTGCCCCATTACAGGATCAGAAAAAACAGAACTTGTGTTTTTGTCAGGATCCAGCAGCTTCCTGAGGAAGAGCCATGTGCTTTTTAAAATTCCCAACTAAAGTCTACTGCAGCTCAGGCTTCAGCAGACATTCAAAAATTGGATAATCCCCCGAGTTAGGTTCTTTGCCAGCCTGTCCTTTGCTCCATCTTACTAACTCAGCTGTACATCAAACTCAGGCTATGTGGCATAAAACAGAACTCACCCAAGATCTACACTTAAATGGCTTTGACTGGAAATGCTGCTCACAGAGGTGGATGTCCCAGCTCCCACCATTTCCAGTGTGCATGAGTGCAAATAAAACCATAATTTTGTACGGGGTCAGTCTGGTCCTACACATGGGCACCTTCACATGGGCATAACTTTGCACCCCATTTTCTACAATCAAACCCAGATATGCAAATTTTCTTTTCCAAAGGTACATTTTATCATCTGGAGCGTAGGTGCAGATGAACAGGTGAAGCAAGAAAGCAAAGCAGGTCTCATCTTTTGGCACTCACTGGGCAGGGATGCTCTGGCAACAAGCAGGTACCCAAGGTATCGCTGGTACCTCGGCTGAGCCCTCACTTCTAATGACAAGAGCAGATACAAGGATCCACTGCTGAGAGTCTGAAGCACAGCCATGACTACACACATTTACATATTTACACACATTGCACTGCTTAGACAGAACCTTGGGAAAAGACAAGACCATCGCAGGCGCTGCGCTGCAAACACAACAAATATAATCTGGTTACAACCGACTGCAGAGCTTATGATACTGCTGGCTATGGGGAAAAAAGGAGAGAGGCACTCTGAGAATTAATGTTCTCCCAGTCTATAGAGAAACAAATGAGTTTCTGGTGCTGAACAATTAGTACTCCTGTTAATTATGCGTGCGGGTTAGAAATAACACCAAGCATTTGGGACTGCTTCCATTTCGATTGTTTTCTTTCTGCACTGGATAACAAAAATATATTCAGACAGCTAAATAAATCCTTCATAACACTGATGGGACTTCTTGTTCACAGCAAGCAGTTATGCAAATTGCTAATTATGAGGCAGAGATAATCATAATCTAGCACATTTATGCAACCACATGTACAACAGGGATAGCTAAAGCAATAGTTGCCTTATTGTCCTCACTGCATTTTTAAAAGTCATGCCAATGGCTAGCTCACTGCTTGGCAGCACAGCCTGGCACAGTGGGTGTTATAGCCCAGGAGCAGCCACGTGCCCCCAGGATGCCACAAAATAGAAGGTTTAAAATATACTGGAAAATAACACAGTCACAGGAATAAAAACTCCAGGTACCTCCTAGAAAAACAAACAGGAGAGCAGGTATCAAAGTATCCCCCCCTGGTTTTGAATTGTTTCTTGGGAAACTGCTGCACCCCAAGCTCAGGTAGGTGCTCAGCCACTTTTCAGCCACTTTTCACTCTGAAGCCAGGCTTCAAATCCTGGGCTCTCAGGACACCACTGGGTCAAGTTCCACCCACTTGAAAACTGTCTGAAATCTGGACCTGGTGTGTTTAGGAAAGAAGCACATGAGATGCTAGGGATCCTCAGAGTGCCCATTTTGCAGCATGAACTCTCAGGCCTGAAAGGAAAAAGACTCAGAGCTACCCAAAAAAGTGATCCTCCTACCACTAATGAAGCAGGCACCTGAAATGAGAGCTTCAGTGCTTGCCCTGAACTGCATTTCATGAAAAGTCATCAGCTTCAGGGGTATCCTTCTGCTTCACACTCAAGGAGACTGATTTAAAATACCTAACAGTCATAAAACAAAAACCAAAACCATGAGAGAGAAGGAACACTGCACACAAACACAAACCTGCCCAGCCTAGAGCAGCTCCTGCTCATTTACTCTCACAGCCAGCACACACTCGCCTTGCTATTTCTGTCCAGTTTCCCAGGCCAGTTATTCCAGCTCAGTAAACCCAGCATTGCATTATCTTTTTCATTTAAGGCTCCAAATTCCAAAGCTTACACCACTTACTGCAAAAAAAATAGAGGTAAGAGCACAAAGTACTGCAGTGCTGGGGAAAGTGCATGGTGACATCCAAACAGAAATCCTGCAAGGGAACAGCCTGGAAGGTGGCCTCTGTTTCTGCCCTAATTAGCTATCGTTTTGGCAAACCCAAGGGAAATGCACTGAAAAACAACCCTGTGACTCCACATACCCAAAACACAGAGAGAAGCTCTGGATGGGCTCTGAACTGGAAATGATGGATGTGGCTCACTCGCACTGTAATTAAATCTCCTTCCACAAAATAAGAACAGCGATCTGTGTCTTGCCTCAAAAACCTGCTGCATCATGGAAATGGAAAAGACCGACTGGACAGACCTGAGAGGAATTGCCAAGGATTCTGTTATGCTTGTTGGTGAGATACTAAACTCAAAAAATGAGATGGTTTGCTGAGACCTGATTGTCTCTGCTGGGTGAGTGACCAGAGCAGGGCATCAGCAAAGGGGTCACAGCTGGAGAGTCCCCCTGAGCTGGCACCGAGAAAGCAGCCACCACAGCTGGGTGCTGCTGCTCAGCACAGTCCTCTGCCTGCAAGGAGCTGGAGGTGAGCAGGTGAAGGAGTAAATTTGTGCAGGGCTGGATCCCCATTCATCCCATGCCAGCCAACCTGCCACTACTGCCCTTTGCCTGGTGGTGCTCGTGCACATCAGAACTGCTGGGACTCCTGGCACCCCTCTGGGGTCATCCCAGTGCCTTGCAGAGGGTGTACTGCAACAGCAGGGGAGAGTTGCACCTAAGCATGGATGCTCTCCAGCTAACAGTAGCAGCTTTCCAGGAGTGTGCATGAGAGCAACTCAAAAACAGCAACCAGAGGCAATCCAGGATCAAGCCTTCAAAACTTGAGAAATACCCCAAGAATCCTTCAGCTACACAAACACATCCATGCTCAGTTATTTGTATCTGGCTTCAGCTCTCAGCATTTAGGTTCTTGTTAGAGCTGTTCTTAGGAGCATGAGGATTAGAAACTTACTTTGCTCCTTGAAGAAGAAAAATGCAAGTTAAACCCTAGTTCCTAGAGAGGAACCATCAAAAAACCAACTTCAAGAGGTTGCATTTGGTAGGTTCCTAAATGTATTATGCTGTGTTTGACATTCACATGGCCCACCAAATTCAGTTTTACCCTGGCTGGTATTTTGCAGCACTAACACCTAATCATTGGAGACAGAATAGAATACACCACAGACTGTTCCATTTCAGTTGCTGGCCATTTCCTCTCCAAAATGTAATGTAAGAGCTGGGTTAGACAAAAGATGCAAATCTGCTTGCATTGTGTAGTAACAATGAGCTTACCTGCAAGTAGGAATTTCCAGAAGAGTTAAGATGAAAACCAGAAAATGCCAAATATCCAATCATTTCAAGTGTTTCCAATCATTGCAGGTGAAAGGCATTAGGAGAGAAACAAAAAGACACCGATTAGCATAACAATACAGTGTTTGCAACATATTTTTAACACTCTTAGTTGCATTCAAAATACCAGTAAGAACTGGGAGCTGTCATACCAGTTTTCCTTTATAAGATTTGCTTATATTTGAGATTGGATTTACATCATTTTTCACAATACTGGGCTCCAATTTACAGCTCTCACTCAGGTAAAACTCACACTACAGCCACAGAATTGTAGACGAGACAAGGAAAGCTTTGCAAACTTGGCCTGAAGGTACAGGTCCCCTAGCCAAGAAAATACAAAAAACCCCAAAAAGGTCCAGAAACGAGATAGCTGTAATTTATACCCTGTGGCAAGCAGAATTCAAAGTCTGCTCTGCTTTTACCAAGATATCTATCTGCAGCTGCATGGTGCATTTCAAATTCATTCTTTTTCCTTGTGGAAATCAAAACAAAGCCATAAGAACTTCATTCCAGCACCAGTCTGTTGCCCATATAACTTTATGTGATCAAGCCTCACATAACCGTAATAAAAGAACTCTGTAAAACATAGTTTTATAATACTTGAGCATACATTTAAACAGCTGAGGAGTTCCTCCAGCTTGATGGAGCACACTGCTTTCCATCTACTCCTGGAGACTGCAAATTGCAGGTGGCTTTCACTGCTCCTTCGTGGTTCATTCCTGCCCAGCAGCTAGATGGAAACTCGCAGGGCAGTTACTTACAACTGACCTGGCTCTTGGAGAAGGAGTAATTCTCATTTGAGCAGTAAGAGGAATCTACCTTTGCAGTGCATCCTTAGGAAAAGACACACTGAGGGTTGCTACATAGAAATTCTGCCTGGAATTTGTATTTTTCTTGTTGTGTTTATTTGCTGGTTTGTTTTTTTATTCTCCTCCTTTAAAGTTAAGTATCTCAAAGACAAAACAAGAAACACAGGATAAACAGGTAGTTCCTTACGATGTTTCTATCTCTTTACATTTCATTACACACCAGACAACCCGAGCTTCTGTAATCATGTGAAAAAAGAATCTGAACTGCTCAAACACATAAATACTTTCTACTCCCTGATTACTTGGAAAAGCTTGAAAACATGATCCCCACAGGCCTGGAATAAGCAAATGAAGAAAACCCAAGTTTGGCTGTGATCCTGCAAAGCACTTAAGCACAAACTTAGCTTTGCAAAATCAATGGGACTTTGTGAGCTTCTAGAGAACTTCAAGCTCATCAGAGATTTGTGGGATCAAATCAGGAAAAAAAATCTGAAGGTCTGAAGCCTTTACCTAATGGTATTTCAGCCTCTCTAATGCCTAAAGTTTTAATTTAAACGCTGAGGAATAAGCTTAATATGTTTGCATAAAATTATTTACTCAGCAGACTAAGCTTAACATGTTTGCATAAAATTATTTACTCAGCAGTCTTTAAAAAGGTGAAAGGTCTTTAGAAGACCTTCAGTGGGGGATGTGACAGAGCATCTATTGACCACCACCACCCCAGTGTCCCCAAGTGGGATGGCATCAGACACAAAAAAGTAGAAGACAAAATCCCCATTTATCTCTATCATAATTACAGCACTTCATCCAGTGCCTTCAACATAAATATTACTTCCATGCTTGTGTCACTTCAAGTCTGCATGGTTTAAAATGGGAAAAAACCCTTCAAAATTGTTATTGTACTTCACTCCAAGCTGTTACAACCTTGAAAAGTAAAATAACAGAAACTGCCTACATTTTGAAGCATTTGTGAAGAAAAAAATGTTAAATTTATAAGGATTTTGCTCAAATGTCTGCCAGGCACTGCGTGGCCCAATGAGTCTTCAATCAACATGTTTGCTCATATCAGCTAACAAGAAAGAGCTCAGAATAAGCTTAACAGTGTTTTTTGTTTGGTTTTTTAAAATTCAAATAATTCAGTTCTCAAAACAGATATCTTTCTGATGGGAATTCACTGGTTTAGCATCTCCCCAAGGGTCACTGCACACAGTTACTAACAACAGGAAAATAAAAAAATCAATGCCAGACTTAACAGCATCTTCTTCTTCTTTTACTACTGCTTGTTTTTAATGAGTCTGAACTAGAAAGTCAGGGGGAGGTACCTGCTGACAGGGAACAGCCCTGATGGTCCCTACAAGCAAAGGGGGAGGGCGAAGAGAAAGGCAAAGTTCCTCTCCCACCCAAGGTACCCATTGCACCATGATGGCTCTACTTCCAAAGAGCCCAAGGAGACACATCAGCAGATCACATCAAAGCTGATACTGCACGAGAAAATCTGTAAAAAAGCAACTGCACAGGATTCAAGGAGAGGAAAAATAACCCTGAACAAAAAAGATATTGTACTGTAAAGCGAGCTGAAGTGTTTTCCAATCAGTAACGAAGCAGACTAAATCTCTGCTATCCCCTTGTTTTAAACCTGACTATTTGCAATCAAAAGCAGGATAAAGACTATACTTGAAAGCCATTAGCAAACTACATTTTGAATTATTCCTTTATAGTAGCTGTTAAACCATAAACACACATTTTGCTAATGCTCATTTCTCATGTTTTCCCCCAAATGTTGCTTTTACTGCTGGATTGCAATGATAAACACCAGCGACTCCGATATTTCTTCCACTTTCTTTGAGAATGAAGGCACATTCCCCCAGCAATGTATTCACCAAGGTACCAATCACATTTTTTAAAGTAAGTGGATTTGATGATGAGAACTGCTGAACAAATCTTCAGCAAATGGTGTTTATTGCTTATGCGAATGTTAACCGTGCCACGCCAGCTGATATACTGGTCCTTAAAGCACTCAGCTCCCTGTATTTATAGGAACAGCTCTCCTGAGCCAGAGCAAGAATTAGCTGAGCAAAGCCTGGCCATTTCCATCCCTCACACACCCTCCAGTGCCACCGTGATTTGCACTGCAGACTTCACGCTCATCCGTGCGCACCTTCCCTGTAAAATACATTTCTGCCTGAAGCTCCACAAAGATTAAAGAGTCTTACATACTGCAGTTGGTTTTCCTAAAGTGTTTCCTGCCTACCTCAGCAAGGGACATTTCTAAGCAGGAGGGTTTAAATAATTTCTTTCTGATGACAGGTTATGTGATGAGTCACTTGTCCAAGTGCGGGGATACCCATTTCCACACGTGGATTTTTGCCCTAAAAGCAGAAATCACCTTGCAATTCCTGCAGGCCACCTGACTTGACTGTGCAGCTGGCTCTGCTACAAGGAAAGGATAGAAAAGATGGCCAGAGATCCCTTCCAACTTGCCACATCCTCTGACTCCAGGCAGACACCGATGCATCCGCAGGCAGCCCACGCCAGCGTGCAGAACCCACAGCCCAGAAACGCAGATGTGCAATTCTCTGCCCAAGCACCGTGACAGCACCAGCCACAGGCAGCTGCAGGGTGCTTCAATAGTGCAAGCAGTGCAATATTCCCAGCTCACAGGCAGGTTCCTCTAACACAGCCCAGTTATTCTGCCATCTCGGCAGCCTCTGTGGAATGCCACATCTCCCTAGAATGAACCACGCGCTGAAACAGCTCTGGACACGCAGTTCTCGCTCGGTTTGGGCACAGGACAGAGCCCACACTCACTTTCCTCTGTAAAATCAGTTTCACAAGAAACATAAACTTTCTATGCCAAAAGGCCAGGAAAAAATATTTAAAGAAAATTTGAATATTAAGAGTTATTAAAAGTTAGTCACTGAATACTGTAGTCTAAGCTAATTTTTAACAGCTTGAATGCTTTCCAATTTGTCTGTTTTTCTCAGTCAAGAGTTTGCGTTTGCAGAGATCCTGAGAAACTGGAGAAACTGTGCACAGTGTAAAACAGAGCAAGTCAAGGACAAAGCTACAAACCTTAGCATCCATTTGGAGTTTGCAAGATTCTTAAGAGATAGTTTTTCCTAGTCAAGCTGATTAATGCTGTTTTAATGTGCAATATTTTGTGTTTAATAACCCCAGCCTTGCTTCTGAAAGGAGGAAAGGGTTTTACAGTTCAGCATTTTACAGTCGGTTTTGCAAAGGGCTACCACTAGATTGCATCCATAATTTTTTATGCTGCCACCTCCGATAGCAGATGGCAAACTGCCAAGGTGGAGTCCAACTTCCTGCCTGGAATGGCAATGTTTTGGGGCAGAGGGGGGACAAAATGTGGCTGCAAGAAGAAGAAATGCAAAACCAAAAGCAAAGCAACATAATTTGGCCAGGGCTGCTAAAATTAATTACGCGAGTATATATTTATTTTAGAAGTCTCCATCCCCTGGGAACTCCTCAAATGACAAAAAAATGTAAAACCATTTTACTCCTCCCTCAGTCACTGGCCATCCCAGCCTGAGATTATGTGCACTAATAAAAGCAGGATGGGAAGAACATGAAACATTTGGCGAAAAGCATTCCGGGTCAGCGCTCTGCATCACTGCTCTCGAGGAGCTGAAGGTGAACAGGGGAGAGCTGCCCCACGAGAGCCACTGCCCACCTGCCACTGGGGCTCACGAGAGAGAGGCTACCCAGGGCAAAAACCCCATGCCAGGGGGACATTAGCTATTCCTGCTACATCTCCAAACCTCCTCTGGCAGAAGGTTACATCCAGACCCAGTCCCAAAACACAACCAAGAAACCTGTGCTAAAGATGATTTGCTCTAGTTAACACTTCTTTGCATCTCCACAGAGCAGAAAGCCTGGGTTTTATTACAATAAACTCCCTCCACAGGAAGGGCTTCACTTTTAATTACAGCATTTTAAGGTTATATACTGTTTTCTGGCCCTTAGATGTAATTAAATATAGATGTTCTCAGAGCTTAATGTCAGTTTAAATTCCAGGCCAGAGCAAGTAATTTGTTTGCATGTTCAATGAAGAAACCATTTCTCCCATGTTTCAAAGACCTGTGCTCATGCATCATGTATAAAGGTTGCCTTTCTCCAAGCTAAAAGGTCAAGCAGACCTGAAATTACACTTGGCCCTCTAAGGAGGAAAAAAACCAGGAATCAAAATTTTGATCTTCCTGCCTTGAAAACCTAATAGTTCCGAATTTTTGAGTCCAGCTAGTGCCTGCCTCACTAGTGTGATCTCAAATGCTTCCACCCTGGCTTGTGTCACTGTGAACTGCAGACAGCAGGCTAAGGGTGCACAGCTACTGGGGTGACTGTGCAAGGGTTTGGGATTATACTTCCTGGGGTCATCTACCTCCATGCTGATAGTGAGCCACAGTCCAAGACAGACCATCAGATTAGATGCAAAAATGTACATAAAATAAACACTGGCCTCTCCCAACCTTTGCACCACCAGTGTTTGCTCAGTTACAACAGATTAAAAACTGGTAGCTGGAGACTTGTGAGAAATGAGCTGATGGGGACAATTCCCAGCAGGAACCCTGAGGTCTCCTCAGCTCAGAGCTGCCAGCTGAGCTCTGTGTGGGACAGATGTGCAGGATGGCACATGAACACCTAATCCAACATGTGCAGGCACTCCCCTGCTAAGCCTGGACTACAGCCCTCCACATAACTGACCTTGGTCAAAACCCTCAGGTTTTGAAGATTTGCTTCTCTGAAGGCCTTGCCCACCATTCATTTATTTATAAAACTTATTTAAGGCTGTTCCTCATAGTTTGTCTGAGTTGCAATGACTCCTGCACACAAGCAGCCACCACCAAAGAGATGTGCATGTCAAGACAGTTTGCCTCAAAATTTCAGAGGAAACTTTCCTGCTCTGTAGGGAGCATCCTTTTTTCCAGCATGGGGTCAAATCATGTACAGAGGCAGCCTTACATAGAGCAGGCTGTGTTCTTCCTGTTCCCATGCCAAAAGGCCTAAGAAAGCTTCTCCCATGAGCAACGAGTTACTAATCCCAGGTTTCACTTATCCACTGTGAACGCATCCTTTTCTAGAAAATATTGTTCAATCCCCCAAAAAAAGCACTGGAATGACACCAAAATCATTGTGTTGCAGTAATTGCTAGCGATTTTGCTCAGCTTACAAGTACAGAGCTTTTATTTGAATACCACTGCAAAAGTCAGCTGGCACAGGAAGGCTGGCCCATTTCTTGGTTTACTTTGCATCACCCTTGGTAAAAAATGTTTTACAAGTCAAGTGCTCCACTGAGACTGACTGGTAACTTGTTTGTTCTCAGATGCTTCCTCCACTGGGATTACACTGCTCTCACTAGAATTGGCAGGGAGGGCACTGAGGTGAAATCACACCTTCACAATTCTGAGACTTCCACAGGACTGTTATTTAGAGTTACAAAACTTTATTCACCTAGGGAGGTAGAGGGGCTGTGCAAGCAGGCAGATTCATTACCAACCACTGTCCCCTGGGATCAGCCTCCCCTTTGACACCAACTCTGCACAAACCATGTCTGGAAACAATCTGGAATCTCAGAAGCCCCCCCTTGCACTTGACCCCGAGCAAGGCTGTTGATGCTCCTGTCGTTACCTGCAGCTTCCCACACACGTCAGCACCTCAGTGAGGGAGCTGTTCTAGCCCTTTACAAAATACACAATCCATGACTCCTTCTCCTGGTGCCCACTGCTCATCCTTCCTTACCATTGCTTTTTTTCCCCCTCTGCAAGCATCTGCTGCATTGGGGCTCTGCAAACACCACCCATCCCAGGATCCACCACATAAAATTGAGCTTTATCTATTTCAAAGCACAAAAGGGAAACCCTGCAGAAAAAACAGGAGCACCTTGGCAGCTCTGAGGCTGCATTAGTATTTCTTCTCTCCTCTGTTTTGCTGCACTTTTTGTACTGAGATTTAAAGCACAGCCGTGAAAGGAAATCAGGTCCAGGTTATTCAGCTTCTGGCCTCTGGCTCTTGCTATGGATCCTGCACTAGATTAAAGAGCTCTTTAACAGAAGTAATTTTCTCTGCAGGAAGGTATCTAACCACAGTTCCCTGGCCACCTTTGTGGCAATTTGAAAAGAAGCTCAAGGAGGTCTGCATCCCACTCCAGCACTCACTTTTGGGTATCCTTTTAAAGGAGGTGGTCCCCATGGCACCCTGATGTGGGTGGTGGGACAGTGCAGTGGGACAAAGTGCCTCCACACTGTCCAGTGAGCCCAGGCTGCCACCAGCTCCCTCAATATCTACTATGGATCATCCTCAGCACAGGGCATGGACCATGGGGGAGACACTGATGCTGGGGGACAAGTGGGGACTGTCACCCTGTGCAAAAACAAATAGGGATTTGGTCAAGTGATTTTCTTCTTCTCATTAATGGTTTTCTGAGCTAAAATAAATAAATTAAAGGAAAAAAAAAGTCAAATCTTCTGATGGGTTTCCTCAACCTATTTACTTTCATTTTTTTAAGAAGTGTTTCCTGATCAGCTGCACAATAAATTATTTGCCATGACATTAATTATGCATTATTTATTTAATACATGGTAATTTATGTTGACAATGGCAATAATTCTTTGTGCTGAAGGTGCTGGATGCTGACTAGTCACCAAGGGAGATGCTACTACCTAGGCTGAACAAAATACTTCACAGTAATTTCAGACATCAGTAGTTTGATACTAGCTTTGAGGAGACAGAAAACAGCAGGAATGTCTAAAACATCCTTCTAAAATTTCTCTCCACTGAGGTATTTCAGCACCTATATCATCATAGGAGCAACAGGATTTGGCACTACTTGATCATCTGGGGTTAAAAGGGAGAGGATGGAGAGAGGTAAGTGACAGTCGTACAGGAAACTCCGTATTTTGCTATCAATAGTTAATCTACTGTGTCACATTTCTTAGAGAACTAAATGAAATGCAGCAAGCGCTGTGTAAAATTGGAGCTAGGGAGCAGAATGATTTTGTAGAGCAAATAACTGTCTCATACTGGCTGTTTTATGCCCTATTGAACAACCAGCAGTTTATGAAAACAAAGTTTCATAAATACCGGTGGAGATTTCCTTCCCAGGAAGCACTCTGTGGATTTACAGGGGCTCAAATGAGAGTGGGAAGAGCAACCTGAGGGCTGAGGAGTGAGTCCCTGGCCAGTGCTGTGGGTCTGGTGAAGAGAGAGCAGCAAGAAGCACGGGGCAGGGAGGCTCCTTGTGGAGCAGCATCACTGCTTTGCTCCGTGCTGTCACAGCTGGAGAGGCTCAGCAGCTGGAGTGGCCCAGGGAGCATAAGGAACCCCAGTGGTCAGGGTCTTGAGCATCAGAGCCCAGAAAAGATTAGATATTAGGAAGAAATTAGAAATTCTTCCTTCTGAGGGTGAGGCCCTGGCACAGGGTACCCAGAGAAGCTGTGGCTGCCCCATCCCTGGAAGTGTTCCAGGCCAGGCTGGATGGGACTCTGAGCCAGCTTGTCTATGGAAGGTGGCCCTGCCCATGGCAGGGGGGTTGAAACAATCTTTAAGGTCCCTTCCAAACCAAACCATTCCATGATTCTATGATTTTAAACCTTGCTGCAGCTGGTCAGAGTCCCAGCACCTCTGACTGAGAAGGGACAGAGCACAGCACTCGGCACATGGATGCAATTGCACTGGGGGGAGTAAAGGGCTGCTTTGAGGGCTCTCCTGGTCAATTCCTAGGAACAGGATGGAGGAAAACTTCTGGGAATGCCCCTAAGGACAGTGAAAAGTCGGATTTAAATTTTTTTTTTTTTCAGAAAGACTGCAGAGAAAACAAAAAACACCCATGCAAATCAGATACAGGCTCACTGAGGCTTCTTGCCACACACCAGGGCTCATCCAGGAGGAGAAAACACACTGAACCTCATAGAGCATTAAAATCCAAATGGAAAAAGCCTGGTCATTAAATCACCTGGTGTTGTGGTACACATGGCTGTTTGCATTATTAAGAGTAATTTTCACATACAAGTCCCAAGCCTTTACCCAGAGCTCTGAATGCTCTACATCACCCATGGCATGTCACCTCAGGCCTCAGCTGAGAGGACTTGGCAGACACAAAAATGTATTACTTTCATCTCGACTTAAAACCTGTCACCTCCATGACTCAACCTCACCTATGGCGTAGGAGTAAGTCTGACTTTACTTATAAAACCAGGATTTTTGCCAGATGCTATTGCAATTAGAAATACTATTTTTAATACCTCAAGTGCAGCTAATTTTTTTTTAAAGTTAAATCATGGTGAATCTAAATTAACTTCTATTAAACGAGTCAGGAACAAACACTTAATACTGCAATAAAATATTTCCTCTATTGCCCTCTTGCCATCCTGACCTCCAAAAAACAACCAACAGCATCAGCACAACAGGCAGACACACACCAGCTCAGCTTATGGGATGCTCCAAGACACATAGAACAACTTTCTGTTTGGATTTCCCAAGGACAAGCAAAGTTTAAGAAAAACAAAGAAACCATTATTGTGAACCACGTTGGTAACGCTTCAAAAATCTGGACTGAAGAATTATTGACTGCCTCTGAAAGCCATCTCACTGTGAGAAAAACACAGTCTGAGCGTCACTGGGTCTGAGGAGAAGTGCTAACTCCCAGTGTATCAAGGCCCTGAAAGCAAAGCAATAAAGTGTATGTTTTATGAAGTTTCCTTGTAAGAAGGCTCCATCAGTTACAGCCCCCACGGGAAGGCAGGCGGCCAGCACCAAGGGCTCTGTTTTTGCCATGATGTGCTACTGCTGGCTGTATTTTATACCTCTCTGGACAGCACCACAGACCCCCAGCTCCCTGCTCTGCAGGACATAAGGCTGAGATTGAGCATACCATCATTTTCAAGCCTCCCTTCATCTCTCTTTCAAGCTACACCACAAACCCACCCCACACCCCCCTCCCCTCCTGCAGCTCTGCTGGGCTCTGCCTTGCCTGCTGGATGCAATCAGCAAGCATGGCTGGTGTGAGAGTCAAAGAGAAGGTTGCTGTCGACAGCTAACTTTCCTGGCCTGACCCTCTGATAGCTTTTTTTATGTTTAAATGATGTGATAAAAATCAGCAATGAATTATGCAGCATCACTTGATAAGTCCAACCCCAACAGTTCTTGAGAATCCCATTTTAAAGTTAAATTGGAGTTTGATTCTTTATCTCAAAGCTTTAATAAACTAAGTGAGCTGTGTGCTGTACTCTCCACTGAATTGTTCTTCAGCTCTCTCCCTCCCCATCCCCAAGGGTACAGGAAGTTCAGGAGCTCTCCCTGACCTGCACAAGAAAAACTCCTGCAAAACAGAGGTCTTGCCCTCCCCTGTGCTGCAAGCAGTTTAATTTGCCTGCCAAGTTTTTCCAGTCTTGCATCCACCAGCTCTCCCTAGGAAACACCCATTACTGCTGCTGTCATACCACACCCCTACAAGCCATCACTTTGGAAGTGCAACCATTTTTCCTTGGCCTTTGCTGGGTTTCACCCACTCTTTGAAGATGTCTTTGCACTGTCTGTAAGCCAACAAGTCTTGCACTTGATGTTGATCTCAGCTTAGCAGAGTTTAACCTAGAGACTATCCATGGACCTACCCCAACACCCTACTCCAGTCTGCAAGGGTGATGATTCCTAACTGATCCCAGGACAACTGGCCACTCTCTCCTTGGTGGAATCATCAGCAAGAAAAATGGCTATAGCCATTAATGGCACAAGTATTTTGATGAATCAACTATCACAGCACTGCTTGCTGTAACATTTCATACTGCAGCCAGCTCCTCTCTTGCCAAGTGGTGGAAGACCAAATCTGCAAAAGTGAGGGTGTCTGTTTGTCCATCTGTTTTCCCCACTCTGGGCAGCAATTTTAAAAATTCCAGCCGTGAGTACTTTAGTGGAGAGGCTGAACAGGTGCCTGGCTGGAATGTCAACCATAGTTCGGATTTCCAGACTTTTGGGGCTTCCCTTTGAGCGCTTTTTGGAGATGGGGTGCAGAGAGTGAAGTGTAAGACCCCCAGGATCCCAGCATCCAGCAAAGCAGCACTGGAGATGCAAGCTTTAGGGTCATCTTGTGAAAGCAGAGCAGAACACTGCTGCAGGATCATTTTCCATTTCAAGAGACTGGAAAAAAGGATGTTGAGAGCACAGATCCAAACCTGCACAATGGGAACACCTGCCTTGGCCCCACTGCAGAGCTACAGCATTAATGGAGCCACTATTGAGGGAAAACAACAACACACACCTCTAACAAAAGCTTTTATAAAGCACTAAAAGGCTGTGCTAGCCTGCACCACTCCAGGCCTTGACTTCCTGTGCCTCGTCTGTGACGTTACCAAAATGGACAATGTAATTAATTAAATTAAAATGCATTAAGCAATCCAGCAGGAAGACAGAGTTGCCTATTTCAGTTCTCCTGAAGTACCAATTATTACAGCAGGGGGAAAGAAAACAGCCATCATCATAGCCCTGGTGCCATTAAAAATAAAATCCAGGGGGAAAATAAGCGTAAGGAATAGCAAAGCACAATGTGCAGTTGGTGGTCCAGTAAAAACTGGGAACAGGAACAGTCACTGCAGAGAAAAATAGGCAGAAAGAGGAACAGAACAGGCAAGATGCTTGCTGTATCACTCCAGGGCAGTCCTGAATGAGCAGTGGCCAGTGGCTCAATATATCCACCCACTGGGCTGGACAGCCAAGTCATGAACCCCCAGAAAAGAGGCAATGTCTCCATAATTTGAAGCCAGATTACTCTGGCGTAGCCAGGACCAGAACCTGGCTTGGGGAAGGGATCAGTTTCCTTGTTAAGAAAATTCATCTCTATACCAACAGCATTTTTATGGAGGAGGATACCTCTAGAAATGCCAGAGGATGAGAGCGCCTGCATCCCAGCTGGAACACCCAAGCACCACCACCACCAAAAGCCTGGCTGGCCTGGTGACAGACATGAAAATAAAACACATCCCTGTCAACTGATGCTGCACGTAGAAGGAAATTCACTGTCCTTGCTGGAAACAGCTGTCAAATTGCAGCCAATGCTCTGAACAAGCGATCTGTTCCCGTATCTATGGCAGCCGCCTTTGGTGCCTCCACAGGCACCGGGACAGACCAGTGGCCCTGCATGCCTGGCCACACAGAGCCAGCCTGGAGCCAGCTCAAACCCAACAGAAGCCTGGAAAATTGTCTTCAAAGGGGGAAGTCTCTTCCTGAGTAATTCTTTTGGGCTCTCAGCAAATAAACCAAACATAATAAACAGTAAAATATGCCCCTGGATGTTCGGTTGGAAAATGGTCCCTGGCTTTGTCCACAGCAGGTTGGTCCCTCCCTTGCCCAAACCTGCCTGCCCCAAAGCACAGGACCAAGTGATGCCACCTCAATTCCACTGGCTGATCCATGGTTTGAGCCAGTTGTCAGACAGGGGTTGCAGCATCCAGATGCAAGCAAGGCCTGATTCTGCAATGATGCTGAGATACAGCATCACCCTGAGTCCTGATGCACAAGGAAGAAGCACTGGGGGACAGCAAAAGAGATTTCCCATGAAGGGCACTCTCCAGTGGGTCTCTGCAGCAACACCATGCTCTCATGCCAAACCTCCTCAGTTTCAGCAGGGCCACATTAAGGCAGAAGGCTGTATGGATTTTATTAAACCCAGAACTTCCCTGCCATGTCAGAGGTCTTGGCATGCAGCATCTTCTATTAGAACATTTATCTTCTGGCACGAGGTGTGTCATACACACATCCCCAAGAGCCACAGGTGAGAGATGCAGGCATGGGGTTGGAATAGCTTGCTGATATTTTACTTTTACAAATAAAACCAGAGAAAGGATTGCAGGCACAGGATGCAAGCAGAGAGCTGAAAGAACTGATTTGGATCGACGGCTACAGGCTCCTGCAGCCGCAGGAGAGAGGTTAAGACAGAAAAATGTTCCCATAAAATATCAGTTTATCATAGCCACCTCCACCAGTCCCCCTCCATCTTTCCACAAGAATAACAATAAAAGTTTCTCCATTATTTTGCTATTTCCCATCCTGCACAGAGCAAGCACTACCACCAAGATCAGAAAGTTCCTGTAAGAGATTCAAGCCTGATTCCTCTGCTTTGTCCTGCAGACTTCTGAGGGAACCTGCAGAGCCATTATCAGGGCTGGCTCCCATCAACGAGCCTTTCATCTGCTAAAGCCTCATATTGACACTTGCTTATTTATAGCACCTGCACTGCACCATTCATTTAAACACATCACCATTTGTGAATAAAAGATAAAGTGGACTTTGAAGCATTGGCCTCAAAACACACCAACCAGAAAGAGGAGACAAAGCTCTCTAAAGGTGAAACTGCAATTGGTTGCTGCCCTTCAGCTCCCTGCAACCTGACCTGTACCTGCAGAGGATGCACATCCATTCCCCAAACCTCCTTCTTTCCAGACAATCTGAACAGAACCAAAAGGTTGCAAGGACTCCAGTATTTCCTGGCTTTGCTCAAGCCACCTTTAAATTAACTGCTCTTAATTATTTCCTGTGATTTAGTACACTCTAAGTACAAAATGCCTGCTACAGATCTTTGCCATCAATGTTCACTGTGGGCTGTCAACATTTCCATCATCATCATAATTCTATTCAATCACCACCCCTCATTGAGACTTATCAGCAGAAAAACAAACAGAACTGTTCACAACTTGACTGCAAAGAATAAACCAGCTGAAGGGAGAGAAGAAAAAGGGCTCTAATCCCCTCCAGCTGCAGCAAACATAACTAAGTCACAAAGGTAAACCAAAAATATTGAAAAAATCCAGGGATAACATGAAATATTTAGTGACGATGGTGTGAAGTGCGTGTGCTTTTCACTTCATATCATGCACTACTGAAGCCAATTTTTAATTAACCAAAACCAACAATAAAACTCCAAGCTTGGATCTCCGGGTGGCAGAAGGGCAAGATCGATGCCAAAGAAACTTGGATGCAGATAGGAGCATCCAAGAGTGTGGCCTTTCCAAACCCTGTGCAAACATGAGAGCCTGCCCAGGACTGAAACAGCCTAATTCAAGGCTCAACCCCTTGTCAGCCTGAAGCAGATGAACAGGGCTAATTTGGATTTAAGTGAATAAAGGAGAAGAAAAACAAGCCTCTAGGATTCAGCATTGATATTCATGTGGCTTTATGACACAACTCACAATACTGTATATTCTTATAGTTTCAGCTTTTGGCATCTGGCTTTCCAGCTATAAAACATTTGGGTCTTTGTCACTCTGGAAATGAAAAAAAAACAACCAAAAATTCAGCGTGAGTTACGTACATCCAGATACAAAGGAAGTTGCTGCTCCCTCATTCCTGTGATTTTAATGTTACAGTCAAACATATTTCACAGGGAGAAGCTGCTGCATGTGAGCTCAGGTCATGGTTGCTGCTACGTGGAGCATCATACACACATTTTTAGTCATGCAAATCGTGATCCAATTTGAGCTTAAATCCTCACAGAACTCAAATCTCTTTGAAAATAGTCCAAGAGTTCAAATAAGAGGCTGAATTTCAACTTGGCTGAGCCCATTAACAGCTGATCAGCAGGCACCTCCAACATGCTCCTGCAATCCCAAATCTGAGTAGATCTTAACTCACAGGGGTCCAGTGGGAACACCTCCCACAGCTCTCCATGGTGCAGTTACCACTCCAGCATCCAGATATGCATGAGCAGGTATTTTTGACCTGGTATTATCAGGTACACTCTATTTTAGTGATATTTTTCTGGTAGCTTCTGAATCACAACAAAGGGAAGTGCATTCTGCAGCAAAGGTAGTTGAGCATTAAATTTTTTAAACCTTTGTCTTGTTACTTCTGAAAAAAAGTAAGAAGTACAAGCAGGCAAAAAAGCAGTGGCACCATGGGGGCTGTGTCTTCTCTAGGCACACAGAGCCCAGCCTTACACTCTCTGGCTGCATCACCAAACCTAGGTGAGTGCCACTGATGTGATCTAGGAGGAATAGTGGATTAGGATAAATCTTCACAATGAATCTGCAATGGTTATAATCATGGCTTTTGATCAGTCTGGTTTACCCCAAACCACGAGCTCGAGCTCAGCGTTGTCAGCTGCCTGCCTTAATTACGTCACGAGCCTGAGAGGGACAGAGAAGCATTTCTTTCTCCAATCTCTCCTAACTCCTTTAAGACCATCATATTCTTTTCTGTCACTGGTACCTGGATGTCTGGCCTGGGCAGGATGCTCTTCTTGGTAGAAGCATGTTCAATCCCTTTCCAAACAACAGCAAAATCCTGCATTTAGTTGGCCAGTAAAAAGGAGGAGAGCTTTTTTTTTTCCTGCAGCACCACGATATGTGATAAAATGTTATGCTTTAAAAAGAAGAAAGATTTCATTGGAAGCAGCATGTTACCTAAAGCATCATTTTCAGCACAGAGACAGCAGGAAAACACTCCTTTTACATGGGAAGAGCTCTCTATTGGAATAGGGTAGGTTTGAGATAACCTGCTTTTCTCTGCACTGAGATGAGCAGCACTCTAGCAGCCAGCATAAGGGGCAGCAATATGATGCAGCAGCTCTGATGGTCTTACCAAACACAGAAAAATACACATCTCCTCTTTAAACATCTTCTAAATCCTCTCTCCCACAAGTGAATTGACAGCCTGCAGAAAAAAAACCTAGTTTGCTCAACACTAAGTGCACAATTTTGTGCTAATGCACAATTCTGGGTCCGCAGGAGTACCACAGTCCTGTGGCCAGGCGCAGCAGGGAACCACTGCTGAAATCAATATTGCTTATCAATGAAGGGGAAAATACATCCAAGTCTTTGAAGACTTCTAAGCTCATTGTAATGAAGCTTCCTGCTCTAATCTAGCCTGTGCACACAACAAAACCAGCCAGACTTCTGTTTGCAATTCCTGCATTTTAAATAATTCACAAAGAAATCAAGACAGCTTATCACGGCGCGCAGGGAATCGCAGTGGATGCGGTCTTGCTGCAGTGCTCTTCCCTCTGACGCCTGTTGCTCCTGGTGCTGCAGGACAGCCCTACCCTTTGGTGCCATGAACACTTCAGGACAGCCCAGGGCAAAGGACCACCTAGACCCTCTGCTCCAGATGCCCTCTGGAGACTTCTCCCACCACTGGGGGAAACACTGAGATTTTATACAGCAGACTCCTCTAGCAAAAGAGCAGAGCTGGGAAAAGAGGTGAAACCTTCAACAGCCAAAAGAGGCAAAGGCAGACCTTGGTGCACCAAGCCAGGCCTTGCTGGGTTCTGCATCCCCATGGGAGCATAAAGCTTGTGGAGAGCTCCTCAGCAGAGGGGGCTTCAGGGTTCAGAGCAGTGGGATCTGCCACAGAACCTCCATGCTGAGCAGGATGCAGCCACCCCTGGCACTGTTCCCTGCCTCAGGGTGCCCTTCATCACTGCCACAGCAGCATCCAGATCACTGCCAGCAGCCCTGTTCCATCCTCATCCCAGGGCAGACAGGGTGTCCAAGGAGATGCCCTGGAATAACAGAAAGCAGAGAACATTGGTGGATGGGCACACGTGTGGGTACACGTGTGGGAATGGGAGGGAAGGCCAGGGAACCCCCCAGGGCGGCACAGCCTGACACCACAGTGAGAATGCATCTTCAGTGCAATGCTCTCCCCTGTTCTCTTATGCTTCAGCATTTCCACTCAACCATGTCCAGCCAAGCTGTTGTTACTGGCCACAGCACTGCTGCCCCAGGGCTGAATTAGTGCTTTGTCCACCCCCAGCTCTGCTCTTGCCTGAAGGGCTGCCAGGGAGGGCGGGGAAGAAGGCTCCTTCCAGCAGCCACCCTCGCGGCATGGGCCTGCAATACTTGTGTAATTCACTTTGCAGCTCCCTGCCTCCGGGCATGGAGCAGCAACCAACCACAGCTGATCTTGCTCTGTGAACTGCCAGTCAACAGACAGCATTTCTCAGCACTGGTATCCTCCCTGGTGGGTTTGTCAACAGCTTTGCCCTTCTCAAAGAATGGTTTTTTTGGAGATGAGGAGGTAGCAATCCTTTACCTGGGTTGGATGCCAATGGTCCAGCATGCCTCCCCATCGAGGCAGGGGTTGCTGGAAGTGTCAGGGTGCCTGCACACACGTACTGCAGCTTCATCTGTTTTGCTTTCCCATGACAAGCACTTACTGCCAGCAGCTATTTTTCTTCCCTCCAGTTTTAGTTTTAAAACCAGGAAAAAGTCAGCTTGCTTTCCTGATAAAAATCAGGAAGTCTTAGAAGCAACTTTGTCTAAAGAAACTGTTTTTAAATGATGAAGAACTGTGGGAACTCTTCTCACCAGAGTTCACCTGGCTTGGAACCGATCCTGTGATTCTTTTTCCTCCAGAAACCTCCCCAGGTGAAGATGTTCATCAGCCATGTGATAGAAGCCCCATGAAAAATACCTCTGCAGGGACTTGCCTACCCAGAACCTATTCCCTGGGCCCCCCAGGGCTCCATGCCCTGAGCCCACCTGCAGAATGGAGCACAGTCCTGAGGCTGCTCAGCATTGGGCTACAGCACAGAACCCCAGAGGTACCAGGAACAACTTGTTTCTCCACAAATTGCTTGTGTAGCTGCCTCCAACTTACAGAGAACTCCATGTTCCTAATGTTTCTCATGCATTTCTGGGACCTGGAGGATAAAGAGTGGAAGACGCCATGAGCAGACTCCTGGAGCAGATCTGAGCAGGGGAGTGGGATTGGATTCCCTGCAGGAAGCAGAGCCTCCCCCTCTCAGGCCTAGGATGGAGGGGCAAGCAAACCCCCAGAGAAAAGTGCTGACACTCTACAGCCTGTTTCCTTAAATCTAGTGCATTTTCCCCTCCCCTGAGAGCCACAGTACTTCTCGGCCCCAGCTTTTTAATCTGATGCTCACAGTTAAGTGTGCTGCTAATTAAACATTCCATTGCAAAGCTGCTGTTGGATGCCTCCCTCTCCTCTCACCAGAGCAGGGCAGCACTGTGAAGCAATACACTGTGGAGCAGTCTGATGGTCCTGACAGCTTTGGGAGTAAGATGGCACTGGTCCCAGAGAGTACCAAACCCCCACAGCTTGGGGATTATGTTACACTTCAACCTGTCATCCATCAAAACCCAGAAACCAATCTCACCCAGTGGAAGAAAAATCAATAGCTTTCTCTTTCAGCACCAGGGGATGTATTTTGTCTCCTATCCCAGGGTCTTAATCAAGGGACATGATCCCAGATAACTTATCAGTGATGGTTTTGTAGCAGCTAAGGACATCTGGCACATCACAGTGGGTTTTAGCCATGGGCCACTTCTCAGGTTCAAAACTCACTCCTGTTAAGAGAGGTTCAACCAAAGCATTAGATGGAGCAATGCAGGCTAAGCCATGCACGTCCCTGCCAGAAGGAGAACACCACATACTTCAGGAGCTGAGCTGGAGACAGCACCAGTGACAATTTGAGTTCTGATTGGATGGCAGCCCAGCAGCACCCCTGTGCCAGCAGGTCACCTCGCCTTGCACCATTTCTGCGATGAGGTGCAGGAGCACTGCGGTACCTGGGAGCACTGGGAGGCTGGAGGTTCTGAGTACTCCTTGGCAGAAAGAAAGTACTCATACCCTATCACTGAACACCCTGACAGGGCTAATTGCTATGTTAGACATCTGAACAAACAACACTAATCACCACATTAAATAGCTACAATTAATGCTGTGCTGCCAAGCAGTGCCACACTGCCTTCACCTCCGGCGCCCTGCAGGACCACCCCTGCATCAGGTCAGCTGCAGGGTCTGAACTGGTCCCAAAAACTCTGGACATTCCTGCTCACCAAACCCATGGTGGGGACATTTCCCTGGCAGCCCATGAGCAGAGCAGCAGCACACAGCATCAGTGACCTGCTTTCCTTCTTTTGGCATGTCCTCTGCAGAACACAGCTGCAAAGCGGGCAGAGACGCGCTGCTGAGTAGTGTTTTATTCGCAAAACCTTTTGCTTCCTTCTTCTGGAGCACACAGGGAATACTCTTTGGAAGGGAAAGGTGTTTTAGCACTTTGGTAGCTTCTGAGCTCCTGGAGGACATGCAGTGACAAGGGACAGACAAGGACACTGCACATAGAGCTGGATCCTGTTCTCACACCAGCAGTGCCCAAGGCAGCTCATAGGCAGCCCCATAACTCTGCTGGGACCAGCCAGCAGGACTGAGCCTCCCATCGACCAGGAGACACCAGGGAGAGCTGGACTGGTTTTAGAGCCTCTGGCTTGGCAATGAATTTAATTTCATTTATTTAGAAAAACAGCATTTTTGCAGCAAGCCCAGGTTAAAAGCATAAATAAAACATTTTATGTCACACTGGATTTTCACAGAAGGAATCAATAGTTTTGATTTAGTAATAATGAGAAGAGAGCCCTGTTTACTACCTGTCAGAAGGGCAACAAAAAGCTCCAAAGAGTCTCACTCCCTCTTGGCATTTTCAAGCTGCCACTTTGCACTGGCAGTGCAGGGAGCAGCCTGCGGTATCCCACATGGCTGGCAGAACATTCCAAATCAGGCAAAAGCAGACACACAGCTCACTCTTATATTTTTCACCTTTTAACTTTTCCCCATGGCCTTGCTGGTTTGAGGTCTCTGGCCCTTTTCCATCAGGGTTTACAAGTGCTCATATTGAGAGGGTTTGCATTAAAAAGCAGCACCTACACGTGAAACATCTTTGCTCCACAGAGGCCCTGCAGCCAGGGATGGTAGGGAACAACTCGTTCACCCCTCTGCAGCAAGGTGCCCAAATCCTACAGATTGGGCATGCTGCACCCTCCCCTGTACATCCCTACCACCCTCCTTAGCATGTCCAAAACCCCACATCCAAGACTGAAGATGATGTTGCCAATTAAAAAGGGGCCTGGAGCACAGGACAGCAAGAGCACAGAGTTGCTAACCTCTGGATCTCCCCCCACTCCCCCCACAATCCATCCTGTGTTGACCAACACCAAATCCAATGAAGAAACAAGGCAGCAGCTCTCCAGGAATGGATTACAGGGACCACAAGATGTCACTGAGCCCTTTCCCACTGAAGACCCATCCACCCTTGTGCTGCTACTGCCGGATGGAAGCAGGAATGTGGGAGAAGCCAAAGCATCCCTGTGCTGATGGATGTTTTGCTGCTAATTAGGCTGGAGGCACAGCTCTGCCTCTCTGTGGCCCTGGCAGACGTCACTGGGTGTGACCTGGGCACAGGGGAGCTACGGGCCAAGGCAGGCACCATCTCATTAACACAGACCCACTCTCAACCTTGCCACGTCTTCCTCCCGGGTGTTAGCCACCAGTTCCCACTGGATCCTTGTCACTGGGACTAGAAAACAAGGAAGCATGAACTTGTTTGCTTATTCACTCATCCCTATGTTTCCAGGTGAGGAAGATGAAAGGTTGCAACAAGCCTAGAATGGCACCAGGCCCTTGCTTGGGCTTGTCCCCTGCACACCTGAGGGAGTAGAAGGCTGTGAGAGAATAAAAGCCCCAGTGCTCTCCACAACATCCAGAGTGATTTGCAAATCAAGTCTGCTCACGTAGTCATCATCAGATACACGGGACTTCCAGTTAATTAGTTTCTAATGTTATTAATTACCTGTCTTGCAAGCATTTTACATCAGACGCACAATGTTTAATTTCATACATAAGAACCCAGAGCACTCAACTACCAGTATTAATCGGGAAGACTGTTTTTAATGCCAGTCTCATTTTCACAGCACAGTACTAGTACTTACATGAGGAAAGCTCTGCTACATCCTATCATCTGGCACTCGGTTATCACCACAAAGCACAAGAACCACATGCTGTTGTTTAATTGAGTCTCTGTAGCACAAGGGGGGTTGCTGTGGTTTTCGGTAAGAAAAAGACCCCCTGGGTACTCAGCACTGCTCCTGTGGTGCCCTGAGCCCCTCCACAGAGCACAGCCCTGGGGACTCTCCAGGCAGCTTTTGTATTTTCCTCAGATGTTTGCTCTCACTGCCTGCCCCTGAATGGGCTTGCTTCACAGTTTATTTTGGGAGGCTGAATATTGCACTTGGAGCACGTTTCAGAGAATGCTTATACCCCACTTTGTCACGGAGTTGCATGCTGCTTCCTTCATCCATCACTCACCCCGAGCCTGAGTGGAGGCAGGGAAGAAAGGGTGGGTGTGGGAAAACCATGGTTTAGCACTGTCTGTAAAATAAAACGAGGCATCTCTCCACGGGTCCATTTGCACAGAGAAAAATGCCCAGACTCATTTGCACATACTGATAATGACCACAGCCATTAATACTCCAAGCCACAGGCTCTGAGCTCAGCGTGAGGAAGGAGGAGAATGTGTTCCTTGCAGACAGCAGTCCCATGGACCAAAGGAGCCATCACCAAGCCCACCTGGTGAGCTGGTACAGCTGAGGGTGGACCAGCCCTTGCCACACTGCACCCACATGACCCAGAAGTAAAAGCACCCAGGGGTTCCCCCGTGCTCCACACTGACTTCAGGCCAGCTGGGTGTTCTATTTGCTAACTTGCTCGGAAAACCCCCATGATACTTCAAGCCAAGGGCTCTCAGCTGCTTAAAACAGCTCTACAACTGGGTGAAGTAGGAGACAGTATTGGCACAATTCTGATGATGAGGTGCTGTACAAACTCTGTTTCTATGGCAACACCATATTACAAAGCTATTTGGATATTCATTACAGTTTTCTAATTCTTATAAACCTATTCAGTCCATAATTCCCATTTATTCCAAGACCCTCTGTGCAAACTGTCTGACTCTCTGCAAACTGTGCAGCAGACCCTTGCTTTGAAAGACTCTGCTCACCTGCCCCACCAGGGAGGAGACTTTCACTTCAGGTGTGCTGGGGCCAGCATGACAGCAGAGAGAACTGAAAGATCCTGCTCTGTATCTGCATTAAGGGAGTCAAGAAAACAGTGGCCTTCTGTGACGCTCTTTGAAACTTCTGTCAAGGCATGTTGAACAATTTAAGCCTTAAAATAGACTGAGAACAAAAGGATAGTATCATTAACAAAAAAAAAGACAACCAAAAACCAAATAAAAACCCAGACAGTAGAAAGGTTCACAAGCATAAATCAAGAGAAGAAAAATGATCACCAAATCAACAGCACTGCATTTAGACAATTAACAAACGACAGAGCACAGCCATCTGCTAGAACATGGGTCTCATGAAGCAACAGGGCAAGCAAACTGCTTAGGCAAGGAAAGTCTTTGTTTCAAGAAAAATGTATTCACTGTCATCAAAGTACTGCCCCTTGCACCAGTAATCTCCTGAACACTGGGTTCCTTATGAGCCTCAGACAGCCTTGAAAAGGAGGAAGTTCTGCCCCATCACAACCAGTAAAGGAGAAGGGGCTGCACACACTGAATTCATTAAAAGAGCAGCTAAAATTGGAGCCCCTACTCTCAAATGCAGATTCCCTTCTTCTACCACCTTCCCCCTTGCAAAGAGAGCAGATTGAAAGAGGAGCCTCAGGGTACATTCACAGGCATCCAGCTCAGACTGCAGCAGCTCAAGTGATGGCAGCAATGAGGTCAGCTAGGAGCAACTATAGCCCTGAAATTACAACATACTTCTATTAAACAGTAAAAAAAAATCAAAAAGGCAAAACCCAAAAAAAAATCCCAACAACTTTATTTCTCCTCCCAGCATGCAAGGTTATAGCAGAAGTCAATGCTGCAGGCAGAGGGGATGCAAAGATGTCCGTCCACAGGTCTAAGAGAGGGACTTGCCACCTCTGGGCATCACCAGGATCTCTGGGCTTGCCACAAAATCCAATATTCTTTGGAACAAAGCCTGTGGTTTCAGACCTTGCAAGTAACTTATCTTCCTGGGTCTGAGTTATGGTCTGTCTGCACATTCCTCTGAACCCTGTGGATCTGATCCCATTTAGCAATTCTCCTGTTTGCTGCTGGGTGAGCATGGGGACTGTCCCATCAACACTTTGAAAACAGACAGAAAGCAACTGAAAGATTCAGACATTAAATTACACACCAAGGAAAACCCACGATGTTGCGCTACAAACACCACAGACAGGAATCAAGACCACTTTGCTGATTGTTTAGGGTGTACAAGGCTCCATCCTCAGCACTCACTGTTTGCAATAAGACCCATGGCCATATCAGCAGCACCATCTGTGACTCCATCTGAGCTTGTAAGCTAAGCCACACTGGACACGGTGCTTCCAGCTAGAGCAGCTATTCCCTGCTTCCCTGGTGTGCAATGCCAACGACAACAAATTGTGGCTGCCTATTACATCCCAGAAACGGCCCCACTGCAGCAGCAGAGCTTAGTTAAAGTTAAATCTAATGTAACACGCACGTGCAAAAAAATCCGTGTGGCACTTCAGGCACAAGTATTACTGAGTCTAGATGTCCATTACCAATTTAAAGTATTAGTTTAAGAACAGCTATAAAAATGATCTCTGCAAACAAAATGGTCATTGTTAATAGTCTTGCCAAAAGTAAAAAATTTACAGTGTACTATAATTACATTTCCAAAGTTAGAGGAATCACCATGTGAAACAAGAGTTCATGAGATGCTACAAAAATGTGTCACCACAGGAACACATCTCTGCTGGAGCAGGGAGTGATGGAAAGCTGTTTGCTTATTCTTAGCCTCTAGAGGTCACAGCCTCACAGTTAAATCCCTGAAGTCAGACAAGCAGTCGCTATTTTTGCTCCAATACATCATTTATAAGACACGGCAATCTTTTAAACGGCCCAATTTAAGGTCTCAATTTTGTGGACATCAAAAGAAACTTTGCTTGTCCTTTCTAGCTCCATATAATCCACAGGGCTGAGTGCAGGAAGGGTGTTGCAGCAATGCTTCAGCTCCTGCAAGTTGCACGGGTCCCATTTGCAACCCATGGTGCTGAGATGACAGGAGTGGATAGACCTGCTGAAGCATGAAATTGGTTTAAAATGATGAAGTGAAGATCTGTTTTTCTTTGAGATCAAACCACATCTGAGAACACCAACAGCAGTCTATTCCCCCCTGAAATCTGATCTGTACCATTGTTTTTCGTCCTCTTATTTTCTTGTTTGGAAACCAAAACCTACCTATATTATTACCCGTGAGTTTTTCACTTGACCAAATGTCATCAGGCATTTTACAGCAAGTTTTTGGAATGGAGAGGACAAAATGCCTCCTTCCCAATTCCCCCAGACCGTGAGATACAAAGCACCAGGACCTATCCTGTGCATTCTGGAGATGATCCCCAAGTCACTGTAACTCAGGGCCACCCAGCAGCAGCAGGGTCAGCTGAGCAGAGCAACACTTCTGGCAGTGATGGACACTTCAGTCCAACCAGCCAAGCGTGGCAACCACCTGGAGCCATTTTAGCATTCCACGAAATGGCTAAAGGCAGCATGTCCTCCTGCAGAGAGAGCAGGAAGCCGAGGATGCTCAGAGGATGATGGATGCTGGGCTCCCTGGTGCCAGATGCCTTACCCAGACACTTGAGTGCCAGACCCATGGTGCCACCCCTTCTACACTCTGCATTATCAGAATATACAACATAAATGCATGCTTCTAGACCTTAACAGGACTTTCTTCCAGAGACAAACAAGCCCTCTCTTTTCACACTGTTCCTTGCTTATAAATAGTTCAAACTCATTAATAACTTAAAAGCAGGTGATGCTTGGTGTGGTTCAATTACAGCTGCAGCATTTAGTGTACAACCACTCTCCAGCATGCCTCCATCATGTACTAGCTTGTAACCAGATAACAGGCTTCCCCAGAGGAAATGGAGCAAAACCCTGACTTCCAAGTAAGAAAATTGGGTTTTGTCTAAACCAGAAATTTTAACATGAAAGTGCTGCTGCAGGTTCTTTCTGGAGACAGAAAAGCTGTGCCAGAAAAGCAGAAGCCAAGCCCAGGCCAAAGTACAAAATGAGATTCCTATTTTGCAAATATCACCAGTTAGGCAGTGAACCTATTCTTCTTCCTCCCTTCTGCCTCAGTGACTGCCTGCCCACATTGAAACACATTGATAAGGAAGTCAGACTTCAAATAAAACATGAAAGGACCTACTTGAGCACTTTTGCAAATTTCTCTGGGGTTTTGAAGAAATGTTAGAAACACAGGTCATAATACAGCACTTGCATAAGCTTCATCAAGGCACCTTTATTTAAAAGCTATCTTTCCTGAAGTCCTTTTCCTGTCATCATTCCTACAGTAAGCAAAGCTCATTCAGGCCAGACAGTCCTAAAGAACCCACACAACTCCAATGTCTTGGAACAGCAGCCAAGAAAACATTCTGAAGGAATAAAAATCAATCCACTCTCGCTCCCTTCCAACATTACATTTTATTGTTTGGCTGTTAAAAACCTCAACACCACACCAAACACAAAGGCATCTGCCAGGCACTTCGGCTTCACTTCCAGATTCATTGCTGGGAATGAGCTGTTCACTCCTCACTCCTGTATAAAATGCTGTGTTTGTCCCCATCCTCCTGGGGAGCACAGCCTTCCCTCCACCCCAGGCTCTCTAAGGCAGCACCCACTGCCATGCACCTTTCACAAACCCTGGCTCGACCACCAGCCCCAAAAAGCTGGACTTGGAACAAGAAGAAGAGATATTACTTGTGATCAGGTAACCATGCTCTTGCCACAGTGTGAACACAGGTCAAAAGCAAAAGGAACAGCAGCATAACCCAGCCTGTGTCACCCCACAGGACCCACAGAGACAATGGCTTCTGTTGGGAAAACTGTAAATACAGTGGACAGATTCTGGATCCTTTAATCAGTTGAATCTGAAGATTGCCATTTGTGCCTTTTCAGTCTCTTAAGGACATGCCTGCATTTCAAACTACTTCAATGCAAGGTATACAAATGTAGGTAAAGCAAAGCTGTCTCCAGTTGCCATGGACCAGATTTCCAAAATTTAGCTCAGTATTTCTAAATGCAGACGGGGTGCAATTCCTACTGGAATCAGCTGCAGTTCAATATAGGAGCTGATTAGGTGCTCACTGTGACTGCTCCAGAAGTCAATGTACATATTCCCAGAACCCTGCTCCTCCTGGGTCACAGAGCCAGGTCAGCTCTGCTGCTCATTTTTATTACTACGAGGATGTAAGAAGGGTCTGAGAGGAATATGTATCACCATCACTTCCAAATCTCTCTTTTTCCCAGCTCCTAAGCAACTTTTCAACCTCAAACAAACAAATAAAAACTAGAAACTATCCTCTCTGCACCTGTTAGCTAGGCTGAGAAGGTAATTAAAGCAACTGGATTCCCAGTACAAAAGGAAAAGACCATAGCCTGCCTTCAAAACCTCTATAACCACAGAGATGCTAAACAGCACTGGTCCCTCAATCCACCCCAAAGGAACCCCACTTGAAACAGAGCCTTTAACAACTCTCCTTGGCATATGATGATCCAGCCAGTTCCCCCCACATCTTGCAGTCCACCCATCTCCCTGGTTTGGCTACAAGGATGCTGCAGAAGATTACAGTCCAGCTGGCACTGAGGTGGTCCAAATCCCCACCATGAGCTCAGACTGCAGCTACGAGTCTTCCAGCTATTAGGAATCTTCATCCACCTCCTCCCCTTCAACCTCTGCCTACTGCTTGTATCCCTTGCTGAGCCAACTTCTGATCCTGACCCATAAGCTCTCAGCAAATGTTTATAAAGCTACAAATGCCAACATAACCCACAGCAGAAACTGAAAATAACACATGCCTACATCTGCACAAGACATTCACATTTATGTGGTTTGAGCTGGCCTAGAAATACTCATTTTCCCCCGAATCACTGTTTAATTAAAAAGCAGTACTTCACCTCAGTACCATAAAAATGGTACAGCAAATCTGCATGCTGTTTGCTTAAATCAGTTTAAAAGATTGCATTCAGCCCAAGCCTATCAACATCTAACTGAGCTGGGCTTGAGGGTTGTTTCTCTGGAGGTTGGTGGTGGGGGTTTTTAAGAAAATATACACTAAAATCTCGATTAATAGCCACATACAAAAATTACTAATAGCTATGAGGTCTTTTCTTCTTTTTGAATATGTGCCTTGATACAAATAACCTTTAAAAACCTGAATCATCTGCCTACTATCAGTTTGAGCCTGATGGCTGCTATTTTGTTATTTTTGAACACTCAGGTGAATCAGTGTTCATACATGCACTTAAGAATGTGAAATCTGGAAGAATCGCATCAGGACAGACTTTTGGGAATGCTGTAAGTGCAGATTCATCAGATTGTGCCTCAAAACCAAACCATCACTCTGCTAAGAATTACTCAGTTGTACGCCCCTGATCATTTGGAAAGACGATGCTATTGTTAGGAAAACATGCTAATTAGGATTCCTGTGCTAGTTTCAGCCTGAGTTTCTCTTCAATATCTGCCTCTAGCAAATGCTGAATCCATTGCTTTTGTTTAACTAAAACAGGCTTATCATTTCTTTTTCCTTTCGTATATTTTACAGCTCAGATTTGAGTAAGAATTTCAGTTTAGAAGTGAAAGAGCTCTTGCCAAGAACACATTCCTGTAACATTGCAATTTGACGGTTTGTTTTATTATTTTTTCCCCATGCAGATGTTTATTTGCAAATGATTAACCATCCCATATATGCACACAATGCAAGTTAGTGTTTTTCACCTATTCTTTGTGTGCAAGGGCTTAGCTACCATGAGCCAACCTGCATATTCAATGTATTTTAAAACACTTGTATTTGCTGCGTTATTGCTGCGGAGCTTTGGACAGCAGCCAAGGGTACTAAGTTTAGCTACAAAACGGGCTCTTTAAAAATAATTTCCTTGTTAAGAAGCTGACTGCAGAGCCTCTGGCCGCTGTTTGGCATGGCAAAGCAGTAAGCTGGGTGCTGCCAGCATTAGGAAAAGGCAGCAATCCACAGGCACTCGTGGCATTTCTCCCCATGGCTGACATCCCGAACGGTGCACCTGAGGGAAGAAGCCCCAGTGTCCTGTCCACTCCCCAGCTGTGCTGTTTGATCAAACACCCAGCACTGCATGGCTCTGACACAGTGATTCACTGCTGGGTAACCTGAGGGAACCCAAATCCACCTGCAGCTGGAAAGCAATTTCAGTCACTTAACAAGGGTAAAGGGCAGGAAAAGCTCCCCGCGAACACTCCCGTGTCCCTCCCTGCCTACCTGCAGGCTCGCTGGAACACGGGGGCACAGAGCACAGGGTGGCAGGATGTCACACTGGCACGGGGGGACAGCACCCTGCCAGAGACTCTCCTCCTCCTCCTCCTCCTGGCTGTCACTTCAGGTGAACGAGACACACAATGAGCCCGTCAGGGCCGGGATGCTGGGGGCCATCCCTCTGGAGCATCCCTGGGGCTTAGTGCACAGGGCAGTGAAGACACACCTGACAGCTCCAGCAGAGACTCGAGTCTGAAAAGCAGTAAGCCAGTCCCAGCCAGAGGAAAAGTGAGAACAGACCTGACACCTCTCCTTGGTAGATCTCTTTGACAGACCTCCACACACTGCACAGAGCTGCTGCTGAATGCCCAGAGCATACAGATACCCCAGGTTCTTCCCTAAGACTAACTGGATTCAGAGGAACCAGTGATCTATAAAATAGTATGCAGCTGCATCAAGAGAAGTATAGTGTTTTCTGTAATGAATTACTCAGTATTATCATGATTTCTTTTATGATTTCTGATTTATATTAGTGATACTGCAAAAACACCCTACTCCTACCCTTTCTCAGATGTGACTGGCAGAAACAGAGGAGATTTCAGGACTTTTCAAAGGCTCATGCTTAAGGTCTCTTGCAAACAAATCCTTAGTAGTTTGGCACCAATCCCAGCAAATGTGTAACACCACTCCAGGTGAGATGATCTCCAGGCCATAGAATATTATATTAAATTCTTTCTCCTCAGAAAAAAATTGCACTATAAAACCTTGGCCTCTGTGTAGAAGCAGGTTTCTTCCACTTATTTAAACTCAGCTTTTATGAATACATTCATAACTACATTTAACTTTCACACAGATCATCCTCTACTAGGAAAACTGAACACTATACTAATCCCAATTATATTTGGGAGAAAGAATATCTATCTCTTTATAATTATTACGAGAATGTATTCAATTTGCTACTTTCATCTAACAGCAATTACAACTGTTTACCAGTTCTAGAGCATATCCTTTAGGAAGTCATGAGTCATATTTCATGCTAATCACTGTTTATTTGGTATTCTCTTCCAAAAATAAAGGGATCAGCTCACAAACCCTTAAACAGAAATGATAAGAGAAAAAAAAAATCTAATGAAGCAGTGCATCAGAAAGAGATAAAAAACCTAAGATCTTCCACACGCTAAACAGTTTTACAAAGCACCCATTGTAAAAACTCATCCCCAGGACAAATGCTGACTGCAAATAAGACTGGTTAAGGCAATGCTTTGAAGCTACTTGGAAAAAATTAGCAGGCTGCTGGTACTACAAAAAATATCTTCCTTCAAGGAGATTTAAGCTAAGTTTTAGAAAAAGAAAGATTCCAGCAAAGAGATGAGATAGCCATGAACAGACCACTAACGAATGCACTGTGTCTCCTGAGCTGTAAAACAAGTCTGTCTGCTCCTCTGGTAAAGTCTGGGGGTGATGATTTTGCTCCCACAGCAGAGAAATGCCCTCTTGCTTGACATCCTGGGGCACAGTAGGTTGCTGTGAGCACTTGGTATCCAATACTTCTGCTGCTCTCCTTGCAGCCTCTCCATCAGCAGGTTTTGACAATGTCCTTAATGCCAGAAACACACAGAAAACTACTCCTTTGTTGCTGAAATCTACAGATGTGAAAATATCACAGAACTTGAGCAGCTACAGATTGTATATCTCAAGGAACAACACAGCTGTGTGGCAGGTCCATGTGTTCTGGCAGGGATGTGACCTGAGACTGGCCTCAGCCATGCCATGGCTGGCTTCAGGCATGGACTGCTGACCAGTGCCCCAGGAAGTCCGTGTGGGGCAGAAGGGCAGAGCCCAACCAGTGAGGATTGACTCGACCTCATCTGGAGTCAGAAAAGAGCCAGCTGGGTATAGATGAAGCCCTGCTGGAGGATCAGTGGAGCTGGTCTGCTGATGGGGACTCTCCTCTGGGGTTGGAACACAACCTAAGGTAACTCTTCCAAGGTTGAAAGCCTTCACCTGATGGGGTGAGTCACTGCACATTCTGGGCTACCTGTTTTAAAAACATGAAAATTCTTAAGTGAATCGCATGATGAGTTTTGACATCACAAATTTGTACTCACATGTTGACAGGGCTTCAGTTGGTCTAATTAGTTTATCTGGTTTAACTGGTTTATAAAATATATCTAATTTGAATACATCATTTGTCTCAATTTTATAAGCTGCTGCAACAGGTTGTCATCTCTAACCACCCATCATGTACACACAGTAATCAGGAAACCAGTAACTGATGGATCAGCAGTGGCTGGCAGCCCTGAGCAGCTCCATGTGGCACTGTGGCCTGTTGTGCTTGTGCAAAATCAACCTCCAACTATTTGTATTGGCTAATCTAAAACTAACGGGAACCAAATTCCAGCTTAATCCAATTATTTGTGTTAAATTAAAATCCCTCACTAATCCTTCATCAATGCCTGGTGATTTTACAGAGGAGAGTAGCTGGGAGTTTGTGTAACTGATGGGAAGCTGCACGAGGCAACGCAAGCACAGGACCTGCTGCATGCCAGGCATGAAAGGGTGTGAACCAGCAAGAAATCCCTGAGCTCCATGCCAGGCCTGGGCTGGACACAGGCAGCAGGTCCACACCATGGAGCAGCCAGGCCCTCCTCTGCAGGCTGCACAACTGGTCGTACCACAGAAAAACAAGGAAAAGGGAAACTGCAGAATTACTAAGGCTGAAAAAGCCAGCTTAGCTCATTGAGTCCAACCATGAACCAGCACTGCCAAGCCCACCACTAAACCACGCTGCCCTTTAGGCTTCCATGGGCAGATGTGAGGTCGGTGTGGCACACGCAGGGCACAACTGCCTTGAATAAATAATTGTGGCTGCATCGTAAAATAATGAGAAACATCAGCACACTGCAAAGATAAACAAAATCTCAGTTCTTGTCCTGATGAAAGCAGCTCCAACCAGAACCTGTATGTCCAAACTGGGGTCTGAAACCCCATCTTGGGGTCTGAGCACGCTGTTGCTCATCTCTCTCTTTACTTAGGCCATCTGTCTCCAGCTCCCCCCAGCTGCTTGTGCATCCAGCCAGGGCAATCCAGCAGGGCAGTGTGAGCATTCCCACAAACACTGCCCGTAGTGCACTTGCTGTGGGGACACACAGACGTCAGTGCTGCCGTCTCAACAGGCTTCACAAGACAGCCATTCACACCAGCACAACCCCCCAGCAGCCACCACCCACATCTTTTCCACAGCACCAAAATAAACTCATTCATTAGAACATTCGACAGCATTTTCCCCGCAGAGGAGGAAGATGCATGAAGGCTTCTTCTGAAAGCAGCATTATTCAGTGCTCAAGTTGCTATTTATTTGTTGGATGGTGAGCAAGAATAGCAGACATCGATGTACAACAGTTCTCTTGAGCGGTGTGTGAGTTTATTCTGAACGCAGACGACGGTGGAGCAAAGCCAAGAGGTGCTCCTCAAACCACAGCGAGGCAGAACACCCTACTTTCAGTGGCTCCAGGACCCAGCAGATTTCCAAAAAGACTCCCTTGCTGGGTCACAGAAGCCTCACAGCTCACAGGCTCTTCCCTCATCCACCCACACTGATGAATTACCCAAGACCAGCAAGACAACACAAACCATGGGAACAACTCCACAAGCCCATTGGCCAATAGCATTTTTGCTGGAATAAGGCAAACATCAAGCTTTTCTAAACAGCACCTTTCTAAAAGGAGAGAAAAGAAAAAGAGAAGAAAAAAATACTTCAGCCACTACTAAAAATTAAGGTGGATTATATTTACTATGCATATCCAAAAAAGTGCTCTTCTGCCTTAGGAGATGTTGGCAAGGACATGACCTTTAATGCTGTGAGTTAGAGCAAAGGATGGATTTAGTGTCGAAGGACCATCTCCTGTGGAAAGAAATAATTACAGCAGAAACCCATCTCATGGGGATTCTTATCCAAGGAAAGGTTTTAAAATATAAACCAAAGGTGCTCCTGTTAAGTACAAGCCCTAGAAAATATCTGGAGATTTTGTTCTGATCACCATAGGCTGTGCTCAGAATTAAGAAATAGTCTCACATTTTAAAAAAAACCAAACCTGTTGGAGGTCAGGATTTTTCTTTTTTTCTTCTTTTTCTCTCAGGGAATTTTCCCCCATCTGTTGCCTAAGAGATAATAACAACCTTAAGAAAGGTACTTAAGAGAGACAAAAAGAAGCAGCCTCAGTAGTGCACTCTTGTAGCAGAGGGGCTTGCTTTGGAAGGGCAGAGATACCGCCAGATTCTGGCTGGGAGATGAGGGGCTGGGCTGGGCTCCTCTCTTGGGATGGGAGGGAACGGTGGAGCTGCAGCCACCGCGGGAGAATTCGCTGCCACCGCGGGAGAATTCGCTGCCACCGCGGGAGAATTCGCTGCCACCGCAGAGTCCAGCCCGTTACTGCTTTCTCCTACCTGGAGTGAGGCTTTGCTCCAAAGAGCAGCCATTGAACTGGGACTTTATTAACCCCTGATCTGACTGGAAAGGACCCTCGGGTGACCCAGGGGAAAATCCCAGGACCCCGACCCCCTGCCCTTCCCCGGAGGGCTCCTCTACCCGGGCTGTGTGCAGGGGCTGCTTGCAGAAACCCAGCTGCCTCCGCCCAGCCCCGGTGTTTTCTGTCTCTGGCTTTTCCACTACACCCTAACAGAACCCCATGTCCTCCCGGCCCCCTGAGTTTCCTGCGAGCTTTGGTTTGTCACCCCGGGCGTGCCCGCCCTGCCCTTCCAGCCGCCATTCCCGCGTGGTCTCCGCGCTCGCGCCACAGCGCCCCCTGCAGGCCCGGCGGAATCCCGGCCCCGCCCGGCCCGGAGCCAGCAGCGCCCCCGCTGGCTGCGGCCGGAACTGCAGCGCAGGGGAAGGAGACTTTGTTGGGTTTCCCGTTCTTTGTTTGTTGTTGTTTCCATTGTTGTTGTTTGCCTCCCTATACACACACACACCAGTAAAGAACTGTAGTTCCTTTTCCCGTATCTTTGCCTGAAAGCCCCTTAATTTCAAAGTTATAATAATCCAGAGGGAAGGAGATAATATTATCCATTCCAAGGGAGGTTCCTGCCTTCCTTGGCAGACACTTGTCTCTCAAACAAAGACACAAACCAACAGCCAAAATCAAACAGTAGTGACTCATTAAATGGTTACTAATCAAAGTGGAGGAAAAAATTTCCTTATCTTCTAGACATCAGTAAAAGGAGGTTTTGCCAAGGTCATGTGGTAAAACCTGAACATTAAAATGAGACCTCAAAAACACAGCAAGGAGAACCATGACAAGAAATCAGTGCATTCATCTGTCTCTGAAAACATGCTTTTCACTGGCTCACAGACATCAGAAATCAAGGCATTGGCTCAAATAGCTCATTTCTCTCCTCTATATATCTCAGGGCAGAAATCAAATATTTGGGACATTGATAATTTAAGCTTCTTAAATCTCAAGATTAAATTAAGTTTTCTTAATAAGCTACACATCATGCACTTCTTCTAAGGGGCTTCTTTTTTGAAAGATTTAATAAACCTTAAATAAATAAATAAAACATTGTATGTCAAGAAGTCATAAAGTTCAAATATGATAACCTTGAATTTAGTTTCCTGCACATGGTAATGAAACTCCAGAGTATTGGAAATTCCTGCTGCTGCAGAGAAAAATAAATTGGGCAGACACGGTGAGTGCTATCCCTTAGTACAAATGAACATAAACAAGATGCAAGAATGCAAAGCCAGCATGTGTGGCCAGCTATAATTTTCTGTGATTAGAGACTAAAATGAAATGTAAAACAACATCCCAGAGTGTCAAATTAGTGAAAAACGTCACAGACAACATAAAAAGAGGATTTTTGAAAGTCTTACAACTTCTTATAAAAATGATGAAAATGAAAACCAGACTCATCTTTGTATATCCAAATGGGTTTTCTCCTTAGCTTCCCCTTGCACCCACTGCTGGATTTTTTAAGAGGAGGCTTGGTGGGATTTACGAGGTGCAGGCAGGGTCCCAAACATCCCCCTGCTCCACTTGGGACAAGGTGCTGGGGTGGCACAGAACCCATAGCCCTGCAGTGCCCTGGGCTGGGGCTGCCTCCCACACTTGCCCTCAGAAGCATCCAAAACCAGAGGGATGATACATGACTGGAGTGTTTCAGGCAGAAAACACTGCAAGATGAGCCCTCACCCAAGAGCAATAAAGCAATACACTACCAAATAGAAAAAGATCTCCAGGACAATAATCTGGGGCTAGAGAGCATTCCTTCATCCAAACCCAGGAATCCCAGCAGATGTCCCTGCAGTGCTCTGGCTGAGGTCACCAGGAACAATGCCACACTCATGAGAGGACACACAGCACCTGGCCTGCACATACAGCTGAGTGTTCTCCATCGAGAGCAAGCCACATCCAAGGCCACAAGTACCTGATGAGCTCAGAAGAGGAGGCAGGCTCACCCACGGGAAATGCTCAGTCCAAAAGGAGCAGTGGGAAAAACAAGGGTCAGCGTAACCTCCTCAAGCTGGCAGGCAGAGCACACAGGCATGTGAACTTGTACACATACAAATCCTCATTCCATTGTTCCCTCTGCAACCACAAACATGCCCAGCAGTGTGGGATGCTGGTACCTTAACAATGCACAGCAGGGCACAAAGGGCTATGGGGGCCAAGTGCCTCCCCAGAGAAACAGAAGATGCATCACTATGTCAAAAACAAAAATCCCCAAGCACCTTTCACCTCACTGGATGAGAAGCCTGTTGGTAAAGAAGGCTACAAAATTTGGAACAAGAATCTTATTTTGCTCTGGGGTGCTGTAGGAAGGCTGGGACACCAGCCTGGAAACATATCTTACACTGAGCTCTCTCCCAGGCAGCTGCATGGCCTCCTCCCTGCCTCTAAGAATAAGCAAACTCTATCCTGAAAATAAGCAGGATTTGTCTTTCCCAGGAGGCTGTGAACAACTGCTTGGTCTAATGAACATTTCGACATCCTTAATTTCTAGCCAAAATGTGTTTCTGGGCAGCTCATCCCCACAGTAATGCACTGCCCATAAGCATTCAGCTTCAGGTCTGGAGCCTTGCTAGCAGATGAAGATGCATCTGCTTCCCTGCAGATAAACAGCTCTGCTGAAGAGGCTCCAGACAACACATTAATCCTTCTAAAGTCAGTTGCAATTTAAGGTCATTAAACAAGCTTAAAATTAACAAACTCCATGCAGAAAGCTGGTGTAGTGGGTTCCTATGGACTGTCACATCTATCAGCACATCTGTGCATCAGGCTGCTTCCCAACATGGTTCTTCATTATCCCAAGATCTAGAGAAAGCAGTCATCGAGCTCTGGAGTCAGAGACAAAGGAAGGCTATGTGGAAAGATGTGCTCTCTCTCCCTCTTCCCTTCCATCCCATGCACCCTCTCTGCAGGACAAGTGGTAGGGTTTCAAAGCAACAGGACCTTATGCCACTGATTTCTGACATTTCAGACACTTTTTAAGTAACTGCCTGTAAGACCCTGGTGAAGAGTCTAAGTGGAAGCTGCAAGTACAGAGATGAAACTTACTGTTCAGCACGATAAAACCAAACAAAGCAATGGAGGCCACTTGTTCCATTGCACAGAGAAAGAGGCAGCATCAGGCTAAAAGTTGCTCCTGGGCAGCAGATGGCTGGGGTGCTGGGTCCCAAGGCAGAGGAGGGGTGTTCCTCAGATGGGCAGGTGATGCCTCAAGACCTCAAAAGCAGCACAAAGCATGAGACTTCATCAACAAGGGTAGTTAGGAGGCAGGAAAGCGCAGTACCAGGGGCCAAATCCAACTTTCCACAGCAACATTTCTTACCCAAAAGGACTTGAATACTTTTGCCACATTCTGAAAAGACGTTCTGAGTCCAGCAACCTGTGCACCTGTCCTGTATTCAGGGCCATCCCAACAACAGTTTGTCGTCCCATGCCCAATTCCTAGGGACCCCCAAGAGGCTTTTGCATGTGCCCACCTATAATCAGTCCCAGTAACACCATTTTTAGCCCACAGTTCTTCATGCACCAAGGACAGACTAACTGCATGTGAAACTGCTCCCCATTTACACTGGCTGAACTGGTCTCAGAGCGGAGACTTCAGAGTATGTGGAGCTGGAAAAGGAAAGCTGCATCTTTCTCCATCCTTTCATCTTTGCTTCAGGAGGGCAAGGGTCTTGACAGATAACTTTTGTTAGTTTATCACCTTGAGAGGGCAAGAGTAGGCAGTACAGAATGTGTTCAGAACTGAGATCACATAGGGAGCAGAGCCTCTCTCCAGCAGAAAATCATAGAAGATAGGGCTGAATGATCCTGTGAGGCCACCTGACTTGCCAAACTGTCAGTCCATAACTCATGGGCAATGTTTAGCCTTTCCCACCCAAGAGCACCTCTCAATTGCTAACACAGCTTTAACTGACAGTCTCTCCTTGTTTCTTAACCTTTCATCTGGCAGCAGTATCAGTCAGTACAGATTTTTCTTATAAGACATTCAGCTCCAGTACACCTGAAGGGGAAACAAAGTGGGAAGTTATGAATGCCTGGCTCTGTCATCAACCCAGTTCAAGCTACAGCAAGTCTCTAAACTTATTTTACTGCTGCCACAAGACTTTGTTATGAGCTTTTCCAGGACAGAACTACTGGATCTCCAGCCAAAAGGCACTGTGCAAGAGCCCTGCACCACCTGCTTGAACCAAGCACTCAGTAAATTCTTTTTGGGATGGATGCCCTGGGGACAGATCAAGCTTTAAAGACACCCTATCACAACTGCATATCATCACTGAAACACCACAAATGCCTGTCTTGCTATCCCTGAGTTTCCCCAGGAGGCTGCACATCACTGAAGGCACAGCTTGCCTCTCTCAAGGAAGAGCTCAGGGAAGAGCATGGCTGATTTCAGCAGCAAAACTGTAAAGCTTCTTTAAAACATAAAGACTGTGATACCTGTGTAGGCCAAAGATCTCTCTAGCCCAGAATCCTAAGGTGATTTTGTTCAGTCTTTGAGCTCATATAAGTTTTGAGTACCCACAGTGAAGAGGAGTCATGAGGATCCACTTCCCACAGGTTGTTTGAAGTTGATGCCTGCTGGCCCTTGCACGGTGAGACAGCAGCCAGCGATCCCCTGTCTGGTCCCTTCAAGCCACACGTGGTTTTGCAGGTTTTGATCATATTCTCACTCCCCACCATCAGTTTTCCAGGCAGCATGAGCTCTCCTTTGTGTGCAACTCTGAAGCTCAGCTCTGCTGCTGGCAGTACAGCTGTCACAGCTGCTCCCCACGGGGTGTCGCCTGTGCAGGAGAGACTGCCATGGTCCTGGGAGGGATGGGACATTCAGAAGTCAAAATAAGAAGTCTCCTTAACTGAGAGAGGCTTAAGCTGACAATGGGAAGATGCAAAAAAAGCATAATTAACCTACAATCAAATCTATTAATCTTTTTCTACTTCAGTTGCATAATTGAAGCCCAAAGACAAGGCTGTATGAGATGCTCAGCAGCACCCTGTGGGAGGGGGAAACCAGCAGAGTTGTAACCTGTCCTTCAGGCTGTTCACTACATAAAAAAAGAAGTTTTGCTCCCCTCAGATATGAAACTCACAGATTTCTCCTCACACATGCTGCAGCATAAAATCTGAGTCCTTACAAAAGCAAGGATGGTGGGACAGACAAGAACTCTCCAGTGCTGCAGCCTGGATTGGGCAGAAGCACCAGCAGGTCTTGCTTCCCACAGGTTTGCTGGGGTCTCAGTCTGACCTGAAGCCAGCCTGCAGAGGGAACCACCTTGAAATTCCCCCAGGGAAAAAAGCAACAGGCCTCAAAGGCTTTACAAGGAAAGAAATAATGCCAGAAACATTGCTCCAGTCCAGTGCTTTCTGTGGAAAACAGAAGACTATTTTTTGCTTAGACAGTAGATAATGAGTAGATACAGACTGGTAGGGACAAAGGTTTTAGATAGGGTTTTCCACTAATGACTTGGTCTTTATAATTTCCATTTTCCCACCTCTGCAGGAACACTGTCCCACTATCCCAGCCTCTCCTGCGAAGAATCACATGATGGTGCTTGCACAGCACCTCAGCTGAGCTCTTGGCACATTAGTTTTTATAGATACAAACTTTATTTGAAACTATAAATATCCCTAATTTGGAATTTTGTTTAAAATAAAAAAATCCTGGAAGACTTTCTTCACANCCCCCCCCCCAGCAATTTGGATATCTTCTTAGTGGTTATTCTTTACTTTTTCCTTACAAGAGAAAATATTCCTCAGCCCCCAGGAAATCTGTCTACACAGAAGGGCAAAAAGAAAGGAAAATGCTTCATGAGCAAAAAAAGCAGAGCTCTACAGAAACATTTTATATTCTCTTGATCAAGAAGAATTTAAGTATTAACAAGCTACAAATGTTCGAGAACTAATTTCACACACTTTTCTTTCCTCCAAATTAGGCTTTTATTCTTTAAAATAGAAAAAATAGCATTTTGCACTGTAAATTACTTCCACTTCTGTGCCAGGCAGCCTCAACAAGCTTCACTGAAATTCACAACACAAAAATCTACACTTTGCCATGAGCCTGAGTACACATCCTCCTCCTTTCGAGCCTAATTCCTAGTAATTCTGTGAGACTTTAAAAATGACATTCTGAGTGCAAGAATCCAGCAGCTTACTCCTGTCAGGAGGGCAATGTGGGAGAAGATGTGCGTGCAGCAACTTTCCGAATTAATTGGGGTCCGATGGCGCGCGCGGTGTGCGAGCAGAGCAGGGCTGTGACCAATTAGCATCTCCCTGCTCGCCAGGCATGGAGAGATGTGACTGAGCCTCCCTGCCATCCACAGGGCACACTGAACCCAGGGCTCCCTTAATGAAACACACCGCCAGGCAGGGGCAAGGATTCTGGGGGGGGAGGATTTTGACAGGAAAAGGAGAAAGGAACCCACAATATTGTGGTATTTCAGATTTACTTTCACTGCAGCCTATACAAAATGTGTCCCTAGTGGCACTAATTGCTTGTTATCATCATACATGAAGGAGCTATGCTCATGAAAAACAGGTTTAAGGTCAGGTATAATCCCGTCCTGAGCTACCTGGAAGAGAAGAGGCAGCAGTGTCCTCTTCTGCAGTGAGTATCTCAGGATCTACTCTTCTCTTACAACACAAGGTGCTCCAGGCAGGCCAGAACTAAAGACTGAGAGCATTTAAACAGAGGAAATACTTTCATGCTGGTACATCCCACCTCTTGAGTCAAATAGGTGTGGAACTTTTTACATGAAAGCCTTGCTTTTTGAGCAAAATGTCCACTTCTTTACAAAACAATACCCTAAAATCATCCTATTAGCACAGCACATACTCCACACATATCATCCTGGAATAATTTTCATTCATAAAATATCTCCTTCAACCTTTAAGATGCTCCCTTGCCATAGATACTTTCAGTGACAGCACTATACATTGCCAGTGAAAAATCAGAGTTGACATCTACATTTTAAGTTTAACAGAAAATGCAATTTACAACTTCCATACTTCCAAATGAAAGAAATCTAGTTATCTTTTATGAAAGCAATTATTTAAGCTATCAGAAATAAAACAAAGCAGCAAATATTTGACAAGCTACATGCCCCAAAACAGATGAACAAAAGCAGGTAATACTTTTTTTCCCACTAGCCTACATGAAACAAGAGCAAGAGGAAAGGGAGGGAGAAACACCCCCACCTTTTCAGACATAAATTAAATTGACACATTCAATATCATCTGCATTAGGAGTACACTTTAACTGACAAACAACTCAAACTACGACGGAGCCCTTCCCACCTCCCCAGTGCTCAGAAAGGCGCGTTAATACGGGACCGCGACCAAACGCCGCGATGTTCCGTATCCAGTAGCTTAGCAACTGCTTTTATTTCTTACGGCTTTTCTGGGAAAGAGGGGCAAGAGGGGGCTGAGGCAGCGTGGAGGAAGCAAATGTCATGTTTGGTTTCTTTCTGAGTAGCTGATGAGAGGGAATAAGGACAGGCGGTGGTTACGGACAGGAAGGATGCGGTGCTCGTGGAGGGACTCGGCAGCCGGCGGGTGGCAATCCCAGCCCAGCAGCTTTGCTGTTTCCTCAGCCTCGAAGGCACGGAGAAATCTCACCACGTCTAGAGCACAGCCAAAGTAGAGCAAATGCATTATTTATTACCAGAAGCTTGGGAGGAAAAAAAAAAGAAAAGATGCTCAGAGACTCCTTCCTCCCTGTAGCTCTCCAGTTCTTTGGCCACATCAAAATTCTTCCTGCTTAATCTCTGCTGCCTGCTTGAGTGGGGAAGAAAAGCCTGACTAACAAAAGCCAGAGTGTGCCCAGGCCCAGCAAGGCTCTGCCTCCAGCACAGCAGCCCACAACCATCCTGTCTCACTTCCAAAGATATACATATTATTACCAGAATACTTCACCTGAACAGCCTTAATAAAATACGAGGGGATATTAACTAAGCTGTAAAAATCTATAAAAATTCTGCTTTACAAGAGATATTTACCTATGAATCAGCAGTTGGGTTAATTCATCATTCAGTAGGCTTGTTATTTACAGTGTATTACAGCTTTGTAAATTATTTATATGTGCTTGTCTCTGTCTGTGCATGGTTTTCCCTTAAGAGACAAGAAATGTTTATTATCTCCCACACAGGGAGGTTGTTTCAGTCAGAGGTAGGATATTAAAGCATCTGATGCTTCACTCTGGCTTTCTTCTAACCTGCATTCTGTTGTGCTGCCGTGTATGGGATGCAAAAACACTGAGCACAGGGATCCCAGGGAAATCCACCCCAGCAACTGTTAGGTTTCAATCAAACCCAGTCTTTTTTTCACCATGTAAGCAAGGATCCATTCACACAGCAGCTACCTCAGGGCCACAGCCAGCTGAAGCTCCAGGAGGAAAACACTTTAAATTTCATTTTGTGTCAAAGTGCAAATACCCACCATCAAACCAGACTCCTAGCAGGAAACTTTTTAGCTGCTAATGGTAGGTTAAGTTTTAAAATCTGCTGCCTAATTGGCAAGTGTGTGAATTTTATGTAGCAGATGCCAAGAAAACCATTGGAGGGACCTGATCTCCAGATAGAGAGCTGGACCATAGCTATGGAAAAGATGGGCTGAGGAAGAAAATTCTTGACTGAGAGGGTGGTGAGGCACTGGAACAGGCTGCCAAGAGAAGTTATGGCTGCACCATCCCTCAAAGTGTTCACAGTCAGGTTGGGTGGGGCTATGAGCAACCTGGCCAGAGGAAGGTGTCCCTGCCCAGGGCATAGTGTTGGAATGAGATGATCTTTAAGATCCTTTCCAACCCAAATTATTCTATGGTTCTATGAAAAGTCATCAAACACAAGAGCTCGGCAGCACTGCTGCCCAGGGCCAGCTGCTCTGGGCATCCAGCATGAAACTGGGAACATTAAAGGCTCTCTTAGACCCAAATAATATCAACAGGAGATCAGTGGATTCTTTCATGCATCCCAAAATCAGTCAGCCAGCTCCCACAGACACCAGCTGCAGAAGAGATTTGCCAGTCCCTACATAGGTGTAACAAACAGGGCTTGGCACCCATGTCCTTGAGAAGTACTCCAGTGACTGCTCTGATTCCACCATTCCTTTTCTTAGAAAATCATGAGAAAATAATTATTAAACATGATTTTTTTACAGCATCTAGCAAATTTAAGACTTTTCAAAAAAAATGAAGCCCACATTCCTGTATTAATGAAATTCCAACCCCCGTGCAAATGCAGCTTGGTGCCCATCCAAGATAAGCAGTTCATAGTAAATATGAGCTATGGCATTTGCCATTCCCAACATAAAAATACGTGCAGATGGACATGTGCTAAGCCACATACTAGATCTGAGTGTGCTTGCCTGCTCAGCAAGTGTAACAACAAATTTAGAGCACGAATGCTAACAATTGTAAATGGCATTTTATAGTACTCTAATCCACTGATAAATGGGAATTACCTTAAAAATATCAATTTAAACTGGAAGTCAGAAAAAGATTGAGTCCAAGCATCTCTCTTGCTGCCTTGAGTAGCAATGAGAGACCTCAAAACTGGAGCAAATGAGGAGGAAGAAAAGGGGTGGATGAGCTTCAGTGCAAATAAAGGTACCAGAAAGGTACCATTGAGATAAAAACATCCAGGGAGGAGCAGCCAAAAGGCCTGACAGGGCAGAGCAGAGATGCAAAGGGCCAGACTGATATGATCACCCCTTGGAGCATCTCTAATGTTGGAGGCTCAAAGATCAAATTTGCTCAAATTGCAGGCAGAGCAGGACGTGACAGCTCTGGAGAGGCAGAGGAGCCCGTGCAGACCTGGGGCAGGCTGTGACCAGCTTGCACTGAGCTGGCACGTGCTGTGGCAGCTTTGCAAGGTCTCACACCACCTCTGCTTGCACAGCGCAGACACAAAGTGTGTTTAACTTGATTAAATATTAACAACGTTCCTATGTAAAGTCAGCATTAAATCACTAATCGCATTACCAATTTTTTAAATACTATTGGCAACGTCTGGCCCAATTTATGTCAAGCCATTCCAAGAAAGAACTACAGTCCTTTCATTACCACTAAAATTACAAAATTTCTGACCTCAAAGAAGTCTGTCACACAGCTGTTGTTTCTTTTTCCCAATCTACCGATCGTAAAAACTTAATGAAACTGCTTATAGATAACTTTCTCCCTTTTGAATTAAGTGAATGGATTTCCTTCCCATATCAGAAACCACAGCTGAGATGGCCCATTTTTCACTCTCACAGTCAGAGTTCCTTTCTTTAGGTCTTAAAGAACATTGGTTTGTTGTGTTGTCATCTTTTCCTTAGTAAACACTCAAAATACAGTTTATTTATTCTTACACATTTTGATGATGCTGTGGTTTCTCCATTCATAACTGACTTTCCAAGATAACAAAGAATTTTATTGACAGAAACTTGCTTTTTCCTCAGCTGCCTGAAAAGTGAATTTATTAGAGATTCTTCCCGGGGCTAAAAGCCTGCACTTACATCTGGGCAACAAATTTTCCAGTGGGTCTCCCACATTAAAGTAACATCACTGCAAGGCTTTTAAAATGACATTCTGAGCACAAAAATCCAGCAGCTTACTGAACTTGAAGCAACAATTTGCATCAGGAATCTGCATGGTTATTTTTCTTTAACAAGAAAGTATTCTCAAATCACATCACAAATACATTTTGTAATACTCTTTCACTATCAGCTGAAGATTTCAAATACTTCTATTCATTATTTGTTAACAGAAATGAGACTTCAAAGAGAAAATTAGGGGGGTTTGTTTTTTTTTTTAACTTAGGTTTGGTGACAAAGTTTTACAGCAACCAAGCCACCAAACTGGACTAAAGAAGGTGACTTCTGTGTGCAGGGGCCCAGCAGATCCACCCTGTAAGAAGGAATCACACTACTCTCAAGCTTTTCAAATAACTTTATCCTCTCACACTTGAAAAACCAACTGGATTTAGACAAAGTGGAGAGCTTAGCAGAGTTTTCTCTTACGAAGAAACAGTGAGATCTATTAATCCTCAGGTCTTCAGAAGCATGGTACACACAGGCCATCAGATCAAATTTTTCCACATTCTAAACTTGCTCATTAGAAGCACAGTCCTAATGCAAAGGACAGTATTTCTTGTGTGCATCTGATACACTTTAGATAATTATATTTCAGTACAGCTTTGCAAATGCTATTTTTGTGCACAGTAATTGAATTCCAGTTTCTTTTCAAAGAGAGTCTGAGACAAAATCACAGGCAAAACAACAGTAATTAGTATATCAAGAATGCTACAAATCCTAACATACACATATAAATCTATAGAACTTATTAAATATGTATGCATGGACACTGGATTTTCACTGGATTTTTTTCCTGGATAAGAAAGAGGGAACACTAAATCCAACGTGACACAGCCTCTCTTCCTCAGTGTATTTTATGGCTACCAGCCCACAAGAAGCCCTTAAATAAATATAAATGCAAACCCAAGATTCAAGTCAATTATTTAAAGGAAAGCTGCTGCCTTCATTTGTTGTTATTAAATCCAGTCAGTGGTTTAATCCATCAAGCCCAACACACTGATATCTTACAAAAGCCTGTCCATCACTGGATTATTGGTGCTATTCTTTGCTCACCTTATCATTTTTGAGCAAAAGGGGTGAAACCCTATGGAGGAATCCAGGGGATTTTAACTATCCTTTCATATGCTCATTGCTCAAGGATTGTCTGGGAAGCTGGACAATCCAGCCTCAAGCCACGCACAGCTCCCAGCCAGCCCCTGGCAGCAAACCCCTCAGCCCTGCCATTGGGGAGGAAAACGGCAAGGAGATGGCTCAGCTAAAGTCACAGTTGCCCAGACCCAGGAGAAAACCACAAACATGGTGATGAGGACAAGGGGAAGGTGCCCACAGCTCCCCATGGATGCACTTGTAAGGATTCCTGTGGATGCAGAAGTGCAGCCCTCGTGCCTACCAAGGCAGAAGCACCACGGGCACCCCAAATAACACAGCCTCCTGACATCACTGCATGCTTGCTCATAATCCATACACTCAAAAGCTCAGAGCCAGGCATGACAGCAGAGGACCTTTCCTATAACTGCTTTGCTGCTTGTTAAGAAAACTCTTAAACTAAACTAAAGATGGAACCAAAATTGTGCTTTTCTCTCTGCCTTCCCTCCCCACACCTACTCGCCCAACACATAACACGTCCCTCACTGCAGCTCCCTGCCTAGGAGCTGTTTCAGCATTTAAACTCTGGATGGGCTCTAACAGGAATCATTCAACTGTCCTCAGAGAAAACCTGGTTTCCCAGCTGTGTGTATCGACCGGGTATCTGCAGTGCAGAAGACTCCGTAAGCAAACAGAGAACGATGCCAGCTCTTCCCCCTGCAATCTGGTCCCTATTAATTTAAAATTATTTGAAAACTTCAATGAAATATTGAATTAAAATGTAATTGCAGGGGTTGGGAAAGGTTGTGGCACTAAAGCTCTTATGAAGCTGCTTCATCTACATGACATTTTGGCAGCATTTACTGCCAGCTATGCAATTTAAGCGTGGAAGCTTAATAGCCAAAGGGAGAAAGATCCCAAAGCTGCACATTTTGGAGCGTCACCCTACATTGTAAGATAATTGTCCAGAGGCAGGATACCTCAATATACCAATCCTAAGCCTCTCCTGCAGTGAAAGAGAGTTCATATAAAGGAAGAGACATTTCAACAACAGCAAAAAAGAAGTGTAAAACCAGAAAAACAGTTCTTGGTTGGTTTCCACGTGCCATCTAAGACTCAAAACGTGCAATGTTCTTTCTTCAACCCTGTGGGCACATTTTGGCGAGCATTTCCCTCAGTGGTATGGTGTGCCATAGCTGCACTCTCTCTTCCAGCTCAGTTATTTTTACTCTGCATTGACTCCCCAGCCTGGTTCACCATAGAGCCACGATGAGGAAAGCAGCAGAGTAGAGGCAGCTTCAGCTGATGGAGAGAAATGCTCTTTAAGCCATGGTCTGAAACAGCGTAGGCAGACACTGAGTTAGATCCATGTTCTGCTGCTCCTGTTTCATATTCATTATCATCCAGCAGCAGCCACCAACGCACTCGCCCACTCTTCTGGAGCTCAGCCACGCACGGCCACCCTGCTCCCTCCCCAGCACGTGAGGCACGTGGCCTCCCTCCTTGCTGGGCTGTGCCTAAACCCCCTCTGAGCTCATGAGGGAGCAGAGCTGCAGGAATAACCCCACACCACCATCATACAACCCTTTTCCTACAGCTCAGGGCAGCCACGGCTTTCTGGCCGGACCCTGGCATTCAAAGCGAGTACTCTGCTACATCTAAGTCACATCCTGCACATGCTGCAGCAAGAGTTAGCAACAGGACAGCAAATGTACCAGGTATTACGTAGAGCCCTACTTTGGGATGGCAGAGCATCTCTGACCTCCCCAGTATCCATCTGGCTGTTTCCTATCAGCACAGATAACAGCTCACGCAGGAGCCGGAGAGCTTTCGCACGCCCACCATCAGCTGCATGTATAAATAGAGACTCGTCTGCTCCACAGACACTGTGTCCTGCAGCCCAAAGTAACTCAATATCCTCCCACCACGCCACCAGCCTCTCCCTCAGACGTCCATATAAAGAAGCCTTTGCAGGCATCTTTAAAAAAAAAATCCCACAACTCCAGCAGAGCAGAAGCAAGTTGTAAGTCAGCAGATCCCACACGAGCCTCACGTTTCAACCAGGATGCTCTGCCCACAGCTCCCTCCTGGTGTCTACACTGCTAAACTGGGACTCGTGGAACCAGTCAGACTCCTGTGGCACTTAGCCACATCCCTAAATAAATCCTTATCACCAACCAGCATCTCACTGGAAGGCAGTGGGTGCCACAGGGACACACGGTCCCGTCAAGGCGAGAGGTTGAGGAAGCACTGCCACACTGTACCCATCAAGAGCTGACCCAGAGATGGCACTGAGCACCACTGACTCGGCCTCCCTGGTTGCAGAGACAAGTCACCATGTCCTGTTACTCCACCACACTCAAGAGGGGTTGGCCAGAACTTGTCATCTATGCATGTTTGCCAGAAACACTGTGGCTGTTGTTTTATTCAGCCACAAAGAAAGCAAAGACATTTGCCACAGAAATGGCAAACTTACCACTTGTCCACCTAAAAGTACTAAATCCTGCCTCCCTTCAGGAAAAAGCAGATCCAGAATACAAATTAACCAAAGTCTACTAAGGCTCTAAACAACACGAGCTCCCCTCTTAGCCCCTAGCTCTCCAGCAGCCCCAGAAGGATGTGGAGACTTCACGGAGATGGATCTTTATTTATAGACACGGATTAGCATACAGGACTCCACTGTACAATATGTCCCCATGAGACAGAGTCCGAGGCGACACCAGCCACAGACAGTTATTGATTACGAGTCAAAATGAAGAACGGTCTGTTTTGAACCCAACAATTTTATTACAGCCTTTGCTACCAAGACACAGTGGCTCTGAAGACTGGCTTCAGCAAGCAAATCTCCAGGCAATCTGTCAAAGGCAATGCCAGCATATTATTCTACAGGGTTATTCAAGTGACCTTAAAGCAACTGTATGGACCTCTGATATTTGTGCAGGTCAAAGACTGTCTTCATATATTCTGAAGACATATAGTAGATATACAGCATTGTGTCAAAAGAGGAACTTTTTTCTTTTTCTTACTAAAGTCTTTTAGCTCATTTAGTCACCAAGAACACAGAAAGTTGAGAAGTACCAAGACACCATAAAACTCACTTAAATGTTTGTGCTTTCTATCCCCACAAAGAAGCTACCCTACTTCATGGCAAATACCTTACAGAGCCCAATATCCTCTCACCCTCCAAAGCCAGTTATTTCACTTGGCTGGACACTAATTCCAGTTTCATTAGATGAGTATCAGCTTCCAGAGTTAAAGTGAATCCGTAACACGACATGGAAACTAAACCTAGTGAAACAACTCCCATATATTACCCCTTTTAAAAACATGCTCCTGCACAGCATTAGCATGACAGCAGCTCAGCTTCAGCTCTTCATTCTCAAGTTGAGGGCATTTATTTAATGTCTGTCTTAGCTGCTTGGGTCAGTCTGTATCCACCCATTCTAACGGGTTTCTGCACAGCACAAGTAGTGGTTTTCTCCTAACCTGACAGCCTCCTGGGCAACAGCTACACCCAGTAGGAAACAGAGTCACAACCCTGCTCACCAAGAGCTCTTCCCACCTGTCAGCAGATGCTTATACCACCATGATGAATATCAAACAACCAACTTGCACACCAATGTGCAGCTAAGCAGATGCTTCTTGCCTTTCTAATAAAACAGTTAACAAAACCAGTTTATTTCTTTCTGGACCTGATGGCAAACAACAGTGAGTACTGCAAACATGCAGCTTTCTACATAACACACCCACTATGTTGTCATACTTCAGCAGGAAAATAATCACTTTCAGCAGAAGAATAACCACGTTAATTGAAAATCTTGCAATTCAGGCCTAATCCCAAGCCACTGACCCATGCAGGTGAGGGAACATGCACGTGCAAAGACTGGGATCTGTCCCACAGCTGAGATCATAGCAAGTGCACCCTCATTTGTGGGTTAAGTAACATCCCAGTGGCATTTCCCACAGCAGAGGGGCAGGAGAGCAACCTTCACCCTCCCAAGGAACCAACAGAGAGGTTACAAACATGACTTATTCCCAAAAGGGAGAGTTGTGCAACTAACCTATCCTGCAAAAGCACTCACATATCTGCGTCTTTCTGACTACAATTACCAGGCATTTGGTATTTCGAGAAAAGCAGGACTGTAATTAGAGCTCAGAGCCTGGAAAAGCTGTTGGATGAACTCTGCAGAAAGGATATACCAGGATGCACGGGTTTCTCACTTAACCAGCACATAAAATAATGATCCATCAGCCATAAGAAATACACTGTTGTTTTGTTTCTGCTGTTCCCAACTGGTACATTCTCCTGCTTCAGTTACCCGCCATATTCAGAAAAGCAGATGGCATCATTCAAACAAAATTAAAATAGATAAGAGCATGTTAACTTTTTATGCCTTATGACGATCATCTTCATGATTTTGATTCGAAAGTGCAAAAACGATACCAGATCCAAGGTAGTATAAAGTGCGTCATGGGAAAAGGATTAACAAACATCCTTCCACTCCTACAGCACATGCAGATTCCCAAAGGTTTTGCAAACCTATAGTTTTAATATTAATGTGATGGAGGTTGGCCGCAGATTGGGAAAAGTGAATCGAGGGCACATGCATTTATGTAAGATTATGTGCACACAGCAGGGAAAAGTGTGCAACACAAACACACTGGGCTGCATCACAAAATCCTAGGGTTAAGCTGCCTTGCAAAAGTATCAGACATCTACGGGTGAGGGAGCATTAAAAGCACATTTTTAAAAAAAATTAGTTGGAACTGTTTTACCAACACAGCAGTCAGCACTGTGGGCAGTGAACAGATGGACAGACTGTGGCACTTTCATCCCTTCAATATACTGAAAAACAGAAGAGAGGCAAGGGTGGGTAGGACAGGAAAGGCTCAAGAGAGAAACCTCTCCAGTTCAGACAAGAAATTCATCCCTTTCCAAATCTGCCTTATCTGTAACACCAGTGTCACCAGAGGTGGGTTTTCATGGCTGTGTGCACCTGGTGCTTGGTTTGCAGCCATCTACCCCACACCAAGAGCTACCACAAGGGATGTTCCTGGGCCCTGCAGTCCTGGCTCCACACTTCATCCAATGCAGCCTGTGGAGAAGGCTCTCTGTGTGTTTGTTTTTCCAGTAACAGGGAAGTGGAGAAAAGAAAAGATTCAAAGTCATTCCAAAGGCACATCTGAGAATGCAGCTTTGTGCAGAGATGTTGTGATACGTGGAAAGCAGCTGAAGTCATTTTTGAAAGCATTTTTCTTCCTCCTAAAGGCTCTGCTGCCATCCTGGCAAAGTGTACCCTTGTCAGTCAGCAGCTAACCTTGTCAAGGGGAAGAAAAGGCTGGGATGTGACAGGTTTGACAACCTGTCGGATGCCTGGTGCTCTGCTCTCCTCCTGATCTGATCACTATCAAACATTAAACCCCTGTTCCTCCACACAGGAGCGCAACTTGATGCTTGCAAGCCTCAGCCAAGAAAGATAGCAAGGCTGGTGAGCTGCCAAGATCCTTGCTTTGTCCCTTCCTTGCATGTTCTAGGCTTCACTTTTATGATCTGATTGCTGAATGTGTCGCACTGGGAGCAGTCCCACAAGAGTTCCAAAACAGGAACAATGAAATTGCCATTGGTTTTCAGGAAACTGAGAACTAGAGGTGGATGATAAACCTGTAAAGTATGAAAGGAGAGACCTGGGTGACAACTGCCTGGTTGCAAACCAAATCCAAAACTTGGAGAAACCCCAGACAGACCAAAATCTCCTCCGTCCCCTCAGAAAAGCAAAACAGCCCTGCTTCCAAGCGACGTGTACTGAAAACCTTGGCACAGTGCACATCACTCAGCCTTTAGACACCCACTGAATGAGATCATCTAAACATAAGGACTCTCTTTGTGTTCAGGAGGGGATAAAATATTTTAATTCATCTCTTCCTTCCACACACAAAACCTCTGCTCTTCCGGAGCAGCTTTCAGGATTCACGAGCAAAAGCAGCAGCACTGACTGTAAAACCCTGCTCTTTATGCTCTTTAATTCCACTGACACTGCAAGAGTCAAAGGCTGAATAGTCAGGAGTAAAAAGCATCCTGCAATCAGGAGCTTAGCTACAGTAAGTGAAGTTGGAGCTCTGGTGTGTATTTGAAGAGGCCATTTAGCCAACAGATGCCAAGGACAGACTACAAGTAGCACTTAAATTGTTCTTTCATAGAGTTCATATTTAACTTATGGCAAGACGATCTGTTATCTTCCCAGTTCCCAGTGGGCTTAAGTCAGAACTTGCATCTGGTTAATTTGTTTCATAAAGACTTTCTCAGCAACAAAAGCAAGATGCCTGCTGCAAAGCCCAGCTGCTTCAACTCAGCTGTCTAACAGGTAAGTTGACTTCAGCAAAAGGCAGCCTGGGGGCTTCCTCAAGTCCCAGGAGGCTTCACAACCTTCTCTGTTAACATGCAAAGCAGGCTGGGCAACAACATCCCCAAAAAACAGTCCTCAAGTTGTACCATGCTAGGAGGAAGTACGACTGGATTTCCACAGCACTTTTAAGTGTGGTCTTGCCCAACTGATCCTAACAGATGTGATGTGGGGCAGCAGGTCCATCACTGTTCAGCACTACTGCTGCCCTAAAACACTTAGTGGATGTGAACGTGGCTGCAGCATCCCTGGGGCCAGAGTGAATGGGCTGTTCCTGCTCTCAGGTGCTGGCAGAGACAGAGCTGTGCCAGGCTTGGAAGCACAGACCTGCTGGGTGGGGGCAGCGGTGCTGCTGTGTGACAGCACAGGACAGCAAGGCTGGCTCTACAGGGAGCTGTCATCCTTTAAATAAGACCAAACACACTAACTCAAAGGACCAGACAAAGCTTTATGGAATACACAAACCCTTTTCATGTCTTTGTAGCTTGTTTGCCAGAAGACTTTGCTGGATGTTTTTTTCCCCCTTAACGAACTAACTGTTGTTAGAATACTTCAGATTCTGAAGCTCAGGACATTGCTGGACACAAAGGATGGATGAAGCTGCCCCTTCCTGCTCCACTCTGCAGCCTCCTCACCTCTGCTCCCCACTGCAAACAGGTACAGAGATCCCACACCATACATTCATCCAACCACAAAGTCTTGCTGCTTTGAACAGAGCCAAAACCAAGCTTGTGCAAAGTTTAAAACACAGGTAAGAATCTGGAGGAGAAATACAATAAGAGAGAATATTTTTCTCTGTGATAAAGTTCCACATCTCACATCACTTATGGATTTCCGGGGCTGCTCCCTTGCTGCAGACAGCTCACTGCTCACTTCACTTTAAGGATCCTCCCTCTCTCTTTATGCATCAAATTTGTTTCTTTTTTTAAACAAATAAAAACTAAGGCTTTTTAAGACTGATTTCCCTTTTCAAGGCAGTGAGGAAATAGATTCCTTTTAGCATGCTTCATGCTTGAAAAGGTTACTGTGGCCTTTCAAAATACCACATGCTGTGCATTCTGTACAGCATTAATGACTTGGAGGATGCTCTGATACTTTCTAGTACATCTTAACCTTTTAAAATTGGGCCTTCATTGTCTTACCTTAATAAGCAGTTTGTTCACCTTATGTCACTTATGTCTCACAAAGGCTACCCTGGCTGAAAATATACATTAGATGTAAAACCACTTGTCTTGCGTGTATAGTTTAGCACGTGTAGCAGCAAAGCAACAGCACCAAATAGAATATGCTTATTCTCTCCTCCCATTATTTCTCTCCACTGTGACTAAAGCTACCCAATAATCCCAGAGGAGCAGTTCCCTGGCTCTTCACAGCACTTCTTTTAAACACAGGCCAAGAGGGTACCAAGAAAGGTGTAAGATTTTATTCACTGCACATAAGTTGACAGGCCAGTGCAAGCACAACGGCTCTCTGGGAAAAGGGAGGGCAGGAATCGATAAGAAATCAACAGTGATTAATGCTGTTTGACAATTTTTTACATTAATCACGTTTCCATGCTCTTGGGGATGCGAAGTGCAAAATCTATAGTCATAAAAGTGTAATTGTGAACACCCTATCTGCACTGAGGTGTGGGAGAGAAAATCTTAAACAAATTATTAAATACCTAATTTTAAGTGATGCACCCAATAGCACTTTCTTATGCAAAGAAAACCTGGAAAGCAAAGAGAGCACTCAGCCATCCTCCCTGCCTGCTGCAAGCCCAGCCCTGCCAGTTTAGACAACCCTGCCTTTGTCCAATACACCAACTCTACCATTAACAACCTGAGGAGTAAAAAATCATTAAAACACACACCTAGAAGCTAAAATACAGCCACAACAAGAAGTCAATCACTCTTGCTGGAGAACAAGCTACAAGATGCCACGGAAAGCAATGATGTCTTCATTAGCTTTTACAGTAAACATCCCCTTGGAAAGCAGCCTTTATGATCCACTAAGGGCAATAAAGATGTCTTTGCAAATTGATGAGACAAATACTTTAGAGGCATAGTTTCCTCCAGAGCTAGTGTGAAAGAGAGGATAATAGCATTCTCTAAAATCATATACAGAGGAAAAAAACTTACTCATTGTTATCATGGCAAGTTCACACATATAACAAAATCAGGGTCAAGCAAAGAAAGGGCTTTAAGCACATCAACAAAGAGTGAGAGGAGTTTCTGCCCAGGGAGGGTGCACTGAGGTGCCTGGAGAGGAAGGGTCTGGCTGGCTCAGTGTAAGCTGGATACCCACAGATCCAGCTGTACTCTCAAGTCTCACTTGTAACTGTGAGGACCATTCTGTGCCTTGGCTTTTCACCATTAATTTGGGGACGTTCCTGAGTGATAAAACAAAGGAGAAGGAAAACAGAAAGATAGCAACAAGCATCTGATACACAACAGAGCAGGTCTGAGATTCTCCTTGCACTAATCAGATATGATGCTGACCAACCACATTATACAGAAAAGCCATTTTTGAGCAAAGACTGAATTACCAGAAGCTAAAGAAATTAAATTTCCAGGTCTCAACCGGCAGTCTTAAAATTTAATCTTATCCAAGGCATCTGCTAGCATGAAAATATGGAATGCCTCAAGTAGGACAGCTCTGTTCTTCAAAGCAGTTGTGCTTTTCAGAACAGCACTGGAAGCAACTGGAAGCCAGCAGCACAGGTACATCTGCGAGGGGGGGGGACAGATGAGCAAAACAGAACTAAGATTCTTTCCTTGCCTTTTTTTGCTCCAACTACACTTGTTATGGATGTTCCCAAATCACATTTTGGGGTACCTGGAACACCTGGAGCTAAGCCCCAGGACAGGGAGGTCTGGCAGCAGCAATGCCCAGCATAAAGCCTGGCAACTCCCAGAGCCAGCTGAAAGACCAGAGGGTTTGCCAGATAGGGAACCTTAGGAAAAGGACTGGCTGAAGAATTTGTCACTGTTTGTGTTACAGCTTTGCTGCCAAATTAAATACACTGCACCCCCAAAAATTACATTTGCCATAAAATCAACTCTGAGTAAAGACTTCCTAGGCAGCTCTCCTTGCAAGGATCCAGGGACTTGTATGCTCTCCATACTTTTCTTACCACACTCCACATGCACTGGGTGAGCCAATCCAGTTCTGCAAGATGTATTGCTTAATTAATAATTTTGATGTTGGCAATTAAGGTGTGTTTGAAAGAAGATAATGAATATTTTTTCACATGAAAGCACCACCTTTTTAGTCTAGCAAACCTCTGTGCAAACTATAATTGATAGTTTGGTTTAACGTGGAATATTCCTGCTGCAATTATGGGATTTTATTGCTCTGTGCTACTGCACTTTGCACAAAAAATATTTTCATTATCATAAATTCCTTTGCTAGCAGATTGCTTCAGATGGGAATGGAAAAAACATCAGTTTCTCCAGAGCTGGAAATCTTGGCTTGTTTCTTGTAGCACAGCAGTGGAAGAGCTCTCACACAAGATGGTTGTGCCTGTCCCAACTCCATCCTGCAGGCAAAGCAAGATTTCAGCTCTAGGGTATGGACTCAAGGGTATTTCAGCTATCGGGTATTCCCTGGATAGGAAATGTTAACCCAAACAGCTTTTTCAGTTCACTGCTAGACAGGTTTCTGCCTTAGCTCTGGGAACAACTCTGCAAGGAAGCAAAGCAGCAGCAGCTCCCTGAGTAGCCCTGCACACCTTCTGGGGCTGCCACTGTCCTTGGCTGGCCCACGGCTCTCTGAAGGCATCACTAATTCTCTCTGCATGAGCTGCTGTTCATGGCAGGAGATGTATTCCCCTTCTCTTGGAAAAACACCATTTCTCAGACCAAAATGACACAGCACTTCACTGCCTGCCTCTGCCAGAGCTCCAGCACGGTGCCAAAGAGAATTCCCATTTATCTGTGGTCCCTACCTGTAAAACAGCAAAGCTGCTCTGCAGGACAGCAGGGCCTTGCAGGAAACCAGCTCTCCATCTAGAAACCCATCTAGGGACCCTGACCCCAACCCTTAGATCCATTTTCCAAGGGATGGTCCTGTAAAACAGTTCATGTGCTCCCACAGAGTCAGTGGATAGGGACACCCTGATCTCCCACCACCACACGACAGCCGCCTGACAGCACATCTTCTGGAGCACTAATGACTTTCTGCTGTGTCCTCTGCCATGACAGAACCACAAACAACTGCTACCTTGCCCAGATCCAATAAAAGGTATCCATCTGCTCTCAGGAGAGATGACATTTACATAAGTTGAAGAGGAGTAAATACAAGGAAATTCACAGTCTCGGGGCTTAGATGTGCCACACAGCCTTTTCCAGAGCTCCTTGGTGCTACCACCAAACCCCACTCTTGAGCTAAAGCTCTTCCTCCCCTGCTTAGAAAAGAGGATTTACCCAGCAAGAGCTGCAGAATACATTCTAATCCAGAAAGCAAACATGAACCAGCATGAGACTGACACAAAGTTATTTTAATACCAGACACGGTACCCTGTGGAAGCAGAGCCCTGTGCTCCAGCCACACTTTGCCACCCTGCCCGGAGCAGGACCAGCAGCAAGGCTGCTACAACCACACAGCTTCTGCAGAACCATCCCAAACCAAACTAAGGAAGCAAAGCACCCACTCAGCCAGACACTGACAGAGCCCTGCGTTCTTGCCCAGCCTCAGCAGTGCAAACGTGCTTGAACACGAGGTGCACAAAGCTACTCAAAAATTCTGCTAGACTTGCTCTAAAATAAGTCTCGGAGGAAATGGCAAACTTCACTTCATAAGCACTTAAATAAATTTAATGCTATCTATAGTTGCAGTTCTAACTATAGCTACAGCTCAGCAACCCTGCAGAGTTGCATTTTAAGACATTCCTTAACTAGAAACAATTTGCATCAAGCTGTGTAAGGTGCTGCTTCTCACCAAGAACAGAGAGGTAATTTGCGCTTTTCCCCTCCTCGTGCTGTTTAATTTCCTAGGAGGCTCAAAGGCTCACCTGGCCATTAATATCACAATACCACTAAGTTTGCAGAACTGCCATAGGCTGTGAGCATTAGAACAGCTGTGCCACGAGTACGAGTTTCCACAGTTCTGTCCCAAACCTCTGTTCTGCACACCTATAAAAGGACTGTGACAATTTTGCAGTACTTGTGAGAGTGAATGAGCCCATCATGCGTATGGCACAGCAGCCCACACCACATCTGGGATCTGAACCTTTGCAGCCTGCACTTATAGGGGACTATGTTGTGTTGAAAAGCGATGGCTCCACATGTCCACCCCACACCCTGTGAAGAATGAGTTCCTTTCAAATGTTCCTTCCATGTTACACTTGCAGCAGCAGCCCAGCTACGATTTTTCCACAGTGAATTGGGCCCTAATTGCTGAACAGTTTGTGAACAACTGCCCTTAAAATGTTAACAGCTGAAATGATGATAACAATAATTCCGTTTGGAGTTATAATGGCCCCTCATTAGAGCCGCTTAATTAAATATTTTCCAAAACTATCCCAGAAAAAGGGTCTGCTCTCTCAACTGTAAAAGCAGAATCCAAAGCAGCCGCAAGGAAATGGTGGCTTTTCCAGCTGAAGTATTTCCTACGGCCAAAGACAAGGAGTGACCTCACCCACGTCCCCAACACGGCAGATTTTGCCATCATTAATCCGTTCATTCAGTAGGAAAGATGCTGCAGGTCTTACTGAGCATATTCCCCTGTGAGCACTGTGCCATAAATTAGAAACACTTAAACCATTTACACTTATTTAGCCTTTATGCTATCTCTCCACCCTGTTCACCAACTGCCTTTGGTAGGACAAAGCAATTATTTAGAATTCTCCCTCAACCAAATCAAAAGTAATAAATGTGCTTCCTTCAACCCAAACACAGCAGGATAAAGAGGGGGTTTCTTTTAAATAAGTGTTTATGGCATAAGCAGTACTATGGCAGATACTCTTTCACCACCCCAGCTCCCCATCATCTGCCCCCATCTTTGCAGAGCCACATACCAACAAATAAAGTCTTCACGCTACCTTCCATCCCATGCAAATGAGACTAAACAGATATAATGTAACACATTACCATTTGTTAACTAATTAAGATTTAATGGCAAACCATGATTGGTTTACTACAACACAACCAGCTGATTACAAGCAGAGAGCTGACCTGGAAAAGCAAACATACACTTTGGGGCTGAATTCAATCCCAAATGAGTTGTAAGTACTTCTGGCACACAAGGTAGGTGTCATTTTTTCATCACTGCAGTTGACAGAATCACAATGTCTTTGCAGGCAATAATGTTCCTTGTTCTCCCAGGCATCTCCGCCTTTCTTCAGGTCTTTGCAAAGCTGTTGGTAAAATCCAGTTTTATCAATGAATGCTTTTCAAAATGCTATAGATAGCAGCAGAGTTAAAGCATCCATTGAAACCTTGGATAGTCACTCAGAGGCAATATGCAAAATCACAGAATGAACTAGGTTGGAAAAGACCTTTAAGATCATCAAGTCCAACCTAAGACCTAACACCTCCTCATCAACTAAACCATGGCACTGAGTGCCACGTCCAGTCTTCTTTTAAATGTGTCCAGGGACAGTGACTCCACCACCTCCCTGGGCAGATGATTCCATTGCCCCATCACTCCTTTCAGTGAAGAATTTCTTTCTGACATCTAATCTAAACTTACCAGGGCACAGCTTCAGGCTGTGCCCTCTCGTTCTGCAAGTGGTTGCCTGGGAGAACAGACCGACCCCACCTGGCTACAGACACCCTTCAGGGGGTTGTAGAGAGTGACAAGGTCACCCCTGAGCCTCCTTTTCCCCAGGCTAAACAACCCCAGCTCCCTCAGCCATTCCTCAGAGGATTTGTGTTCCAGGCCCTTCACCAGCCTTGCTGCCCTCCTCTGGATGTGTTCAAGAACCTTCCTGAACTGAGGGGCCCAGAACTGGACACAGCACTCGAGCTGAGGCCTCACCAGTGCTGAGTAACAGGGGAAGAATGACTTCCCTGCTCCTGCTGGCCACACTATTCCTGATCCAGGCCAGGTGCCATTGGCCTTCTTGGCCACCTGGGCACACTGCTGGCTCCTGTCCAGCCTGCTGTCCACCAGTACCACCAGGTTCCTTTCTGCCTGTCCATTGTCCAGCCACTCTGTCCCCAGCCTGAAGCACTGCAGGGGGTTGTTGTGGCCAAAATACACCATTACCCCTGAAGGGGATTACACCTTTGCAGTCTGACTCAAAACAAATTTCCACCTTGATTACATATTATAAAAAGATCCATCCTTCTCTATTAATCTGAGGATAAAAAGCCAAACAGACTAGCTTGGACAGGTCTGAATTAATTTTTATTAATTCTCCAAATACAACTTCAAAATATTTAGGGCCTTTCTACCACCTACATCAGAATATGAAAGAATCAATCAACAGCAATTTTTCCAAAGCCGTGGCTGTATTATTTTGAATTCAAACTTCAAATTAAAGCTATTTTAATAGTAAGAAACCATCAAAGCCCCAACATAAACTGCCCTTAAAGCACATAAAACATCTGGTTAGGAATTAAAGTGGAAGGGTATGCAGCTGCAGCCAAGAGGTGAGAACCAATACCTTTAGTGTGATTTTATTTTGCCAAGATCTGTGTCAAAAGCCTTCACTGAAACCAGTAAACACTTCCTGAAGTACAAGAAAGAAACAGAGTCAGGAGCCAGAAACCAAAAGCAACGATGGTATAAGAAAAAGGAAGACTGGAGAGGAGAGAAAGCTGTTGGGGCTGGAATGGGGAAGGACTTTGCAGGTAGCCCAGCACCAGGAACAGAGCCCACACGAAGCACACTCAGAGCCACTGTACAACACACAGGAAGGGGTTCCAGGAGCCTGTTTGGTACAGCCAGCTGTTAACACCTCCCCCTGAATTTGGGGCACAAACACACGCACAAGCACTAACCAGATCCGAGCGTCGCTGCCTTTCCTGCAGACTCTGTCAGGCAAACATCTGTCAGAACGTCTCAGTTGTTTAATCACATAAAATGTTTCCTCTTCATTTTTGGCACCTTATACTGACATAGTCTATGGCAAGATGTCTCTGTATCATGCTCTATCAGCGTAAAGCAAAGGAAAAGCTGTTTATAAATAAAGGAGGCACAGTTTGAGCCTGGTATTAGATTTTCATGTGCTTGCTAGCAGCCAAACATACATTACAGCAGAATAATGGCAAATAAAGCATGAGCATATGCACGGTGCAGGAAAAGCACCCCTGAGCAGTTCTGCACCACGCTTTAATTTCCTCAAACATTATCTCTCTAACGAACTGCGGAGCGTGATGAATGATCCCCTTCCTCTGCCTGGCCATGTTCAGACTGTTTCAACTGCTCTCTGTTGGTTACTGGTTCTGGACACCTGAATGTAATTTTTTTTTTTCAAAGCAGCATTCATTCAATATTGATTTTAACACCAAGGGGAAAAAACCCCAAGCCAAACCAAACCAAAGCAAGAAAAAAACATTCCCTTCCCCCTCAAAAAACCCCAAAAGCAGAAGGGAGAAATGCATCCCCCAAATTACTACTGCAGCTCTTCACCTGCAATTCAAGAACATTTCTGTGACAGATTATTTATATTGAAGATCCTGCCAAATAGAAATTGCATGAAGGTTACAAGCTAACAGGAAAGTAGTGAACAATTTCCCCTACTGCTCCAACTCCTATGCAGAATCTGAGAAATCACAGGCTCTGTCTCAATAGGATTGCTAAAGGATAAAGCAGAAACAGCCAACACCAAATGGTTTCACTAACACACTGTCAAGTTCTTTTAGAAGCTATCTCCTTTTTAAAATAAGCAAAATTTAATCAGAGATAGAAAGCAGGAAGAACTAGTTACAGCCAGGGAGGTTGATTTGGTTTTCCAAGGAGCATTTGTCTGCCAAAGACTCCCTCTCCTAATGCCTGCCCACCCCAGCTGCAGTCACCACCATCAGCTCCCACATAGCTGCAAGGCAAATTGATCACAGTATCTTTGTCATTTATTAATGTCCTACTAAAAGTCAGCAAAGCAGTGAGAGGAACAAGCAGAAAACCATCAGTGGGTCAAACTACCTCACTGTTAAACACGTGCCTTTCCTCTAGCTTTTTGTACAAGCACCCTGCATCCTCAGCAGCAAAGCATTAGGATTTTTGTTCCTTCTGGCAACATAACACATTAGTTCTCCACATCTGTCACCAGACATGCAAAGCTCTGGGGAGCAGCACTGCATGCAGAGTGATGACTCCACGTACCTGTGACTCCCAGCCACCTCTGCCCACCTTCCTGCTCTCCACCAGCTTGCTGCCCTCGCCCTCCACAGTTTCTCTCCCAGGCTCGGAGGCACTTGTCTCTCCAGCTGTTTTCCCCATCTTCCCTTCATCTCTACCCTCATCAAACATGCTTTTAACAAACCACTTGAGATCCTCACAGCCAGCCTGAATCTAAGGATTGCTGATTCTTTCTGCGTAAGATTTAAAGAACAGCCTTTCCCTACCCAGCCACACGTAGCAGCTTCCACCCAGGGACAGCTCATTGCACAACTCAATTACAGTACATTTCTTGACCTCTGCAGTAGAATCTTGTCCTGCTCATATCTGCTCTTAGAGAGCTGTGGAGAAAGGTCCTTCTCCTAGCCAGTGATTTCCACTGCATCTCCATCGATATAGTCCTCCATTTCTGCTTTTCTACTCAGCCAGCTGTTTGGCTTCAGATAAAGGAAAACCTTCCCACCTTTCCTGTCATCTCCCAATTCTGCTGGGAAGAGCTGAATCCCACCTCCAAGCCACCCACACCATCCACAAGCCAAGCAAAACAACCAGCCTCTGAGCTTTCTTCCATACAGTTAAAGCACCTGGAAAGTAGCTCTGCTTCTTCTACAAGAACACTTTCAATAAAAAACTGTCTTCAGGAGCTTCCAGCTCCTTTAGATCTCTGCTGATGTTGCCAACAGACCTGGTTGTCCGGGGCTCTCCTGTATCAACAGATGTCATTTTGAAGGTAAGACCATTACACAGCTTGGAGCACCTTCCAAAAGAATGGGAAGACCAGCTGGATCCCAAGACTTCACTGCTTTTTTTTTTAGCAGTAAAAAAACAAGCAAACACCACTTGAAAAAATTCTGCATTGCAGAGGAACTCTGACAGCCAAGGCAGTTTTGAAGATGAGCACTACTTCTTACACATCCCACTACTTTTTGGACCCTTATGCATTTTCTACTATACAGTGCTTCTGGAGACAGGAGGAGCATGGATTGTCATGGCACAGAGGTGCTGCCCAAGAACAGCCCAAACCACTCAAGTTTTCCTACTTCATTAAGGCTCCAGCAAAACTACTTATAAGTAATTCATAGCAACAGAGTCTTTTTCATCCAAGGATCCTAGAGGAATTTCCAGACCTAAAATGCTGCATTACTTGCATGTATTGCCAGACACAAACTCATCTAAGTCAATGATACAAGAGGGTTTTGTAAGCACTCCTTCCATCCATGTACAACCTCCCCACAGCCAGCCTGTTTCTTCTCCACTTTTACAAGTCCATCTGCTGCACGCACACACTGGCATAGAAATTTTGAAGTCCCCATCCCAGCAGCTTTTGCTTAGGATGTGGCTGGTCAACCACATTCAATAGCAGTGGTTAAAGAGAACCAGCTGCACATGGTGAACAGCAGAACAGCGTCTGAATCAGTCCACAGGTCTGTTTAATCAATGGTCTGTTTAATTACAGCAGGAAGGCTGATTTATTATTCCCTTTCCAATGTAATTTTTCCACTTTTGTGGGTTTTTTTACCTTAAAAAGTTAGTATAACTGGGTTAACATCCATGAAGAATAGGCAGTTAGTTCTATGGATGAGATTAGCTAACAAGCTTGAGCAGGTTTTATGTTTGACTATCAGCTGATCTGGGCACATTAAGTCATTTACATGGTCTCTGCTGCAGACACTCATTACCTCACTGTGTAGGATTCCTCAGAACTACTTTTTTTTTTTAAAGTCATACTTGAAGTAACCCTTAATTATTTGTGGTCTGGCAGAAGCTGTATTACTAACCTACTAATGAGAGAAATACAGCACACACAATAATTATCTGCCACTATGTGCACTGAAATGAAAGTGAGCACGTTAACTTAAGCCTGAAAGACTGTTTTAACTCTAAATTTGAAAATAGAATTTGATGGTGCATGATTAAACCTCAAATTCTGCAATCAGGCAGGCGCTATTGGAGCAAGAACACGTTAACTTTATAACAGCAGGAAGTTTTATGAAATCTTCCTTAAAAAAAAAAAATCAAGCTAAAAATAAGCACTCACTCTAAAACACCGTTTTGCTCTCCTTCTACAAATCTTTATCATTTACTTTTGAGTCAATAACTCACTAAAATTAACAAGATGAAATTATGTTTTGACAAGTTCCAGTGCTGATGAACAGATTTTTATATCACGAATCCAGCTTCACCTCATTTTTCCACCATAGCTGACAGTCAGGGCATGAATCATTCATTCCTCCTGGCCTTTGTGTATTTTATCAAATGCTACAGGGAGCAACTAGCTTCAATTCCCTCAAGTCATTTCAGAAAATGCCAAACTTAATGTTCTTTCATACTTTGAAAAAATTAAGTTCTATAGGAAAGAAAACATACATTTAGCCAAGCTCAACCATTTTGACAACACGCTGCCATCAGACCAACCTTACCAACAGATCTACTATACATAATCCTGCCACTCAGCATACACATAAAATACACCACTAGGTAAGCTTTCCACCATTCTTTGGCAGCCTACAAGGTTATCTTCTGCATATGGCTTGAGCCCCAACTCACCAAACAGATGAGTGATGGATAAACCTCATTTAGAATAAATATTTGTCCCCAGAGCCAAAGAGTTGAAGTAATCACAGTACACCCAAGAGGACAGGCACATGTGAGTAGCACATGCCCAAAACCTAGTGGAATCCATACAGAGGAGCTTTGGAAAGCTTCTGAAAGAGGCTTCACAACCAGGACAGCCGCCAGAGCATGCCCAGAAGGATGCAGACCTAAGGCTCCAAGGGGAGAAAGAGTAAGGACCTTTTCTAGGCTAAACACCAATCAGAAAGGGTGAGTAAACTGCTCCCTCTGGTCAGTTCTCCCCTGAGCTGATCTCCAGCTTCACTAACGACCTCCCCTCCTTGGCCAGATAGCTCAGAGAACTCCATTTACTTGGGTAAATGGTCAAAAAGGGAGTCATTCCCTTTGGACAGAATTCAGACACCTGCAAGCTCCTTGTTTCTCCCAGAAAACTGGAGTTGTTGGGATGCTGGCAAGCTCCTGCCACACAACAAAATTCCAGGGAAAAAACACATACCAAGTTTTCATCATAGCCACAGAGAGAAGCAAATCTTAAGTAACTGTATCAAAGTCAATAGGCCTGCAGCAGAGAACATGATCCCTGTGATAACACACCAAATCCATAAAGTCTCCATTTTCTTGTACAGACTGGATGTTTTCCATTTGAAGTGTTTAAATGCAGCACCTGAGGTACTATCTTAGCCCTGCTGAAGTCAGCAATGACAGCAAGTTCCACCAGCTCCTGTACCCCACAAGGACATCATCCAAGGTCAGGCAGTGTGTGGGGACTTGAAGGATGCCACCTCCTCCTCCTCCCAAAATTGAGCACTTCCTCCTCTTGTACCTTTACCAGGAACAGCACCACTGGAGCCATCCGAGAGTGTAAAAAGCTGCTCTATTTGCAGCTGCAAACATTTTATTTATTCTGAAAATTCAACCAACACAGCTGTGAGATCTGAAATACAACTCGGTGGAGTTCGTGTCTTACTGCAGGCAATCACATTTACTATAATAAATAACTATAAATAAACAATGAGGTTGCTTAACAGGGACACTGGTAACCTGTCTAGACAATTGCAGCGGTGACGTACTCTGCACTGGAATGTCCTCCACACTAACAATAAGTCTTGATTAAAAGAATTATTTTTTTTAAAGCAAGGCAATGATTGCTTGTTTAAAAATACTAAAGCCTGCTTCTCAACTTTGCCAGTATGCACCCAGGAAGCTTAGCTAATAACACCTCGCTCTCTAGCAAGTCTTCGAAAGCAGACCCTTAGAAAAATCAGAGAAACACTACAGCATGCAGAATTTCTTGCCACATAACCCAAATTTTCCTACTTGAAGCAGCAAATACTGCTTCATTAATAGGCTGGTATACCCACGGTTCAACTGCACCCTGTGATCATCACCCCAGTGTCATGGTGGTTCTCTGTGGAAGGGAGAACCATTCCTCCCTTCCCTGGCACTTCACTGTCTGCTAAATGGAGAAAAGCAATGGCCAAACTAATAGCTGGGAAATGTGACCTTAATTAATTAGCACACGTAGTGGAAAATGCCAGCTCTGCACTGTCACTGCCTTGCTTTCAAGGACCCTCTGCCTGCGTCAGCAGCACAGAGACACTGGGGCCATTAACGTTTGCTCCGGGATAAGGACAGATGATGTGAGGGTGGCTTTAGCAATGTGGTGTAGAGAGAGAAGGTCTGGGACAAAGGAGTGACCTCCTGTGAATCTGTTTGTGGTGAATGTCTTCCCTCTCCATAGTGATGGGCCCTAGGAGAAACTCACCAAGAACAAAGCTAAGGTCAGCTGGAAGGGATGCAGAGCGAGCAGATGGCCGCCTGCCACCTCACCAATCAGCAAAATCATTCACTTCAACTGCCTCATGAAATATTTCCTCACTTCTTCCTCTCTCTCTAGCTGCCTTCTTTCATCCATGCAACTGTGTCCATTTAGGTTACAAGACCCATTTAGCACATAGTGGGGAACAGCTGTGAAAACAACCAAAACAACAACAAAAAAATCAGACCAGGACCTTCCTCTATGACTCTCAAATCCTAGAGGCAACTGCATGAAGCAACACTCTGGGAATAACACAAAAAAAATTTTTATTCTATAGAAATATCCCCTGCCCTCAAACAGGTCTGCAGTTAAAAACCATTTCAATAATAAACTTTATCAGTACCGGTCACCACTCTTCAGGAAAAGATCTCCTTTTTTCCCCCTAAGCCATTTATCTGCCCTTGGAGGAAAATCCCAATGTTATGGACTTTGTAGAAATAAATTCTGCAAGCAGCAGCTCTACTAATGTTCACAGGGTGACCACAAGAAACTTGACCAAGGATCTGAAAGACATCTGGCTATGCAGGATAAATGTGTGTTCACATGGGCATGGTTTTATCAGTCAGGTCCTAGTGCTGGCTCAAAATCTTGTGCATCACAAAAATGAAAACCACAATCACAGCTGCCTGTTGGGATTTACACCTTTATTTCCATGGGTCACGTTAGGGAATAAATACTGTGTAGTTTGGCAGCTAAAAGAAAAGTTCTGTTATTATTATCACCTCTAAATCATAAAGGCATGTCCAGATCTGGGTTGAGCATGTTTTGAATACCTGTACTAAATAGAACAAGTAGATTCTACATAGGCTACATTTTTTCAGGGAACATGACCTTATCCAGCTCCTCCAGGACCACAGGCAGCCTTGCAATTTAAATCCAATTTCTCCCTCTAATTTCCCATCTCCTTTTCTTTAAAGCTCAAGTTCCTTCAGTATCCATTGCACGTTAGATTTATAATGCTAATCAAACTTCTCCAGGTAGAGACAGAGTTTATAAATTAATCCTGGGTAAAATAAATACATCAGCCAATCTTGGTACAAACATTCCTGCCTCTGATTAAGCTGAATTCCAGGACCGTGTGGCATGCATTTCAAAAGGGTGAAGTAGCAGGAAAGATGCTCTCCCAGCACTCAGCACAGCATATTTGCATCAATGTGACCTCAAAGCCACAATGCCTGGGCAGGTGGCAGGATGAGACTCACAGTTATTATGCAAAAGTACAACTTGCTTTGCTGTTCCTTCACGCCTCCTTACCCAGGCAGTGAGCTCCAGGTGCACAGTGCTTGGTGCTGGCAGGGCTGCAGGGTTGATCTGAACCCCCTGGTACAGGAGCTGGGATGACCCGAGCTCACAGTCCCACTCCAAGGGGCACAAACTGCACCTTCCAAGGCTTCCTGGCTGCTCTAAGATATTTATAAGTAAGTGCCCACAACTCAAGTTGTACTTTCCTGTTTTATGCTAACTACAGGCATCTCTAAGAAGCGATCAATAACAGTCTGTGCCATACCCTACGAACCCTAAATGTTAAGTGCAGGAACCCTCACAGACAAGACATTATGGCATTTATAGAGGCTGAACTGCTGTAACAAAAGCTATTTATACACTAACTTCAGCAGAGCTAAAGTGTTCATCTGCTAACAAAATTGGCTGGGTGGTTTAAACAGGACCCAGGGCCAGAAGTCTGAGCAGCTCTGCTGCCCCGTATCAGGTGTAGCTCTACGCTGAGCCAGCTCCCAGAGCAACCAGTAGAAAGAAAATGCATGAAAGCTGCAAGTAGGCATCCATATATGAGGAATATAAGGGTATCAGGGGTATCTCAAGCCACTGGGGAGAAGAAATTTCAACCTTGAAATCATCTCAATTATACCATTTTACTGCAGTGCTAAGGTGAGGTTGCCCAGCTTGCCATGCAAAGCCCACTAGCACAGAAGAGGGCACAGAGCTGTCCATCAGTCAAGGTGAGAGACCCTTCTCACTCACCCACCTGAGAGCCAGAGAAGCAAAGGCTTCTCTGCCACACCCCTATCACCTATGACAGCCCATACCTTCCATGACAATGGCACCAACATTCCTCTTTGGCTGTGTCATAGCACAAAGTCTTGATTAGTTGCTATCAATGCCCTAATTTATCATTCTTTACAGAGTGTTGTGTATTATATATCTGATAGGCTTCACTTAAGCAGACACCACTTGTTGGTGTAATAGGTACAGTTTGAGGAGAAGTACTAAGCACCTTCCTCATTAAATGAAAACACAGTGGTCCAAATCTCCGCCTTCAATTCCACAGTGAAATTCCCTCTCTTTCACCATGGACACAATATGATTGCCAATTAAAAACTGAAAGAAGAACTCAATGCAATAGTAAAGCAATTAAACAGGAAAAAAGTCACGAGAACAGGATGAACACAGTCTACTGGGGAAGAAAAAAAGAAATTAGTCCTCTAAAAGCAACAGTAAAAAACTTGTATGTACTGGATTTGATTTTAAGAAAATGCTGGCAATAATACATATGCTCAGTTGAGTTGCCCAAAAGAATTAGTTTAAAGAGAAAACAGAGTTTAAAAAATACACTCAGAAAGCAATACTGTTGTTCTGGTTTATGTACTGTCACTGCCATACATTGCTGCATTTCCGAGTGCTTCAGAGATCACAAAGTGCTCTCCCATCACCAAAATGAAGCCCAGCAAATTGCTAATGACAACAGTTAAAGCAGGACATGGAAATCCAGCTCTAAAAATGAACAATGCCAGAAACAGCACTCTGGTTTAACAGCCCTAGCCAGGCAGCCAAGTGCAGCTCACAGGCTTGTCCTCCCAGCAGACTCTTCTGAAGAGCCAGGGCAAACCAGGAATTACTAATTACGAGTATCCAAGGAGGATGCAGCGACATTTCTTTGTAAGGCTGGAGCATTTTGTAGCTATTACGCTGGCTTTTAACCTCTCAGCCCATCATACAACTCCTATGAGTTTTGTGGTCCCAGCATAAACCTCACAGAAAAGAGCTGACACTGCAAAATCCCAGCTCTTATCATTAAAGTTAACGGGATCCTATTCTTCAACCAATTTAAGACAGAGGTGATGCAGGGCATGAATTATCTCCTTTCCTGGCTGGCAGCCTCTCCAGGGAAGGGGGCTCTTCATGCAATCAACAGGATGAGCACCATTGTCTTTAACAGGGATGAGCTGGGCCATGAAAGCACCACCGCTGCCAAGTCCAGGGTACACACCACGGGGAGTCTGCGGATTTCGGCCCCACAGCAGCCAGACCAGGCAGCTCTGGAGATCAAATCAAGATCAGACCTGGCAGCACCCCAGGGCACAGTGTCTGCTTTGACATTTTCAATGCCCTGTGGATGCCTCCAGGAACAAGCTGGGGATGAGCTGCCAAAGGCATAACAGCCAGTACAAACTCCTTCCCCAATAGTTCAAACTCTCTGCAACCTTACTGTTAACTCCCAGAAAACTTAATTTCAACACAGAACTGAAGTCCTCTAATGTTACCTTTTCTAAAAGCTTACCTCGTGCTCATGAACAAAAGTAACATTCTAAACCCAAGGGACTGAAAGGGTTACATGATCTGTGTGTTAGACAGGTCTTAAAGTGTTCTAATGTCTGGGCAGCTGGTAAGAAGGGGAATATGACCTGAAATAGCTAAAAATTCCTATGTGTTTTAGGAAGCTTTACTAGTAAACTCAGCTATCGATCAGAGTACTGACTCTTTCAAGCTTGCACAAAGCTAGAATTTCAATATCTCCTCAGGTATCAAGAAGAAACTCCAAACTAAGGCCAAGACTTAACAATATCAAATAATGTTCTTTTAAAATGTGCTATTAAATCATTGCTATTAAACTACTGACAGTGAAGTACTTTCAGATATCCTGTGAGCATCTCTAGCATTAGCCACTGAGGAAATAAATATTCTTGGACAACAAAGCAAGCAAAGAGCTTCAGGATGCCCAACTGCACAATCTCATCCCTTAACATTAATATTGTTCTGAGACTCTAATATGCAAAATTCAATGGGATTTACTTGCCCATCCTTTAAATCTCAGGTTAATTTCATTGTGACCACCTCCACCGTTGGCTTAAAACCCAACACAGAGAGCTACAACAACCTTCAGATAAACTCATTTTCAACTCACAAGCTGAGAGCGAGGAAACACTCAGTCCTGCAGGTCATAAGCCTCCCCCCAGCAAACAACACCAAGCAAGATGCAGGTCAGTTCAGAGCAAAAATTCCCACCCCAAGAGGTCAGAGAAGGTACAGCTCAAGACACTGCACACAACTCCCATCTGTGGGATGCAGAAACAAGCAGCCAACTGCAATGAGTAGGGAGTTATCTCAGGGAAAAGGTGGTGTTTTCAAAGCAAAACAGGCAACAACTTCCACTCATGGGCTTTAGTTAAAGCAGATGCTATTTGATTTTTAAACCCACACCTATATAGTTGCAGTAAGTGAAAATGTCTGTTGATGCTTGGGTTATGCAAAAGTCATTCTAATTATTAACTACAGCTCTACAGCCTTCTCCAAAGAACCTGCAGGAACATCTCCACCACCACTAACAGAAATACCAGTCTTGATCTCAAGGGGACCAGCTTTTTGCTGTGTGGGAGCAGCCAGAGCTCTGCACCCTGCAATGCTGCAGGAAGGAGACACAGGCTTGCAGCACATGGAACTCTCCAGCTCCAGCTCCACCAATCACTGCCTCCACCTGCACCTTGTGCACATGGAAATAAGCACAACAACCCACTGCCACCAATCTTCTGGGCTTTAATGAAGCAGAAACAAAAAGACTAAAACTCTACAGGGAAAAGCTGCCTGCTGGTTTGCTTCTTACACTGAGTTGTTCCTCCAGCATCAGCCTGTCCCCTCCAAATTGCTTTTATATCTGGCTGTACAAAATGTCTTTTTCTTCTCAGAGAGGCTGGAACATCTCATAGGAATGATGACCGGATTTCACAATATGTGGTTTTGAAGGTTGGTGTTAAATTTGACACTGTAGCTCCAAAGTAATTGTGACTAACCACTAAATCAGCATGTGTAATGGATTCCTCTGAACATTTATAGCTAGCACTTCCATTATGCTCTAATCTGGAAAATGTCTAAACGACTCTCCACAAAAATTAGAGGGGAACATAAATGTCTTGATAAAAACAAGATTCCAGAGATACTCCACTTAACCACAGTGACTTCTAAAACATAATGTCTAGTGCAATAACATCCACTGGAGTGCAGTCACTTGCTATTTGATTTTTAAACCCATGCTTCAAGACATCAGTCTAGAGAGCATTGAGTCTATGTGAAAGGTGAAACAATTAAGAACAAAGATCTAGGACAGTGCTGGGATCTGCAAGGAGAGTGAGTGGCAGCACAGGAGATGAGGAGAACCAAGAGGCTGCCTGGGAGCCGTGGAGAGAAGCTGCCTCTCCCTGCTGCCGAAGGGCAAGCTCAGAGTCATCCTGTGCTCCTGGATGCTCATTCCTGCACATCATTTGAATGAAAACCCCTCAGTCCATAGGAGAACAACACACTGTAAGAATTGTCTGTCCTTGTTCAGATTCAGCCTCTTCCTAAAGCTGTGATTTCCATTTCCAAACTCTGAAGGTCTGGGGATAACACAGCTCCTGAGGGAAAGGCACCACACTGGAGATCTTGTCTGCCCTCTCTTATGCAGAAAATGATGCCAGATGAAGTCCTTTAATGCAATCAAAACCTCAATAAAAATAATACAATTAGCTAAGCATACAAGAAGCAAAAGAGAGAAGCATTACTGATTCATTCCATTTTCCTGGAAAAGCTTGAACTGTGTTTAAGTGGAGGACAAGTTGAAATTTTCCATTAGTGGAAAAAAAAAAAAAAGAAAAAAGCTTGTTTAAAGAGAGAAGGGGAAAAACCACTCAGGTTAGTGTTCAAGTACAGCACAATAAATTTTACCACAAAATCTCTGCTAGGCAGATACCCTGCTCCCAGCCAAAGGAGCAGTGGAGCTTGCAAAAAGGCTGCTCGTTTAACACAAAAACTGTGTAGAAAATAAAAGGCCATAACAGAATCCAAATCTTCCAGCAGGTAGGGAACAGACAACTTTTTGACACTCCTCCCAGAAAATTTCCTCCCACCTTCCTGCCTGGGGGGCACCTGTGAGGAGGAGCAGGCAGTGGGGAAGAGTTGGCTGGGATGTGAGTGCTGCAGGGGAGCCCCTGCAGCCTGGAGTGATCCCAGCTTACTCTGGGCCACAACACAGGCGTCAGTCTAGACCAGGGACTGAAAAACACTTCACCACTACACCTTCCTGAGCTCTACTGTGCACTTCTACACCACAACCAAGGATCAAAGCCAAGTGATTGCAGCACATCCCAGCCCTGCTACCTGCATTAAAGTGAAGGGTTTTGCTTTTGTCCTTAACAGAAAGGGATGTTTCATCTCTGCCGCTCAAGCAAAAATGAAAAACCACTTGTAAAATAAAAGGATGTTGTCCACATGAGCTAAAAAGCCTGTCTTCTGCTCCTCACTTCTCCAAACATCCAAGATTGGCTCCCACCAGCTATTACACTGCAGATTTTAGGATCACTTACTCTAGCACAGGTCATGTCCTTGAGACACAATGTACTCTTCAGCTTCCATAAATCCTACAGTAACCTAAATCCAAAAGAAAGCACATCTCCCAAGTCCTGTAATAGAGCTCACCACAAATTTCCACAAATACAAAAAGAGAATGACTTCTGGCAGCCCAGAACAGCAATTTCTGCCTTTATATTGCATCCCAGATGCCTGCTTCCCCTTCCTATAGAAAATTAAGTCAGTCCTCTGCTGTAATCAAAATGATTAGCCATGCTTTAAAAGATACAGTCCTAGAGAGAAAAGCCAGTTGTAAATGCTCATGTGCCCAGTGACTTCTGTCTGCCAAGTGTTTGGTGGGAGGAGAGGAGGGTCCCATCCCAAAGCTGTTCTCAGTAAGGTTCTTGGGAAGCCGAATACATGAAAGTCCCAGGAAAGCATTTTGGTAACACCTGCTGCCAAAACAGAGCAACTCACTTCACAGACTGTGTTACCTTCTCCCAAGGATCACATTTCAGCTTGAGTGGACATCATCAGGAGATGCCAGACCTCAGGTGTAACCATCCTAACCTCTCTTATAAACAACTAAAAGTACTGGGACTCCACCATGTACCGAGACATACAAATACCCTTAAAAAGAGTTTTAATCACAAGAGTAAAGAGACCAGGATATCACTTATCTTGATGGACCATTTTATAAGACATTAAATATTTTTACTGTAAGGGAAAAAAATAAAGTATGATACTGCACTTTATACCCGTAACTGTTCTATGAATACAGAGGTTTATTGCAGGAAGCAATTCACCTTCCTGATATCAGATGATACATGATGAAAAGCAGAAGCAAAAATGTCCCACTAATTCCAGAAAAAAAACATAACATGATGAGAAAAGCAAAACCAACCTTTTAGACAAGAAACAAGAGAGCCTTAGATTCCTTAAAAACGTCTATAATTGCAATTTCCAAAGTACAGTTAATTTATAACATTTAATACACAAGTTGTCATCAGCCTTAAACCTCAATTTCCAGACTCAGCTGTACCTGGGAGAGCAGCAGGATGGGCTGAGCACACAATCAAATCCTCCAGCACGACTGCTGAGCCTCTGCAGCCAAGCCAGAGAATCTGCTTATATATTTTACAAATAACCGGATCCTTCCATAATCCAGGCTCTGAGAAATTTTTATCTCCCCATGAGCTCAGTTATTCTTAAGTCCTTTCTGTGTTTTTTTCTCTAGGCTGCCTGATACACTGACCAATTTTATAAAAAGGATTGGCTGACGGGAGGTCCGGATTCAGGTCAAACAGAGCTGGCCTTTTTAGTGTGCTCTCTCAGATGCTGATGGAAAAGAGATCTAAAACTCCCATTTCCACCTATACCCTCAAACAGACCTGCCCAGGAAAGGCACCTCTTCCTACAGCCTTCTCCTGCAGAGGCCTGCTGTTACACAGACCCTGAAACAGCTGCTGCTTTTGGTTCTCCAGGTGCCCAACCCAAGCCTGATACACAAGCCAGGATGGACAACATCACGTGGATCATCAACTTACCCGAGCTGCTCCCCAGGTCTGGGTCCTGTAACAGGGAATCTCAAGTTTCACTTGTCTCAGCGAGTCTCTACTGCACCCTCTGCTCATCTCAGTGCACACACAGCTGCAGCACTGACCAGCCCCAAGGTGTAAGGCAACAAGAGTTACAGCAGGGAAAAGCTGGCATCCCAAACAAGAGCATGGAACCCCAAGCCTGCAGAGGACAAAACTTCACCACTCCAAGGCAACAAAAGGTGCTGACACCATTACTGATCTCTATTCTGCAAAGCCCTGGGCAATAAATTTAAACACTTTGAGTCTATGCTTAAGCAATATATTTAAGTACTTTTGTTAACACAATGGAGTTCAGGCTTGACAAGACATCGTTTGTGTGCCTCTTAAACCTAGTGATGCACAACCTCCTTCTGATCCCATCTCCAGAAATATCAGCACCATTACGTGTCTTCACTTAAATGTCTCAATAAATAAATTCAAAAATATTTATGGCAGATTTTTCCAAAAGCTGTACTGTACCAAACTCCAGGCCAAATGCAATTAGCCATGCTCACAGACAAGGAGAGTTATTAAGATACTTTCATCCTTGCAAGCAACCAAAGAGCTCAGTAATTCAGAACACAGGGCAGTACTAACACATTTCCTGTGCAGTATTTTCTGCTGACTGTATTTCTAGCAAAATTGCAATTTCTTCTTGCACGTGGTAGCATGTTAACTATGCCACAAAATACTGGGTGATAAAGCAGCTTGCAGAATTGTTCCCCAGTCAAAACTCATCCCTAGCCACTGCCCTCTTGTTCAGCTGTTCCGCACCACTGCTAGCAAACTGCGAGCTCCAATCTCCAGCAGGTATTATCAGCACTACCCCATAAATCTAACTCAGTAAGGAACTTGTCTCTATCCATAAAATCCTGAGAGCGCTCATATTCCAACCCAGAACACTGCTGACATCCAAAATGCAACTATCAGCATGGAAAGTGAGCCAGTAGAAGGCTGGCTCATCTCAGGAGAAGCAGCTGCAGGTGCAACTACCCTTTTCATTTGTTTTCTGCCTCTTCTCTGGAAATGAGATGAAAAAAGGTTTTCGTAACTCTACTTTGCAAAATCCATTAGTTATGTTTATGGGCTCACCTGAGTCTATCTGAAGCAGGACTGACTTAAATAGCAATACAGGACAGTTCTGCAAATTAACAGAGTTTAAGAGATACAAAGAACTGACTTCTAAAGGAAGTCTCATATCAAGGAACTGAAGCTTCTCCTAGGTCTTTGCTACCATTGTACCTTCTGATGGCCTAGTCCCACCTACTCTGAGCAGCTGCAGCTTTGACAGTCACCAGAAAAAGCAACAGCTTAAAGCACAGCAGTTTCATTCTTACTGCCTTTGGTCAGGACATCTGGTGTCAGATACCCAAAGTCTCCTGTTCGGAGGGCAGGTCCTGGCTTTTTTCACTCTACCCTTCAGTCAGAGCACCAAGTTCACAAAAATACCTTTAAGGTATGATTAGATCTTTTGTAGGATATCTGTACCAGGCTTAGGATCTTCCTAAGTTGTTCCTTTCAAAGAGCAAAGCTGTGCACTACATCACCCATCCAAAGGGGTGAAAACAAGATCATGAAAACAAGAGCTCTGGCCTAGAAGCACTGAGTGGAGTGACCCCTCACCAGCAGCCACGTGGACAGGGAGCTTCCCTCTTACCTTCCTGGGAAGGGAAGGAACACCACAACCCTCCCAGGACACCAGTGCACACATGGCAGGCTGGAGTCACCTGTCACTACAGCACATTGGTTTTATACTTAAACACTACAGCTTCCCTAAATTCAAACTGACAAAAATATTTCCAGTGCCTATACCTAGGACTAGTCACATATAGGCAGCAAAGCTACTACATGCAGTCAGGCCAGGAAACCCAAACATCCTTTATGCTATGTACGAATGGAGAGAGATCCTTGTGCAAAGAGCTAAATTACACAGTGGCTGAGAGCAGATGACAGGCTTGGTGATGAAGACAGGACTCATGCCAGGGGTAGTGTCCTGGCTTTTCAAAGGCCACTCTCATGTTTATGTACCACTTTTCTTTCATGCAGACCAGAATCAAGCATACAGACCCCAGCAGCAACATGCCACTGAAAGCCAAACAACTCACCCTTATAGTCAGCTTTATTTGAAAGCAAAAATACACCATATTTTATTGATCTGAAGACCTAGAGTTACTGGAAATCACCAAAGGAAAAATACCCAAACCTACTGAAGTTTTGGCTAAAGGTGTGCATTTAGTAAAACAGAAAATGGGGTGACCATGCCAGCATAAACTTTTTCTCTTACCAGAGACTGACTTGCAGCACAAAGGAATTAAAGGAGTTAAAGACTAATTTATGCCATTTATGATTTTGCAAGTCATTCAGCTACCATCCAGCAGGCACATCCTGTTGTGTCTGACATTTCCTTGAGCGCTTTTGTCTTCTTCCTTCTCTGTGCTGATTAGATCCAACACCCCCACAGAAAAAGAAACAGCTCTGTGAAAGGCAGAAGCCACACAGCCATGTTCCTCCCCTTCTACAGTTGGTGGAATTAGTTCCAGGAGGAACAAAAAACTGCTGTTCTTCTGGAAGTGTTGCAGAGACAGATGCCTCCTCCCCATTTAAGTCCTTCATGGGGAGGAGAACCCCCACAGCACCTTCACTATCAAGATGAGTTAACTGCTGGCAAAAAATATGATGAAGTAAGTACCTGGGAGGTATTGCTTAAGCAGGACAGAAGCTTATTCCAAATAACTTTTTCTGAACCTACAACAAAAAAACCTTGCAACCTCAGAATGGCTTGGGATCGCTCCAGGGACTAACTTTCCCACAGGCAAAAGGAAATGCTCTCCCCTCAGTTACCCTGAAAAAGAAAGGCTCAAAAGCAGCTCCTCTGGCTCTGACCAAGGAAACATTGTTTTGCTTAACAGAGGGGGTTAAAATAGTTGCTTTTCTCTGAACCCAAGGAAGGCTAGAGAAAATAATCAGTGGCAGAGAGTGTTTTAGTCACCCGATTTGGGTGTCTGCCGAAGGATCTCACAGTTCAAACAACAATCTGAATGAGCAGACTGCCATTGCTGGGAGCCTTGCAATGCTTTAACTTAGCCAACAAAATGGAGTTATGGCAGAATTGATCTTCCAGCTACTTGGACCTCTAAAAGCATCAAAACTGCACAATCCTTTTGATTATGGGAAATTAGGAGCATTTGCTACAAGGATCTCATGAAAGGCATACTCTTCTTCATGCCTTTATGGAGATGTGCAAAATCATTTATGCCGCAAGATTATCTCCCTCATAGCTGCATATATTTAGCTATATTACATCAAAAGTTTGGCTCCTTCAGAGTTGGATAAGTAGCTGAGAAGCAAGAAGTAACATGATTTGAGTCTCACCCCTAATGGATCTTGTGATTTATAGGCCTCCAAAGACTAATGATTTTCTTCAAAACTAAAAAAGAAGAGATTTCACTCAAAGCTGTATAAAATAGCTTAAATGGATTCTGTCTTTAAAAGCATGAACAGCTGAGAAGGCTAAAGTCAGGGAAGAAGAAAAAAGGCTGGTCCTAATTGCCATTTATTCATAAACATTATCTTGTTATATGCATATATTCACTATCCACCCAGAGATATGGGAGTGGATGGAAAAGGCAACAGCAAATTAAATGCTTAGACTTTCTGTTTCCACAAAACCCAGCCTACTTGATGTTAAACACAGGTTCCACCCAATGAAAACATATTAAAGGAATTCTACATTGGCTGTTTACATCAGCAATATGAACTTAAATGCAAAAGAATAGATTGCTTTGGCTTCTTAGTCTCACATTAGCAAATGCAATTATCTTTCATTAATTTTACAGAGTGTTCACAGTAGAAATTAAATCATTTCTTCATGTCTAAGAAAAACTTTACCATGTTAATTATTCATAAATACCAAAGTCTCCTACTTATTACTCATCACAAATGTGATTCGTTTCAATAACGCCTGAATAATTCGGTGCTACCCTATTAGTCCCAGAACACAATGTACAACTGCCAGCATCAGCAAGTCAATCACAAACAATAATCCACGCCTGCCAGCTGCCAAGGAAGAAGAGGAGGAGGAAGAGGAAGGCAGGAATGGCACTTCCCCCCACCCCAGTCACCGTGCTGCCTCCATCATCCCACAGAAAAGGAGACTCCCACATCTCCTGTCCTGGTTGCTTTGCTTCCCTCCAGGATGCTGCAGACTCCATCCCAAAGTGGGAGCAACGAAGCTCCCGAGGGACGAAGGCAGCAGCTGGGGATGCTCCACTGCTCTGCTTCCCTGAGTATTTACATCTGGGCAGGCAGCTACCCAGCAATGGGAATTAACTGATTGAGAGGGGAAAGGCAGATTAATCCTCACAAGTATGTAAGGAGCCTACAAGGGTAATTCCAAAAACGGCTGAGGGCTGCTCGCTCACAGTAATCCCTGCAGAGTGAAACAAAGCCCGGGCACCATTGCTGCAGCAGAGTGGTTAAACAAGGAATTACCCAGAGTTTTGTGCCCTAGCCGCTTGGCTGCTCAGCAGGTTGAGCTTATGAGAGGGGAAGAGATGACTGAAAAGTTACTGCAGGAGTAAAATAAGCTGAATATGCTGGAGTGACAAGTTTCTAAATTACTTCTTCAATAATTAAAAAAAGATAAACTTGGCCACATCACCAAAATCTCTTAGAGTTGCACCAAATCACAATACACACACACACACATATATATATGTTATTTTTTTTCCATAAAAATGTCAAGAAAACCTTTGACACCAGGTTCATTTGACATGGGTTCCATCCAGCCCAGTGGTCCTGCCCTTGGCATGGCTCCCAGAGGTGTCCTGGACCCTGCTGCACTTCCCAAAGGCTGTGTCTTCTCAGAAAGACACATTCAAACATCCCATTTTCAGCCACATATTAATTTTTTTTGCTTTCTAGCAAGTTTCGTGAGCTAATCTGGGCCGATGCCATACAGAAATGCTGCCCTTATTATTACAGTTGTAGAGAAAGTAAATTAATGCAAAGGATTGCACACAGAGGCCTAATCCATTTGAGGTAAATCAATGCATTGCACATTTAAATTGCTCTGCTTTCCTTCAGAAAAGTACATTGAAGTGATTCATTAGGCACTGAACTGTTCACAGAAACAGACCAATTCTCTTAGGCATGCCAGTGCATCTCTGCTAGTTAAATTTAAAAAGCAATCAAATCTACTAATAAGTCCTTTTTGCCGACATTTACATCAGTAGAGAACATGATTCCTGACAATTCAGATTAAATAAATGAAGCACAAATTAATCTCAGTTAATATGTCTCAGAATCAATGCTCAATGTGTTAAACTTAAAAATCTGTCTTTTAATAAAAATAACTTATTGGTAATGTCTCACTTCCAAGTGCCTTTGATAACCTTTATTAAAGGTTATAAAGTTATCAAGAGGGATCACAAGGCACAATCTGTGTCTATTTTAATACAGTCAAAGCATTTATTTATAGTTTAATTTAAATATTTATAAATTCAAAAAGAAAAATTAGCAGAAAGGTACATTTTTAATTAAAAAGTAATCATGTCTTAGTACAACTGCACCATGCCACAGTGTTCAGATTCCCCCTCTCTTCTTTAGGGAGGACCAACTCAAACAATATATTGAATAAACAATTCAAGGTATAACACCTGTGCCTCATATCTTGCTCTGCTGTAATCACTGGGGTTTATTTCTGTGACAACTAATGCCTTCTCTCTACCCACAAAAAATTGTCCAAATTTAAAGTAAAAGGCAGTAGGATACATATACTTTTAAATAACTAAAAGTCAATTTGCACTTTATTAAAGACTTAGAGGAGAACTGAAGAGACCTAATATGGAAAATAATTTTTTAAATCCTGTAAGAAGTCCAACATTTTATCTGCAAAACCAGCCATACCAATTTAGAGAGCTTTACAAGTCCTATAGCCCAAACCTAAAAAGCCCATGAACTTAAGTTTATAACCAAGCCTTTCAAGGCTAGGCTTTATAATGGGATTAGGTGAAGGAAACTTGTACTTAGGAAAATCATCCCTTGCCCTCCCCCTCCAAACCCCTTTTTCACTCTGTAGGCTGGTCCACTGCCCCTACTGCTTTGGTCCCACCAGGTGCCATGCAGGAAAATTCAGCTGCTGCAGGGGCACGTTGTGGGTGGCAAGGTAATATTCACTGCAAATCCCATCCTGCAGGCACCAGGCCAAAACAAGCAGGGTCATTAGGAAATCTCACTGAAAAATGAAGTGGCTCAGAGTCACTCAGGCCTGGCAGCATCTCTGCAAAAGCTCTGGGTTTTGGTTGGGGTTTTTTTGTTTGGTTGGTTTTGGTGGTTTGTTGCAGTTTTTTTGTTTGTTTTTTTTTTTTGCTTTGTAACTGTTGCCCAGTTTTTCCCGGGGAGTTTCAGTGATGTGTATTTCAAGGGCGAGCAGGCAGGCACCCTCTTGGTGCTCTGGCCAGAACCCAAGTTACAGCAGGCTGCCCCATCTGCTCGCTCACAGCCTCCAGCTCAGCCCTGCTGGTCCCCTCTCTCCCCGAGCAGCCCCTCAGGCTTCACCCCCAAAGCAGCAGCACTGGGGGACTCTATCCTTGGAAAAGGTGTCTGTTCCACCAGCTACAGAGGTTTCATATTTTCCACCTCCCTATCTAGCCTGCATTATCCACCCAAAGTCTTAGGGTGCTGTGGGACCCTAAAGCATCTCGGCTGCCTACAAGGGGTTTAGTGCTGATTTATGGGGCTTAACTATTCCCCAAATTCCACCACTACAGGTGAAACACAGAGCTCATCCACTTGCACAGCTATATATCACCTCTGCAATAGGGAGAGGCAGGCTCAACAGCTGCTAAGAATCAAATCCTACACATGACTTTTCTCTCCCTGGCAGTGCTGCATGACTGTTTTCCCCCTCCACACCAAAGCAGTTCACTGGGAAACAGTCAGGAACACCTTTGTAGCTATATACACACAGCACCACTTAGAAAACTGAGTGTGGGGAAATCTAAACCAAGCCCACTTCAGTCAGACCCAGTACTGCAGACCTCAGAGTAGGTGATGCCACATTTTCAAGAGCATGTGGATTAATCTGTTCAGCCAACAGAGACACACACAGTAAGTGTTTCCAGTTTGCTGGGAAATGTTTTAATGCACCTTTTTTTTCAGAGTTTTGTAAGATTCAACTTGGAAGGGTTTCACTAACAGGCAGGGACAAGATAAGAACACCCATGCATCGCCAGCAGCTTCTGCCCCACATCACAACAAGCTGGTGCCAACATCAGGCCTCCCAAAAGCCAGCAGGCACCAACCCGGTCCAACAGGCTTGTACAGCAGCATGAAGTTTCTTCCAATCTCAGACTTTCTGGCTCCAGAGGCAGCTCTACAAGCTCCTTCTTTCAACAGGGAACATCTCCTTCCTTTAAAACTACCCAGGAGGAACATCAAATAGGGCCTGACCTTCAACATCTCTCACCCAACGAGGGGACAAAGCCATGACAACATTTAAGAATGCTGGTACCTGTATTTGCTACTATGTCTCATTATATTTTCCTGTCTAACCTGAAGGCCTTTTGTTTCTTGCAATGGTGCCACTGAATTTACTGCTATAGACAACTTCAGTAGACACTTCCCATAATAATTAGCCAGAGCTGAGAGAAATCTCAGTTCTGTGATGCACAGTTACTTTGGATGCTGCCTCCGTTCAGTGTGCCAAAAGCTTTGAGGCTTCCACAATCAATCAAATGACCCAAGTCAGTCACTCATGACTAGGAAAAAGCACATTTCTCCTTTCTCACCACTGGTGCCAAGAAGCTGAGACAATCCCCCCCTTTCTGCCACCACCATCGGCCCATTCCACCCACCTCCCAAGTGGCAGATGCAGAGCACTGAAAGCATCAACTTTGCCCATACCTTCCCCCTTCCCTCTTCTGTGATTTCTGGATGCTGCAGTGGTGAGCAGGGCAGATGGAATGGGAGACAAACAGGAACACAACTATACAGAACATGCACTCCAATGAGATCCAAGGAGAGAACCCAAAAATCCCTCCCCCCACACCCAGAGAACCATGTTCCTCCAGGGGAAGAAAGAACCAAAGAAGGAGAAAAAGATCTATTTAACTGCTTATTACTTATTAAGGAAAACAAACCACCATTACGAAGGAAAGGAAGTTTTGGGAACCTGTATGCTCATAGACAGGAAAGCACCATTGTGTTAAATCCATCTCAGGATTCTGTTAAAGCACAACAGCCATCCTGAGTATTTCTACTGCTCCAGTGAAGGAATCTGCGCTCCAAACCTGCAATTCCCAGAGAAAACAGAGGCAGGCTACTAACGGAATTAAGAGCAGATACTGCAGGATGACTGCTGCAGGCAGCAAGGCTCTTCTTGTGTACACCCTCCAGGCTGATCCCCCCAGTGCTGAGCACTGCATGGTCCAGGACAGAGTTTCATCCAGACTAACAAATACTCCACTTTTAAACAAAACAAAAGGTCCCTAGAGACCAACCCAGGTAACCAGCAATCAGACAAGCAGACTCACCATGCCGGAAAAGACAAACATCTGGGCAAAGAGAGCACACAAGGTGCACTCTAAAAGGTTTGATGGAACACTTGGGTATTTCCAGACAAGGCTACACAGCCCCAAGACAGTAACTATAGACTGCTTGATGCAGCTGCCAAGGAGTTCAAATCACTCTTACAATAGGTCTCACTTTTCAATCATCTCAACTATAAATGCAGGAATTCCCACCCTTGTCAAGACAAGGTTCGCTTGAGAAATTCTTCTCTGCTCCTGATTGAATCCTTCTCCCTTGTCCTCACAATGCTCCCCAAATGGGCCTTGCACTCCTTCAAGGTGCTTCCCCTTCTGTCAGGATTTGCACACCAGGGCTGTGACTTCCTTCCCATCCCATCAGCACACATGACCCAGGATGGTCAGGCCTCCCCCTAAGAACCACAGTTCAGGAATAGCCAGGCTCACCCCACTTGGAGCCAGCGCAGCTTCCCTGCTTAGACACTCTTAACCCACACCTACTGCTGCTCTGAAAGCAGCTTTTATCTGCCCAGAAAGGGCTTAGACTTTCTGTCTGTTGCTGGCAGTAGGTAGAAGTGCTAATTAACTAGTTGTCAGCTGAACGCTGCTAAACTGAGAACACAAACTAAAATTAAAGACAAGGTATTAAAATGGGCAGAAAGACTTGAAAGGACTATTGTTCATTTAAGAACTTCTCTTCCTGTATTTTTTAAACATTTAGAAGTTGCAGTCCAAATAATTGCTTGTCAAGACATTTTTTTGGAGAATAACTGTAGCTATTCAGCAAGCTGTGTAATTAGGTTATTAAAAGTATAATATCATTTCAAAGGCTTTGAGAGAGTAGACCTCTACCTAACACAAAATCATCACAGCTTCATTTTCTTCCCTCTCTCCTGGCTTCTCAGAAGTCAGCTGTGACAATGTACATTGTTTACAGGATGAGGAACCATCGCTCTGAAGTCCTGAGCAGGTACATGCACCGCTTCCATTCCAACTCAGAAAAGCATGTCTGGCATCCAACAAAGGAAAAAAATACTAAGCCAAAAGCTGCAGAAAAAATCCCAGCTCTCCAAGCCTGACGTTCCCTTCCCCCTCGGGTGGGTGTCCCCTCAGGACAAGGAGCCTCCCATTTTCCTGGAGGGCACAGCTAAGACCAAGCACAGACAGACCTGTCTCTGGGAAAGGAAGGAAATCCCTGACCCACAGCTACAGCTTTGCAGGCCAGGCCCATCTATGGGAACAGAGAAACACCTATCACTGGAAGCTGTACAGCAAAACAGAGCACATGTTATGTCATTTACATTTCTGCTGACAAACAACATGTTTATAAGAGAGGTAAAATAAACTGTGCAGCCTGCAAGGCTCAGCAGCCTGAAACCAGGAAGCTAACAGACCCAGAAGGCAAGGAATTGGTCCTGATGTTAGCAAATGGGACGTCACAAAAATTAGACAATTAAAATTTAAAGCAGTAGGGAAGACAAAAGAGCAGGAATCACAATAGCCAAGTGTGATGAAGAGCTGCTCCTTGGGTACAGGACCATAATGATGCTAAGCATTTTTCTACTAGATGGCAGTGTAGTGTCACACTATATAAAAGGAATTCTAGAAAGAAATTGCTTTGTATTTCAAGAGAATCAGTGCTTAGACTTGACTTCAGATAGCATGATATATAACAGTAGCCTCTTTGTAAAGGGACCTGCCATTAGTCTCACAGTGCAATAGGAGTGATACTCTAGTTTCTAATTTCCCACAAAAGAAGGGGAAAAGACACTGAAACCCTCAGCAGTTCTGCTACACAGTACAGCTGCATGCACAGCCACAGACAAGCTCTTGAGTCTGTTACAACCGAAGGTAGGCTCTGATCAAAGAGCTCTGGGAGAGGAGGAAGCAGGTCCTCACTGCTCAGGGGGAACAGCCAGCTGGGCTTCTGAAAGGCCAGGGGCAGCTTTTAGGCAATCCCCTTGCTGTGGTCAGGGGAGGCTGGCAACTTCAAAGGAAGGTCCAGGGATGAAGAGAGAGCAGTGAGTGCCACTAAAATTCAAAATGCAAATACAAAGTAATCAAGGTTAGGGCTGAAGAACAATGCAAATATTTGCAGGTAACTCAGCCATAACAATAACATTTACTTTGCAAGGCCGCCATCCTGAAGCCAAACTTCAGGTACCAGGAAGATGCAGTGGCTCACCAACACTCCCCAAACCAACACGAATTATTGGCGTACACCGGAGCTACAGGAGCTCTGTACAGCCAAAGATGGAAAAGCTCTGGGGGAAGCTCGCAGGCAGCCGAAGCACCCTGTCTGCTGCGAGAGCCGCTCCGGGGGTCCCCGAGCTGTGGGGCTGCCAGGCCTGTTCCTGTGTCACCGGGCTCATCACCCCCGGCCTCTCCCCACCAGCGGTCACAACCGCGACAGCCGGCGGGACATCTCTTCCATCGCCTCCCTGCCGGCGGAGCGGGGCAGGTTTTGCTCGCTCTGCAGTGCTCGGGGCACGCTGCACCCAGCAGCTCCCGGAGGTGCCACCCGCTCCGCGCCGGGACGCTCGGGTCACACCGCGCTCCCTCCTCCTCCCGCCGCCGCAGCATCCCCGCCACGGCTGCGCCCCGCGGGCCATCGCCCGTCCCGCCGCCGCCGCAGACCGGGCTCCACGGGGAGCCGCCGGGGCACGGCCTCACCTGGAGGGCCGGAGCCGCACCTCCTTCTTGCTGTCCACCACGGAGGGCACGCAGTTGGTGAGCTCGGTCCAGTCGGCGTGCAGCCCGCAGCTCCAGCCGGTGGAGAAGCGCGAGAAGAGCCAGGTCTCCCGCTTGCCGGGCCGGTGGCAGGTGCACTTCTTCTGCCCGGCGCGGCACTCGCAGGGCTGCTCCAGCTGGATGTTGCGGACCAGGTGCCGCCCGAAGGTGGTGCCGCCCGTCTTCTGGATGTGCAGGAACACGATCAAGTCGTCCCCCTTGATGTTGAAGTCCACCCGCCTCAGCAAGTCGTCGGCGGAGAAATTGAAACGGGGAACGAAACGCGCCGGCGTCTCGTCCTCCGCCCGGTACGGGTCGGCGGCGGCGGCGGGGCTGAGGGCGCGGAGCCGCAGGAGCTGGCACTCGGTGCCCGGGCAGACGTACTGCAGCACGATCACGGCGAAGAGGAAGAGCATCACCAGCGCCAGGAGCACCTTGTGGGACCGGTCCTCCATCGTCGCCGGGAGCGCCGCGCATCGCCGCCGCCGCCCCG